>OZ007575.1:45770151-46215151 GCA_963931925.1 Onchidella celtica | reverse complement strand
TATTCCAGTGATCTGAGTGATAACTTGACCAGGAATCATCACTATCTGGGTCCCTATCTTCACCTGAGTCACTGTCATGAAGGGGTACAAAATCCTCATCTGAACCCATGCTCAGAATGTAAACAAAGACAAAAAGTTCAACAAACAACACGATTCTCACTCCTCGGCCGTCTAAACTTTCTCACAAGGAGCAGAAGCCATCTTGAACCAAGGGGCATCACTCAATAAATGACCACGGCTTCGTACATTTTTCTAATCGCACCGACAGTTCGTACTATAGTGAATTCGACTCTAGTCGAAGGTCGCAAAGAGAATCGCATTTCTACCTTTCGACTGGAGTCGAAATCAGCACCTTAAGGGTTAATGGATAATATGATTTTCATTATCATTTTGTGATTTATTATTAATACGTTTGCAGTGACATCGCCCACATAAATAATAATATGATAAACATTTTACCATTCACGATGTGCCCATAAACCAGTCGGTGACGGACACGTAATCACCTGTGACCATTGGGTAGACTTGGAGGCTTGATAGACAATCACCTTGAACAATTAATGCCTCATCAAATTATCACTCTTTTTGTCATGTTTCATCATCATCATTGCCTTTCTCACCCTGGATCAGGGTTTGGATCCTCAGTAAAGGTCACCCAGCTTGTGATCTTTCACAGACCTATCGTCACTTACCCCGAAGGTTACAGGCAGTAAATCTTGTAACCTGCTTTTTCAACGTCAGCAACAGCAGCAGCTGCAACAACATCATTGACAACAATAGCGAAACAACATTCATGGCCTTAAGGCTCAATAGCTACAAAAGTGTGTTTAGGTCCTTATTCTAGGTGGTTCTCTGTTCTTGGCATTTGCACTTCACTTTTCTTGTTATCATTTTCCTTGTTCTTGTCTCTGTCTGCTTTTGTGATAGGGAGTAATTTTTTGTAGAACTTTGCCTGGGCAACGCCCTGTTCGGCCAAGGTATCTTTAACGTGCCCAATGTGCACATGGGAACCCCGGGTTTTTCTTCCTTATGCTCGAAGTCTAAGTGCTCGATCCTACCTACCATAGGATCAGGGACAGGAAAATATGAGAAAAATCCCAAAATTCCAACATGCCTGCACCGACCGGGATTCGAACCCGGGACCTTGGGTATGAGAGGCGGGCACCTTGCCTCTGGACCAACGTGTCCCCTCAATAGCTACAAAACAAACAAACAAACAAAACGTGTGGAGGTTTTATCACTGAGCATTGCCCGTTAAATTTCAATCTCATTATTAAAAAAAAAAACCACAACTCCTCAGGCGCACGTGCAATAATTAACCCAGCCCCCCCCCCCACCCCACCACCATACTCACGCAGATTAGAAGCCCCCCCCCCTCCCTCCAACCTCCGCGTTTTCAGTCAAACTAATGTACCCGAGGGTAATTACAAAGGAAGACAGCACCACACCGCCTGTAGGTAATTAAATGAAGCCTGGAAAAGTTGCTCAAATTTATTAATACGTTGGCATATAAAGGTTACCAGGAACCTTATACCCTGCTTACCTAAACTCATTACTTACACGATTAAAGCATTTGTCTCTATGCCTTTATAAAACGTTATAAAATAGAACAGAGTATCGATGTAGTCATAGACAAAGTCGTACCTTACTGACATTTCACAATGATCTTGCATTACAAGAAAATCTGCTGCACAGGAAATGAAAAAAAAAAAAAGAAAGAAAGAAAGAAATGATTGTAGTGAATTTATTAGTGATATACAAGTGATTTACTGTTACAGTCACGATCGCAACTTAATTGCCTGAGTCATGTTTTGGTGTTTTTTGAAAATCAAACTCAATCTCTCTTCACATCGAATATAATAGTAGCTGTTGTGACTTGTACGTACCCACCTCAAGCGTTTTGCGCTAGGGGAGCAGACGTATTTGCACCTATCCTTAACACCTTCCTTATCCTCAACCCTAAATCTTATCGAATCCCCAACTCTGCCCCCAACCCTTTCAACCGAAAAACAGCAGGAAAACAAAAAGAAATTCTGAAAGAAGAATCAATTAAGGCTGTTGTTCGAGTATTTCGGGAGGATTTCTCTAGCTCTGGAGTCACGAAGAGAGCTTTAAGGTACGTACCCCTAGCGCAAAAAACTTGAGGGTCGTACGCACTTCTAACAACATTCTTGCCAGTTTGGACTTCTACCTCTGACTGAAATTTCTCCCCAGTTCCTCTCCTTGCAAAAATTCTTCCCCTTGGATGTGAAATCCCCCCCCCCCCCGGCCGTTTGAGAATCCCTGTATTATAGCCTTGAGCCTTCAGCTCCGGTATCTAAAACACAAAGAAGACGGGTTTTCTTTATCCCCACCGGGGGGAGCTTTGTCGAGGTTTTAAACTGATCAAAATGTAGACACGCCTGGGGTGAGGAATGGTTGCAACACTAAATTAGACCCATGCCATCACATCATCATCACCATTAACATCATCACAACCAGGACCACTATCACCACTTCTACCACCACTATCATTTATGACCACCACCATCGCAACAACCACCAAAATTGGACCATATCACCACCATCACCGACATACCATCATCATCACCAATAGCACCTACGCCATCACCGCCACCACCGCCACCACCACCGCTACCACCACCCCTACAACATATTACCGTCATCACCGACATACCAGCATCACCACCAGCATCATCGCCGCCACCAATACCACCGCTGCCACCACCACCTCTACCACTACCACCACCTCTACACCATATCACCACCATCACCGACATACCACATCATCATCACCACCACCACCATCACCAGTTTCATGCACAGTCAAAACCATTTCAACCATCAGCAGACAATGCCTATCTTCTACCACATTTTTTTCCATGTACCTTAATAACATTTACGGCCATACCGACCATACTACAAAGTTAGGACTGAATAGAAGTACCTTGTCATCCAAAAACACTTCAGTAACAACTTTATACGATTCATTTGTATTTTGTATGTTGTATACCTCTTTAATCCCATTTGGGAAATTTACCTTAGCGTCATGGTAGCCAGTCCAATTACAACTGGAGCAGACACGTCGTCACCACAGTGCGGAGGGTTGGGGGGGGGGGGAGGGAATGGTAGGGATACATTTTGTTTAATTTTGCCCGGGCAGTGGCCTCCTCTTCTCGATTTCCAACTGCCAAGGTATCTTTAACGTGGGCACGGGCCCGACGAATTTTTCGTCCTTATCCGAGAAGACTATGTGCTCGATCCTACCTACCATAGGATCAGGGACAGGAAAATATGAGAAAAGTTCCAAAATTTTAACATCCCTATTCATGAACCTTAGAGGAGCTACAGAGCAAACAAATTATACTAGTCATTACCATTTATAGCATGGCTCTTGCATTGACGGGCGGTGTTTGAGAACAAACTAATGGAGTAATACTTACCAACAAAAGAAATTAAGCTAATGAGTCCTAGCGTCTTCCTGATCACTAACACGAGCATTTGTTGATGTAGTACTGAACAGTTGACTGGATCTTGATGTTTATCTGATTTATACGTGCATTTGTTGATGTAGTACTGAACAGTTGACTGGATCTAGATGTTTATCGGATTTATACACCACTATCAGTCACACGTTTTTCTTTATCTATCTATCTATCTATCTATCTATCTATCTGTCTATCTATCTATCTATCTATCTATCTATCTATCTATCTATCTATCTATCTATCTATCTATCTATCTATCTATCTATCTATCTATCTATCTATCTATCTATCTATCTATCTATCTATCTATCTATCTATCTATCTATCTATCTATCTATCTATCTAGTGACCCCCCCCTCTCTCTCTCTCTCTCTATCTATCTATCTATCTATCTATCTATCTATCTATCTACCTATCTATCTATCTATCTATCTGCCTGCCTGCCTTCCTGCCTGCCTGTCTGCCTGTCTCCCGACCTGCCTGTCTGTCTGTCTATCACGGAGAACTCGGCCAGAACCTACAGCCAGGGAGAAAAGGTGAACAGTATTTCTGTTTAACTGCCCTGCTCTCACCATTCTTATCACAGCCAAGTTCCCCAACAGCAATGATCGATTAATTAAAGTCATTACCAATATCTCAGTGACCACCATGTCTGGAAATTACCCAACGCCCAGAACTGGTTTTGTAATGACCAGAGATCACTCAATCATGTCATAAATAAATGACCTGAGTGGGCTGGGGGTCACACAGACTGGCCATTCTGATCACCCTGACCTGTGCAGCGTCGCGGGATTACATATAGAACTGGCCACTTCTAGATTTGTAATGGGATTGGGGGAAGGTTAGTGTGGGGAAGATGAAAGTAATTCAGTGCAGACAGGACGTGGTTCATCCATTCGTGCCCAATGTTCTAATGTCATAACATGTCATTTGGTTTCAAATACTCTATTTTTTTTTTTTTAGTATTGCCGGTTTATCCATAGATAACTTTCCATGACAGATATTTTAAAAAAAAATATGGCTGAAGTACACTGCATTATCCGGGACAAACCTGTGGACCCACACTTCTATCTCTCTTTCTGGTCTAGAAAGCTTCCCATATTCTACAGTCTTACTACAAATTTCGTGCGCACTAGAGCACCACGCACTCATATTTGGTAGGGAAATTGCACTTTCGGAATGGAATGTCTATTAATATCGTTTCCGGTCCCGTGGGTTTACGAGTCAAGTGTGTGTGTGTTCACTAAAAAAAAATAAACAAATGCTGTGACTCTCAGTAGTTGCCCATAGACGCCCCCTTTCTTTTTATCGACGAGGTGACAAGGTGCAAAGTACAGAGTTGGATATTGCATCTGCTGTTTATGGTAGGGATAGTCTGTTCTGAGGGTAGACACAGTGCTAAATAGGATGAAGTTGGTAGGCAGATCTGTTAGTTCTTGCAATGACTACTACTACAAGATACTCTTTGTAAGTGTTGGTTAGTGATGACAAAGACAGGAATGCCCAGTCAACTACAAATATCTCCAATGGTGTGAAAAAATCCCTGTACTTTCAGTGTAGTACTAGTCGCAACGTGCGTGAGTTAGCTATAATGATATCAATTTCTAAGAATTTTTGCAACAAATAATTACATAAGTTTTGGCCAGTCTAGGTAAAACATAGCGCAGTAAGCGCCAGAGCGGAAGGAAACGAGACAATTATTCCTGATATAGAATGTCAACATTTTTTGTCGCTTGACCTGCACAGCATGGGAATTCCAAACTGTCGGTTCAGTAGAAGAGGTGATCATCTCCTTTTTGTGACATTACAGATGGCCACTTCTTGAAATTAACTGACAAAATTTTGAGTTGGTAAAATTCAGAAATGTTCTGCTTTCACACTTAGCTTATTTTCCAGTCTTAACCCTGTTTAGCCACTTTCGAGAAGGAAGAGGTGAATTTTTGAAAATGTCACAAACATGATTTAGATTTTCCAGTGGGGATGTCAAATAAAACAGCAGCAGCAGCAACAACAAAACAAAAATAACAATGTCGACAATGACGACGACATCATCAACGACAACAGCAACAACAATAGATTATATCTGCACCTGATTTAAAAACAATTTAAAGATCAAAATTTAGACTGAAATACTTTGTGGACAGCTGACATGTCTTTGTGAGTCGTTATTTCCCCTGCCCCTTCATACTGATATACACAATAATTATTATTGCCCTCTATCTATCTATCTATCTATCTATCTATCTATCTATCTATCTATCTATCTATCTATCTATCTATCTATCTATCTATCTATCTATCTATCTATCTATCTATCTATCTATCTATCTATCTATCTATCTGTATGTCTGTCTATCTATCTATCTATCTATCTATCTATCTATCTATCTATCTATCTATCTATCTATCTATCTATCTATCTATCTATCTATCTATCTATCTATCTATCTATCTATCTGTCTGTCTGTCTGTCTATCTATCTATCTATCTATCTATCTATCTATCTATCTATCTATCTATCTATCTATCTATCTATCTATCTATCTATCTATCTATCTATCTATCTGTCTGTCTGTCTGTCTGTATGTCTGTCTATCTATCTATCTATCTATATATATATCTGTCTGTCCGCCCGTGTATCTATCTATCTATCTATCTATCTATCTATCTATCTATCTATCTATCTATCTATCTATCTATCTATCTATCTATCTATCTATCTATCTATCTATCTATCTGTCTGTCTGTCTGTATGTCTGTCTATCTATCTATCTATATATATATCTGTCTGTCCGCCCGTGTATCTATCTATCTATCTATCTATCTATCTATCTATCTATCTATCTATCTATCTATCTATCTATCTATCTATCTATCTATCTATCTATCTATCTATCTATCTATCTATCTATCTATCTATCTCTCTCTCTCTCTCTGTCTCTCTCTCTCTCTCTCTCTATCTATCTGTCTATCTACCTATCTATCTACCTATCTATCTATCTATCTATCTATCTATCTATCTATCTATCTATCTATCTATCTATCTATCTATCTATCTATCTATCTATCTATCTATCTATCTATCTATCTATCTCTCTCTCTCTATCTATCTGTCTATCTACCTATCTATCTACTTATCTATTTATCTATCTATCTATCTATCTATCTATCTATCTATCTATCTATCTATCTATCTATCTATCTATCTATCTATCTATCTATCTATCTATCTGTCTATCTGTCTATCTATCTATCTATCTATCTATCTATCTATCTATCTATCTATCTATCTATCTATCTATCTATCTATCTATCTATCTATCTATCTATCTATCTATCTATCGTATACCTGTATGATAACACAAACATACACACAGATACATATACACCCACACACAGAAGACTTTTCCAAGCCGTGACCTTTTAGTAACCTGCTGGAACAGTCAGGATCTTGAAAACCCAATGCTTGATCAACTGATCGCAACAAGCAAATAATGATAGGGCCAGGCAGTTAATAGCCTCAGGGATTCCCGGCGATCCCCAACGATCCCCTAGGCTGTGTGTCGTGCTTTGATGGTGACAGCTTCACGTGAGGTCAAGAGAGGATAAATAAACAACGAGCATGGAGTGGGCAAGCTGGTGTCTCATCAATAAATCCTTTGCTCACGTACATTATGACCTCTTTATGTGACCACTGAGAGCAGGCCGTTGGGAGTAAATCATAATTGTCCAGTACCAGAAGGAAATGACCCAAATTCATTTCTCCAAAGATAAGATAGAATGTGAAAGTCCTTTTTAAAAAAAAAATCCCATACTAAAACTTCTCTACACCGACATCGAAAACTTGAACCTGTAAATTGATAAATGAATGAGACCATCATGGGCGGTAAAATGAAATCTTTTTTCTTGGACAATTAATTGCGATATGGCAGTGGGTGAAATATATTATTTTATCTTACTTTTTAGAACCGGGAAGTAATAACACGAAGGACATGCTTTAAAACTGGCAAAAACAATAAGTTGCATGTAATTCTTAAGCGAATTATTATTACATACACCTTTTTCGTTTTGCCAATTTTTTTCTTTGCTTTAGGCCTTGCTTCGACCTGACGGTTTTTTCAGTGCATTTTATAACATTTCGTCAGAGCTTTAAAGCTGGAATGGTATGAAAATGTGAAGAAATTGTTGAAGCTGTTCACGTAAGGCTATGTCTCATTTTTTACGTTGGGCGCAAGAAAGTTGATCAGTGTGTGTCTGTGGTCACTATCAACCGGTAAATTTACGATTTCCACCCCTTTTTTGTGTTCTATCTGAAGAAAGTCCCGGAGACCGAAAGCGAATTTTTGTGATTTTGTTGCTGTCTCCATGCAGCGTCTAGTTTTTCCGGTGTAGTCAATTTGCGGAACCAAATAAAAAATTCAATTGGTGACACAAATTTTGTAATTGGACACAATGTAACTGTACTACAACCAATCCGATACACGACTCGATCTATGACTTTAGCTGGATTTTCATGTATGCGGAAACGGGGGTCTTGTGTATACGTGGATTTAACATTTGCCTTTCCCTCCTCACCCTCCTTCTACTAGTCTCTGTCTACCCAGTTTCAGTGGAGTCATCAAAGTTGTGAAGAACTAATCCATTTACCATAACCAAAAGATAACCCTGATACAGAAAGGTATGGTCATTTATTTTAACAATACGAAATTACTATATGGATTATCAGATAACAGCAAAGCACTAATCAACCTCGTGGCGCCATCGAAAAGGAGCGGGTATAAAAAAAAAATGTATACTGAAACGGAAATGTCAAAAATTCATCAAGTAGTAAAAAGAGTGTTTCTATGTGTACGGGAATGGCGCCTCAATACACACCAAGCAATTCTTTCTATTTCACTTCTTGAAGGGTTTTTGACGTTTCCGCTGTAGTTTCCGTACACATGAAAACCCAGATTTGTGTCTGAACCTCTTACGTTCCCTAGATAAAAGTTTTCCTTTTGATGCAAAAGGGAATGTTTCATCCATTGCCGCTGCTCATCACGAGGAGTTGGAAGTAGGGTTTGAACAGGATAAGGTTTTCTTTGTAAATGCATTGCAGAAGTAGTGGTAAAAATTGGCATTACCAGGCATAAAATCTGCAAAATTTGCAAGGTTATTGCAGGCAGCCTCTTGTATGAGATTCCATAGATATAATTGTCCCTCCTTGACAGATCGCCGTGCGTTCTGGCAGACATTAAAAGACCGTTCCAACCACCCTATCCCCTGCTTGTCCCTCAGCGATAGTTTCTGTGCAGTCTGGGCCGCTTGTTTTAGCTTGAAAAGTGTTCTCTGAGATTATGACTTAAATGCGATCAATAAACTCGTATACTGCCGGATGAGCCACATAAAACAAATTGTTTCGCTGTTTATAAAAAGATTCACAACCATTTATTGTTCTTTTCGTGTTCTTATTGTTTGCTGCTCCAGTTTTTCACATATTCTCCCACCCCCGTAGGGCTCAGCAAAATAATAATATACACTTTGTTTTTCTCCCCCCCCCCCCCCCCACTCACTATATTAATCAACGAGCTTCATGTGTTATTCATCCCAAAGCATTCGGATACAATGCGAGCTCATCAGAAGATTAATTCGTAATAAATTCTTGCCCAACAATTTGTGCAACGAGATTCAGTGGCAATCCGCGCCTGTTACCGGTCGCGCCGTCATTATAAACATGCATTGGCCAGTTCTTCTGTTATCTAGGAAAGAACCTAGTAAGTTTGTTTGGCTCAAATTGGAGAAATCAGAGAAAATCTAGGCTTATATCAGAGCAACACCAATGGACTTGCTAGATTCATCCAGACAAAAAAAAAGTGAGAAGATGCCAACAAATAGGAGTTTTAGACACTTCACGTGATAAAAAGTGGAGGCACAGCACAGTCGGTCTAGATCGATGCCCAAGTGAAGTTTCACCAAATTTCCGCTCACTAGGTTTTCCCAGAGTACAGGGGAGTTTACACAGAATTTCATTAATCCGTCTCACGATAGGAAATGAAATTGTCATATCGAGTTGCCATGAGGTCTTATGTCTGTGTTGAAATATCAGTTTTCGTATGGAAGAAAAGAAATAAATCACAGCCTTAATTTCCGATCTCGGACTCTGCTTAACAATCTAAACAAAAATATACCCAAAAGCAAATGGACTGTCTTAGTCCTAAGCAGGGCCGTTGTTTTAGCTCTGAAAAGGGCTGATTGAGATGGCACCAAAGGGATAGAGAGATTCAGGGGCGGAGACAAAGGGTTTCTTTAAAATGATAGAAGGGCAAAGACGTGTCTACCGGTTAACATTCACAGATCCATTTGATTCATCTACCTTTCAATAAACAGATCTGCATACACACAGAATTCCATGGTAGACATTTTATTTTCCAGGAACGACTCGACAGAGGAGTTAATACGATTAGTTGTCTATCTAAATTTTGGCTGGCCAAGAGGCAAGAACAGGAATTATGGAGTCTGTTCCTTGGATACCTTTCATTCAAACTTTTTTTTAAATTTCCAGGAATGGAGTTTATTTCTTGGATATATTCTTGTTCTGTCTCAGCGATCGCAGTCTTTGTTTCCACCAGCTGACGCAAGACGCAAATTTTGACGCGCTCCATCTTGTAATACAGGACACGTTTCTGTCTCGACAGTGCGCTAGGAACGGCTTAACTCCGTGTTTCTAAACCTTTCTTGTCCCATGCCCCATCTCAAGTTTCCAAATGAAAACATAGGATCCCCCTTGACCGGACAAAGATTTTTTTTTTTTTTTAAAGGCTCCGATTCAAATGCGACTTGGAAGCATTCAATTTGTGCATGACTCTATGATTAGAGATCACTAAATATGACCTGGTATATATATAATTAAAAGCATTGGAGAAGCAAAAAATAAAAAAAAAGGCACGCAAAAAACAACAAAAACTAATTTAAAAAGGTACCTATATAGCGAACTACTACTACTACTATTTCCTGTTGCAGCCACTGGTGCTTAGGGCAGCTACAAAGGATCTCCAGCCCTGTCTGTCCTGGGCCATCTTTGCGAGAGTTCTATATAGCTAAGTTCGTACATAAATACGTAGAGGAGTTCAAAGTGGCTAGTTAGATAAATCAATCCCCAGGATAGCCCTTATAGAAGACTGTGTATTTATTTACTTGACCATTATCTGGATATATATACATACTTTCATACTTATCTATTTATTTAGTGATCGGACAAAGTTAGTATATAGTATAAATCCTTACACTCTTTCTCAAGTCCCACGCCCCACCAAGTATTTGCCACGAGCCGGCGAGAAACGCGGGTTTAACCCCATGGCTGTTGTTACTCGTACGTACGCACCCCAATCGTTTACGCTAGGGGCGCCTACGTGTACGTACATATAACTAACCTCATTCTTATTCTCAAACCGAACCCCTAACCTTGGCCCCTACCTTTCATCCCCCCCCCCCCAAAAGGAAAACAAAATGAAAATCTGAAAGAATAATAAATTCAGGCTGTTGTGGGAGGGTGTTTCGGGGAGAGCTCTCGAGCTCTGGAGTCAGAAAAGGCTTTAAAATATGTACCCCTAGCCCAAAACTTGGTGGACGTACGTACTTTGTAACACTCTTAACTCCATACTTTACATCTCACAACTTAACTGAGGCAAACAGACTTGACTCTATATGAGCCACGAGATTAATATATATTTTTTTGAAAATGTCGTCATTCAAATTTGAGTACACAATGTCTACGCCAAAACTATCGGGGGGAAACCCTGTCTCCACTGAAATGGTGGATGTGTGCGGAAGTTTACATGTCCAAGAAAACAAACCTTTATTCTGATCAATGCATTTTTTTTTGGTTTTGGTTTGAGTAGGGAATACAAAGTCAAAATTGGGCAAAAAGAAAAGGTTGTGTGTTGCAAAGCCCCGCGTGAGAAATAAAACCCAAACAATACAAAGCAAACTAAAGAGAAGACAGAAAATACACAAAATTTTCGGCTTTCGCCTTTTTCAAGTGAAAAAAAACACAAAAACGAACAATGAAAGACTTCAACAGGAACGAAGTGAAACAGTTGACTTAGCTACGAGTTCTTGCTTCGTTAGCAGCACCAAAGCACGTCCGTCCGCAAAGCATGGAAGCTCGAAGTTTTTCTGTGGTTTTTATGGTAGGGAATACAAGTCCACGAGAGGAAAGTTGCTTTTTTGTTTTTTTTTAGATGGGTTTGGGGACTGGGGGCAGATAGGAGACAAAGATTTAGATGAGATAAGTCAGAGAAAAGGGAAGGGGGTGGTAATAAAATGGGGGGGGGGGGTGGGGTAGTAAAAGGGAACCAGGACAGTTGATGAAGAGGAGAAGTGGGTGCTTTTCTGAAAAATATCATGTGTGTGTGTGTGTGTGTGTGTGCATGTGAGAGAGACGGGGAAGAAGAAAGAGGGGGAGACAGTTAGACACTAAGGAGGAGGCGGAGGAGCAGGAAAGAGAGAGAGAGGGAGAGAGAGAGAGAGGGAGAGAGAGAGAGAGAGAGAGAGAGAGAGATAGAGAGCGCTAATGAATTTTACGGAATCTAACCAGAGGAGGAAGAAAAAAACGAAGAGGATACAATCAGAAGGATAAAATGAGAGAAACACTGAAGCAGGCAAAGAAATAACGAACACAGTTTATAGAACACTCTCATCTTCTTATCTCATTAATTCACGTCATTGAAATTTCGAAGGCGGCGGAGGGGAAGGAGAAGGAAAGGGGAGGAGTGCGGCTCACCTTATTTGTATTCAGGTCACAATCAGTCAGGTTGTGTCACATGGCATATATTTTCACCCATTAACAACAGTTTGCAGCGCAGACACATGCAAATTTTGTTATCGATGTCGGGCTGTGAAAGAGTTCTCCGTCCTCTGCAGGCCTATATTTTGTGACCCAACGATACGGACCGTAACGTGGTAATGAAATAGTTATAAGCCATGACGTTACTATCCGTATCCCGAAAGTTGCGCTAGGCCATGATATTTTCGTTCATGAAGAAAACTGGAATTTGGTGCATTGTTTGAATTTTGTGGTTATCTCAGCTATTGTCTCTTGTATCTCCAAAAAGGCTCTTGCCGTTTTCTGTCGGTTTGCTTATTTGCATTTTGAAGCCTAAATTTCTCATTACATCTACGTGAAATTAATTTAAAGTTAGGACCTTCAGTTTCAACAGAATGCTTTTCGTATATCAATGACAAGACATCGTCACTTAATTTGACTATTTGAAGTGAGGCAAAAATACACCAAAAAGAAAGTTGTACTTGCGGCGTTTCACGAGAGTGAACAAATGCGGGGGTAAAAAGGAAGTGCATGGTGACGTACTGATCTAATGATGTCATGACATAATGAGCTGACGCTGACACTAACTTGGGAAAATATTTTATGTAATTTTTGGGACTGTTAGTGTTAATAAGATACTAGTATCTGTTCATCACGAGTTGTTCATCAGTAAGTGCAAGAAGATTGTTGTAAGCTGTTATATTTGTTATTGTTATTTGCACATAAAATAATAATATCGAAAATAGTATTTTGAAATTTTCATTTAGTCGGTTGCGTTAGTGGTCTTGTCTACAGCATTCGCTCCGCTCCGCTATTTTACGGAAAATGACATAAAGTAAAAACACTCTTTGCTTCTATAGCGGCCAGGAGCGGGGCGGAACGGATGTTGTGGACACGTTTACAGAGGCAAAGGGTGTTTTACTTTATCAAACATCATTTGCCGTAAAATACCGGAGCGGATGTTGCGGTTGAAACCTCTTATTCTGAAAGAAGTGTAGTCCGAATACTGAACAAAGCGAAGGCGGAGGATAAATTTACTTTAGAAAAAGGTGCTAGGGGTAAACGGGACGTAAACGGTTGGGAACCTCTGCTCTATGGCAATGCTCTGGGCGCGATAACCGTCTGATATATCTAGCAGGTTGTCATAACACCTTGCAGGGTTGAGATTTTTATGTCATCCGTAAGTTATCAAAGTCATGTGGATGTCGTGCTCCAATGTCATCTTTTCATTTCGCTAATTAAACGTTTGTTTTACAATAGGCAAAATACACCAGGGAAACTGATGTGTAAAAAAAATGAATCATGAAGTGAATGTAATATTGCTTTCATAACTCACAACGTCTCTCACTTTGCTTCTCGGAACTTGTAAGCACACACACACACACACACACATACATACACACACACTTACTTACACAGACAAACATACACACAAACCCACGATATACCACGTTACATACACATCTGTACACATTGCACACGCACACACACGCCTACACATGTTATACAGACACACACACACACGTTCTCGCATGCAAAATTCAAATACAAGAAAGTTCTCGATACAAAATCTAAATAATTTAACCCCACCCCCCCCCTCTACTCCCAATATATTTTTCTAAAAATGACCCCCCCCCCTCCTCCTCCCACACACATACCCTCTTAAGAATAGAAATACATCAAAGATAGGAACAAATAAAAAACAAGCCAAATGCCACGAAATTAAATCCACGCATGCACAAATAGAAAATACACATATAAGATAAGATAAGATATGACTTTATTATCCTGTTTCCAGGAAATCTGTTGTCACAGCAGCAGTAACAGTACAACAGTAAATACAATATCTAAGACCTACAAGTCTTTAACGCATACCGCAGACACTCACATTGCTCACCCAACATTACCAGCAAGTAAGAACATTGCTTACACACACACAAACACACACTGTAAGAACAATCCATTAGGAAAAACTAACCAGCATATTACATCAGGAATACTCATATCACAACATTTTTATGAAAACAAACGAACATACAAAAAAAAACAACAACATATACACATACACATGCAACGAATGTGCTTCTCCTAACACAAGCACACACACACTCATACACCAAACTGAGTAATGTGTCCCGTCCCATCCGTGCACACATACTCACACAGACACATGTGTGCAATAAAATTCTTAGAAACTACGAAAAAAAAAAGGCACAAAAAACTTAATTAAGACTTCAATAGATTGACTGATAGACCAGTAATGAGAAATGGCAGTGACAATGTAATGAAGCTGTAGAATGGACAGAAAACCAGGAATCAAATAAATAAAAAACTCCTCCACAAATTTTAGTGAGAAGAAAAATTAATAAGTGAATTTGACAAGGATTGCGACCACTGTTTGATAAGAGAAGATCTGGAATGTTTGAGTCTCCCAGGACGGGGCGGAATATCCAGAGCCAATCAGTTGCACATTACCTGATGATTCAATGAGAAAAATTAATATCGGGAATTTCCTTGGGGAACAGTACCACTCCTCACTTACTGATTGTGTGGTGAGTTTGTTTCTTCCATACCACCCCCCAAAAAAAACAACCCCAAACATCTTTAACAGACCTTACATTCACAGAAATATTCACTGACCGTGTAGATAATATTCATTTGTGCTCTTTTGTAAAGCTGAAGATAAGCTGAAATGCGGGCTCGTTCCATTCACTCTTTAATAATACGCCAACGCTTTATTTTCCCCACTGCCAATTCCACAAATAGGTTAGGAAAAATAAACTCAACGTACTCCCATATCTAATGAGCATCTTCAAAGATTGCATTCACATAAATATTCACTGACATGCACAACTGTAATATTTAGTTCTAAGCAATTTTTGCATTTGCGCGAGCAGATAATTTGTAACACATACATTTCAAACATTCTTGATCACCCTCTTCTCCTATCTTTCTTTCATTTCACTCCATAGGGTAGCAAGAAAAACAAAAACATCCATTCACTCAGTAGCTATCTACTATCCTCATGGCTGACACAATAATAATAACAGCCCCACCCTACTCGATACAAGTCATAGATAAAATCAGTTCATACATATTGCATGTACTTATCTGCACTGACGCTGGTATAGAACTTCACTTCCACAACTTAATTCTAAGAAAAGAGAAACGAAAAAAAAAACAACAACAACAGAAAACCCACATATACACCGTAAAAGACTTCACTTATCTTTACAAGAATGCGCGCACACACCCATTCACAGAAGCAGACAGGCACACACACACATAAACACAAACACAAACACAGGGGCACCCTGCTCAGACTCGTTAATATTGATGTTTCAGAAAGCGTAGAAACCGCAAGTGGTTGACTGTATTAAATGGCGTCATAAACTGGTCCCTTAGAGCTGCAATTTGATTGGAAAACTGCTCTTTTATTCGAGATCTTGTGTCATGAATGGGGACCGAAAACGTGATTTGTACAAATCTGAGATCTCCTTAGTGCTGCTCTATCGTAGGCCCTTGGGATCAGTTTGGCGCACTGGTTGATTGGACCTATCTATCTATCTATCTATCTATCTATCTATCTATCTATCTATCTATCTATCTATCTATCTATCTATCTATCTATCTATCTATCTATCTATCTATCTATCTATCTATCTATCTATCTATCTATCTATCTATCTATCTATCTATCTATCTATCTATCTATCTATCTATCTATCTATCTATCTATCTATCTATCTATCTATCTATCTATCTATCTATCTATCTATCTATCTATCTATCTATCTATCTATCTATCTATCTATCTATCTATCTATCTATCTATCTATCTATCTATCTATCTATCTATCTATCTATCTATCTATCTATCTATCTATCTATCTATCTATCTATCTATCTATCTATCTATCTATCTATCTATCTATCTATCTATCTATCTATCTATCTATCTATCTATCTATCTATCTATCTATCTATCTATCTATCTATCTATCTATCTCTCATAATTCTAAGTGCTGAACTTTATATCCACTTCCAGGAAGCCCTTCGTCCATTGTTCATACAACCTGTATATCAATTCTTTCTTCTTATTGGGTCTTATCATCTCATTCACAACCTTCTGTTTATTCATGTGTTCGTCTCTTTGTCACTGCCACAGGTCTGTTTCCCCAAAGTTACAAAACATTCGTACTTTTTTTCATCCCAAAATTACAGATTTCTGTTTTGTAAAAATAACAAAAAGCGGTTACCAGTTCTCTGTTTCGCAAAAGAAAAGAAGAAAAAAAAAAGCTCTCTAAGTCACCGCCCCCCCCCCCCCCCCCATAACAACAACAACAAAAAAAAAAGGCCGGTTCTCTGTTTTGCAAAAAGAAAAAGAAAAAAAAAAAGAAAACAATCTCCAGGTCTCTTGTTTAGCCAAAACAATAAAATAATTACCAGTTCTCTGTTTATAAAAAAACAACAACAACAAGACGGCTAGCTGATGACTGGTTTGGACAAATCACAACCAATTACCAGTTCTCTGGTTTGGACAAATCACAACCAATTACCAGTTCTCTGGTTTGGACAAATCACAACCAATTACCAGTTCTCTGGTTTGGACAAATCACAACCAATTACCAGTTCTCTGGTTTGGACAAATCACAACCAATTACCAGTTCTCTGGTTTGGACAAATCACAACCAATTACCAGTTCTCTGGTTTGGACAAATCACAACCAATTACCAGTTCTCTGGTTTGGACAAATCACAACCAATTACCAGTTCTCTGGTTTGGACAAATCACAACCAATTACCAGTTCTCTGGTTTGGACAAATCACAACCAATTACCAGTTCTCTGGTTTGGACAAATCACAACCAATTACCAGTTCTCTGGTTTGGACAAATCACAACCAATTACCAGTTCTCTGGTTTGGACAAATCACAACCAATTACCAGTTCTCTGGTTTGGACAAATCACAACCAATTACCAGTTCTCTGGTTTGGACAAATCACAACCAATTACCAGTTCTCTGGTTTGGACAAATCACAACCAATTACCAGTTCTCTGCTTTGGACAAATCACAACCAATTACCAGTTCTCTGGTTTGGACAAATCACAACCAATTACCAGTTCTCTGGTTTGGACAAATCACAACCAATTACCAGTTCTCTGGTTTGGACAAATCACAACCAATTACCAGTTCTCTGGTTTGGACAAATCACAACCAATTACCAGTTCTCTGGTTTGGACAAATCACAACCAATTACCAGTTCTCTGGTTTGGACAAATCACAACCAATTACCAGTTCTCTGGTTTGGACAAATCACAACCAATTACCAGTTCTCTGGTTTGGACAAATCACAACCAATTACCAGTTCTCTGGTTTGGACAAATCACAACCAATTACCAGTTCTCTGGTTTGGACAAATCACAACCAATTACCAGTTCTCTGGTTTGGACAAATCACAACCAATTACCAGTTCTCTGGTTTGGACAAATCACAACCAATTACCAGTTCTCTGGTTTGGACAAATCACAACCAATTACCAGTTCTCTGGTTTGGACAAATCACAACCAATTACCAGTTCTCTGGTTTGGACAAATCACAACCAATTACCAGTTCTCTGGTTTGGACAAATCACAACCAATTACCAGTTCTCTGGTTTGGACAAATCACAACCAATTACCAGTTCTCTGGTTTGGACAAATCACAACCAATTACCAGTTCTCTGGTTTGGACAAATCACAACCAATTACCAGTTCTCTGCTTTGGACAAATCACAACCAATTACCAGTTCTCTGGTTTGGACAAATCACAACCAATTACCAGTTCTCTGGTTTGGACAAATCACAACCAATTACCAGTTCTCTGGTTTGGACAAATCACAACCAATTACCAGTTCTCTGGTTTGGACAAATCACAACCAATTACCAGTTCTCTGGTTTGGACAAATCACAACCAATTACCAGTTCTCTGGTTTGGACAAATCACAACCAATTACCAGTTCTCTGGTTTGGACAAATCACAACCAATTACCAGTTCTCTGGTTTGGACAAATCACAACCAATTACCAGTTCTCTGGTTTGGACAAATCACAACCAATTACCAGTTCTCTGGTTTGGACAAATCACAACCAATTACCAGTTCTCTGGTTTGGACAAATCACAACCAATTACCAGTTCTCTGGTTTGGACAAATCACAACCAATTACCAGTTCTCTGGTTTGGACAAATCACAACCAATTACCAGTTCTCTGGTTTGGACAAATCACAACCAATTACCAGTTCTCTGGTTTGCAAAAATCACAACCAATTACCAGTTATCTGTTCTGTAAAAATAACACAACAATTACGAGTTCTCTGTATCGCAAAAACCACAAAACAATCTCTAGTTCTCTGTTTCGCAAAAAATAAGAAAACAACTTCCAGGTCTCTGGCAACAACAACAAAATAGTTTACAGGTCTCTGTTGAGTTAAAATAATAATAATAATACAAAAGCGTAACAGCCACAGCGAACAGAGACCAAATACAAGCGGTCATTTACACGCCGTATCATCTTTTCCCATCTATCTCTGATCTCGAGCCAATTTGACCAATGTACATTTTTGCTTCCTATATCTATCCGAATTCAGGCCGTGCCGGAGTTTTTTTACTTTTCATTGTTAGAACTCTTAGCCCATTCAGCATACAATATTCACATCCTTGATCGCGACAATACATGCGCAAATAGAATAAATACCACATTTGTTCATTAAGATAATTACGTTCTATCATCAAATGGAAGCCCCCGCGTCGAACACATGTGAAAGTTACGCTACACTAACTCTGATGCTCCAGCCTCTTGCTAAATGAGGAGAGGTGGTTCCTCACAGATGAGTGAGCAATGATGTGAAGATCAGCTCACAAATTTGTCATGATTGCAGCCAGATTAGGGCGATATTGACACCCGCCCACGCAGAAAGAGAGAATTGTCTCTGTCTGTCCCATCAATGCACGATATATAACCATCTCAAGATATAAAAGGAAAATAACAAAAACACGTGAAATGTCTGATTGTGGTTACTTGTACGTAGGCACCCCTTGTGTTTTGCGATCGGGGTACGTATTTTAAAGCCTTTTGTGTCTCCAGAGGTAGAGAGCTCCTCTCGAAGTAGCCTTGACAACAGCCTTAATTAATTATTCTTTCAGGACCGGGTTAGGGATAGGTACGTGTGCGTTCGCACCCTTGGCGCAAAATGCTTGGGATGCGTACGTACTTATAACAACATCCAAAATATGTAGAAATTGGCTAGTTACTGCAACATTACCTTAACGTCTATTTCAGTAGCGGGATTTTACAACATACGGGCCTTTGTTTTATTTTACCATTTATTTTAGCCTTTTGTGAAGATGTCTCACTAGGGCTTGTTCGGAGTGGCTTCTACAGATTAAAGATCGCAATATGAGAGAATGTGAAGTTCTCGAATGCACTATATTTCGATTATAAGTGTCTGGAGTGGTTCCATAATGAAGTCTACAGGGGAAGAACGTCAGTGGTCGCAAAATGCTCATGGTTACCCACCTCAGCTCTTAGCTGATATCTTTAACTTTGTTCCTCTCATAGCGATTAAGTGAAAAACAACAGTTGTACAGCAATAGGAGCACATGTAGATAAGGCAAAACTATTTTCAAGTCACGGACTTTCAAACTTTAATATGCGAATTTCTCGTAACCTTCGTTTTGTGACAGCTGACGTCTTCCCCATGTAGACTACACGTGTTTCGACTTGTAAAACTATGAAACGTGAAGATTATAAGTTTGCTGCAACGATAAACTCGTAAATGGCTACATATCCCACGTGGTCATACGCAATGAGCGCAATCAGTGTATGGAAACAGTGGCTGACGAAACAGAAGTTGGGGCTTTAATTGCTGCCCGTTAGGAGAGAAAGTGATTTATGACAAAACAGACACTTTTACTCCAAGAGAAATTACATTAATAACGCATGGAAAGAGATTCCCAGCGAAATTTGCTCCCAGCATTTTGTATGACTTTGTTTTTTTTTTATCACTCTCAGAACTATGGAACTCGCAGAACTGTAATGGGCTTTGCAACTGGCCTCGTAAAATATTATTCGACTGTCATTTAAACAAAAAAAATTTAGTAATTGAGACTTGCCCATTTATGGTCGGATTTCAGCCATAGTTTTTTTTTTTTTCTTTTTTCTTCAAAATTTGAAAACAGACAAGAATGAAAAAAAAAAAGTGCTGTGAATCGACGATAGCACTCCGAACATCCATTTGTTAAATTCATGGTTCGAAATTTTCGTGATTTTTGCGACCGTAAATCTGTCCAAACTGCTCCGAACAAGCTCTCATATAAACAAAACGTCCTGGGTTAAGGTGCCTCGCAAAGAGGACGTAATGCTCGCTGATTGTTGCGCACAGCTATATTGTTTGTTTTGAAGTTCAGTTGGAGTTAGACATGATGTAGAACTGACCCCTTCATTTGACGTCACAGCCGGAACCTGGAAGCGCTGATTGTTACACGCTCCACACCGACTTCTGTTCAAATTGCAGGATCTATATCATTCTGCCTGTAGAAGAAGCATGAAAGAGCTTTCTTTCTCTAACAAATCTCCTCAGGTCGCCGGAAGTGATCAAAAAGGGCTTTTAATTTCTTTTGTTTTTATTCTTTTAGAATCTGATGCATGGTTTTTCTTGCTGTTTGTTTCTAACTGGCGGCTTGGAGTAATGTAACACTTTTTTCTTAACCATAATTTAACTGTGTGTCACGGACTGTGGCGATCCATTATGTCTCTGTCTCTCTCTCTGTCTCTGTCTCTGTCTCTCTCTCTCTTTCTCTCTCTCTTTCTCTCTCTGGATGTGTATGTAGATTTTTAAGGACAATTATATTGCAATCCTAATATGAATCTGCTCTTAATCTGTTCATGTACTGTTGTCTTCATCTCGTGAAAAATTTTTAATTTTTGAGTTGTCCCGGAAGACTTTATTCGTTGTTTCAGCTCCAGATTAAGAAAAACAAACCCACACAGCCAAAAAATAAGTGCCCTTGAAATTATGCTGTCACGAGCAGAGTTAGGGTCTTGGGGATGTTACGACTGCACGAGAGGCAGCTAACTCACACTCGGACACAACCACACAAGAAAAGTATTCAATAACTAGAGCGTATATATGTCAGGCCGGTCAGGCCATAGTTTACATAAATATTAATAACAAAACAAAAGACAACAGGGGTATATATTCAAACCAAAAAAACTCTAATTAATAACTTAACCAATGATATTCATGTAACTATGGAGGTACTGCAATCAATAGCAAATAGGTATATTATACGAAACTAGATATCAATTTAAAGTGACAGTTGAGTCGCCACTGGCCAGTCGCCAGGCAAACTCTCCCTAAATCATATGGGCTTGAGTGTTAGGAGAGCCCAGTATGTTCAAAGCCTACAGAAGCACTCTTCGGCTTGTAGGTAATTTAAGCAGTTGCCAAAAGACTATATTTTATGCACAATCACTATTCAATTCATCAACAATGTGCTATATTATTCCAATCATACTATGGCAATAGATCTATGATACAGGACACTCGTGGTCGAGTGCCCGCTGGGGTTTCCTTAGTCTTCCTATGAGGCTGTAGTTCTCTCTCTATCTCCGATCTCTATTATGCTTGAACAAATAAGATATATTACCATTGGTCACGCCTACTGGTAGGCGCGAACATCAATATAGCGCAGCGTGGGCTTTCAAAGGTCAGCCCACTCAGACCTTTCTTTCTAGAGCTCAGTCAGTCCGTTAGCAAGGACTTCTTGTCTTCAAAGCACACAGTTCAGGTACTGGTCAACCGGAGATACTTCACGACACGATGCTTCTGCTCGTCTGTATTCACTAAATCTGAACGTTACACGATGTTTTATACTATCTAACTACCCAGCGTGCTAGTCCGCTGGCCCAATTAGTTCAGCTATCTCATAGGTCGAAACCTCCCACCATTTTAATTGTAGTAATACGTCTGCACTATTCTACCAGCCAGTTAACGTGCAAAAACTTGTCTAGTCATACTTAACAATGTCAACTAGCCCCACCTTGTTTCACCCCTACTCCATTACTTATTAATCACGAACATTAAAACCGACAAGCGTGACTCTAAGTTTAACTTTACATTTATTTACTCACCAACTATAATTCGCGAGGGCCGTTCAAGGCCACCAGCCAATTTCTCATGGCCCTGGTAAAACAACAACAACTCACTCTCTGCGTGAGTTTTAACAACATCTGAATCATGACAAATCTGCTCTTAATCTGTTCATGTACTGTTGACTTCATCTCGTGAAAAATTTTTTATTTTTGAGTTGTCCCGGAAGACTTTATTCGTTGTTTCAGCTCCAGATTAAGAAAAACAAACCCACACAGCCAAAAAATAAGTGCCCTTGAAATTATGCTGTTTCCCCTATCTTGTCAAGTACTTTCTTTTTCCCACTTCGGCATGTCCTAATTGGACAGTAAAATATTGGTAAACTTCATCTGTTTGGCTGTTTAGCGATGTTTTTTTTTTTGTAACTTCATGACAGAAGACAGGTCGTCGTTTCCGTTGTATTGGGTGCGTTCCCCTTGGTACTGTTCTGTTTTTAGCCAGTTCTGTGTTTGACAGCCGTGTAGCTGGTTATCTGTCTCATTATCTATGTATCTATTTATCTGTTAGTTTGGCTGATGACGTTTACGTGTCTGTCTTTATCTGTTTGGTTTTTCCTTCCCTCTACGCACTTGTGCAGGGTAAACGATCCATGTGCCCGATGTCTGACAGTCAGGCAGATAAAATGCCGTTTGTCTCTTTGCCATGGTAAACGGACGTTCACCGCCTTCAATCAATGGTAGTGGCAAAACGACGTGTGGAATTGCCAGAGCGGCCTGGAACTCCGAGACTGCAACAAAATTTAAAAACCCTCCTTTTTCATCCGAATTTCTTCTGTTATTTATTTTTTTGAAAAATAGTCTGCCATGGGAAAATGAAATTATGGGTAAGTCTACGTTATCATGTTATGAACTCTTTCGTTACGGTAAGCCGAATATTCGGCTTGCGGATTTTCGCTTCACTATGGAAAGCTGAATATTGACTCAAGTGGACACTGGTTTTTCAACACTATTATGTAAGCCAATTTCTGGAAATAGTGAATCCCATCCTGGTTCACTGATTTTCCTTTACTTTAATGTCTAATATATTATGTCTTGTGTTTATACTGAGTGAAAGAAAAAACTTCTTTGATCTACGTCTAAATTTCAAACTGGATAGTGTTGAGAGTTCCCGTCCACACCCACAAAAGTTATCGTAGGGATTGAGGTAAGCGAAGACAATTTTCGAAGCAGAACCATACCTTTACTGCGCCGTACTTCATAGTTTAACATCCGTAGCTCTTCCTGTCCGTATTTTGTATCTATACAAAACAGATTTTTTTTCTCTCCTGTGTTTAAAGAGCTCAGATAGTTTGTCAGATTTTCTTCAAGGAAATATTTGTATCATAATATTTCCCACAAACCTCTTACCGTTTGCTTGCAAATCATTGCGTCAAGGTGGTAGTCCTAGATTATGTCCAGTTAGTGCAACTGGACTCAAGAAGAACCAGTCAATATAGTTCTGCATCAAGATCAGCAAGTATAATCCTTTCTGTGCACAATAGGTAAACCCAGGACTGTTTATTACCTGAGTTAGACACTTCGAAAGGGCTGGGGTTTGCAGAATCATATCATGCTCAAAAGGAAAACAACAACAACAACCACAACACAAACAGACATTTTTGCTAGTGTCTCATTTTGAAATTTTTTATTGACTTATATACAAAATATTACCACGTCTCTAATCCTTGTGCATAATAAACCACAGTTTTACACGTAATATTATTATTTTGACTTCTTACCTGTATTTACAATGATGATCGTAAAAAATGAAACTGCCAATTAGTATTAACTTTAATTAAAATTCTGATATTAATGAAGCACTATTAAAACGTTAAAGTACTGCACGAAGTAGTGAAACTGGCCAATAGTTAGATTCAGCGGTGATTCTTCTTGAAGGCAATTATGATTATTATTACTATCATTATACTATTATTGTTCCTATTATTACATTATTTTAAAAATACTTGTATATTTAACATGTTATATACACTTAGTACAGTAAATTTACAAGATATTACTTGAGAAATTGAACCAGAATATAAGCCACAGACTGATTTATCCTATGCCGTTAACTATCCACAGTGCGGGGTAAAGGTAAGGAAAATTTCCACAAATTGACAAAGAGGTTGATGCACTTTACAAAAGAGAAAACAGTACAATTTTAAAAGAGCAAACCAGTTTAATTGTTACAAATTGTAATGGTTTTCACCTGTAGTCTGGCTTCTTGGCGCTCTCCTGTCAAATCTCTTTATCGAACCAAACGACATGTATTTTTAGCTTCTGCACACATACAGTTTGGGCTGAATCGAATCATTACATTACATTATTATCTGAAGCGTCACAATATTTAGTAAAGAACTTCAAGGATAATTTTACGAAACTGTCAATAGTCTTGTCAAGCAGAAGGTTAAAGGGCACATAACTGTTGTTGCTACTCTCAAGGGAGACAATTATCAGAGTAAATAATTATGTAATAATCACAGTCATTATTCAAACTTCAGGCATGTTTACACCTGGATATTAAATACACTTTCACAGACTGGTATTTCACACTTTGTTTCCTTAGTAAATTATTTTTTTACCTTCCTTCTGCAAAATGCTAAGTTGTCTTGCTCGTAGTTCCTTCCAGCTTACACCATACAGAGATACTGAAATAGATTCCTTTAGTTTAAATACGATTGATTTTCAACAATTGCTTCCCCCCCTAGTGGCAGTCAGTGCTCGATGCCTGGTCTAGTCTACCAACAGCCTACAGCTGTATTTCCATTCTGGAGAGTATTTGATTAAGTTACCAACATGTGCAACCCGTCTCTTTCTGGGTTAGGAATGTTTGGAAAGTAACAGTCTGTCCCTGGACAGGATCAAATAAACCTAATTTTCACTATTTTAAGGCATTCAAAGGATAATCAAGTTATTATTTGCATATCGGAATGTTTGCCCTCTTCCCATTATGTCAAGTATTCGATCCTAGCACTTTCATTCTAACCAAGCCTTGGCCGCAGGTTACATGCAATCTGGGCGATTTGTGTATTTGGGAGGGTGTGAGGCGAGGGATGGATATGGGGTGGGAGTTTTCTCCAACTCTGGGAGAACGATAAAAAAAATCTGTCGCAATAAAAGATCGCATTTGCACAAAGCATATCAAACATCCTTGGTAATAATTGATTAAGAAAATGGTCCTCTTTTCTCCAAAGAATATCTTTCAATAGTTGTATCATGTTTTATTCTCATTAAAACCCATTTTCTACCTGCGCCCTCTACCAGGGTGCAGTTGAATTTACAGCTATAAATGTTATCAAATATAACACAATCAAACAGTTTTTTTGTTTCCTTGTTTCATAAATACATGTTTCTTTCTCACCAAAAATACTACACAAATATGACCAATGTTACCTAAAAAGATAGAAAAGATTTTTAAAAATCTGAAAAAAATCCACAAAAAAAAAAAATCAGATATAATGTTACCTTTTTTTTTCTCTCAAACAGTTTGCTTTCCATAAAAGTTACTTCAGAGGTCACATGGAAGCAGTAGTATTCGTAAATTAAGTATCTAAAGTCTTTGGCACTTTGCTTCGGGGTACTCAACTTAAATACATCCATCACTGTTAACTTAAAAATATACGTACACAAGCTTCATGTATATTGTACATAGACTGCATATTTTCTTCCATGTAAAGTACAGGAAATATTGAATTTTTGCTCAGTGTTACAACATCGACTTCTTGTATTTATAAATCACTGAATCAGTTTACATTTGATAAACACGCAAGGTATTTGTGTATACTTAAAGTTGCATTTAAGTTTCACCGATTCTGTGCTCTCTGGCATTTCCTAGTTGATCGCGGTGCTGGCTGGAAAATTTCACTGTTGTTTCTGTGTCAGGTCACTTTACTCTGCTATTTGTCCGTTTTAGTCTGTGATCAGGAGAACTGTATAAAGTAGAATAATGTACGAGCTTCGACTTAAATCAGTAGCTTACCAGTGGCTTGGTGACCCTTCAGGATAGATGCAAAGCTTTACAAATACTCACTTTTTTGTTTGTTTTCTCTTTGATCAGGTATTGATCAATATCCATAGCATTTTCACTCGAACACTTTCAGTACCTAATAGAAAATTTTATTGCTTCAACCATTGGATTTGTTTACCACCTCCACCTCCACCACCACAACTACCACCACCATCACCGTCACCACTGCCATCACCATCGCCATTACTACCACCAGGCCAATATTACCACCACCAACAACATCCTTAAGATGGACATCGCAAAGGAAATAATTTATTCCAATAGTCCATATAAAATGTCAAAATAAATGTCCAAACTATGAAACATACATAAAGCTTTCAGAGTAACAAATATTAATCTTGCACGCAAATGGATTTTGAAACAATTCTCAAAGAAACTGTGAACTAAATGTATCAATGCCTGGGTCTACTCTGGGAAGGAGAACATATCAGTTCATCATAAATCTGCTAAGTTATCAACCACATGGTGCAGAATACCCGACAGTTACACATTAACTGATTCGTCTCCAGCCCAGTTTCTTTAAGAGAACATCCGTCCTCATACGGCCTTCTCTGAAAGATCGTGATCAGTATTATCACTGCACAGCAGCTTAAAAAATGCAGAAAAAGTCAAGTTACTGGACATTATCAAGGAATGTTTCTCTGTGTGACTTTCTTTGAACTGGATGTTTGCAGAGAGTATTATAATATAGAGAGAGGGTTCACTATTGGTCGATTTGCACTGCGAGACACGGGAGGCTCTTCGAAACCACCGTTAGCATGGAGCGGAAAGTAGGTCCCTGCGGTAAACAATATCCGTTTGTGCATTTGCTCGGGGCGTAAGAGCTTACAGACGGTTGTAAATAATTTCAATCAGCCCAAAAATATGGACAAACAACAGTAAACAGATATGCACACTATCTTTGGTGAAGAAGGTCTCTTTCAATTCTTCAATTTTTTGTTTACCGCAGCGACCTAGTTTCGCGATTTGGATGAAGTGAACCCTCTCTATACAGCTATACTCTCTGGTGTTTGTCAGATGAATCATCCGGAGTAAGAGGCCTATAGTATTGAATCAGTTAAATAGCGGATAACGTAGGCAAGCTTTTGCTTTTTTTTTTTGCTTTAGTGGCCCAGATTTTCACAGTTAAATGGTCTTGTCCACAACATCCAATCCGCTATTTTTGCGGCAAATATATGAAAAACTCTCTTTGCCTCTAAATTGGTGAGGAGCGGAGCAGAGCCGAGCGGAGCAGAACGAATGCTTTGGACATGTATACAGAGGCAAAGACTGCTATACTTTTTCACACTCCATTTTCTGTACAAATAGCGGACCGGAGCGGACGCTGTGGACGAGACCAGTAAGACAGTTTACGGTCAAATTTACACTGTTTCAATTGGGCTGATCGCAAACAATTATCACTGAGTTGACATAATTATTGAGTTCTGCGGGGTTTTAAATACATTGTGAGGGAGAATATCTACAACCGACACTGTGGAGGAGTTGTCGATTACTATAGGGTATCAGCGAATGGCGGTGTTCATACAGATATGATCCAAGCCTAAAAGGGAGGGGAAAGGGGAGGAGGAAGGGGGGGGGGATCAGCGCAGCCGGGGGAGGGAATAGACAGGTTGTAAAACGATAGGAATCTTCCAGAAATGCTCCCTTGTTTCCTGGCGCCCCATCTCAAAATTAGTTAAACCAGAATTCCGGCGTTGTCTATACAGGCAAAAAGGTAAAAAAAAAAAAAACGCTGAACGGGTTTTTAATGAGACGAGTCGACAATTTGAAATTGTGTTAGGAGGATGGGAAGTTACCGAGGGCAGTCTTCAGTTGTTGTCTGGACGGACGCGGGTTAAACATGTCACGTGGTCGACAGTCGCAGGACATGCTGGGAGGCGTCTGTGTGTGTCAGTGTGTGTGTGTGTGTGAGTGTGAGCGGGGGTAGGGGGTGGGCGTGGGTGTGCGTGGCCGATGTGGGCGTTTATTATTTGGGCATCTCTGGTAGTTTTAATTTTCTCCCTCTCTCTATCTCTGATGATCTATCCATTTCTCTGCCAGCCTGTCTGCCCGTTTGTTGTTTATTTATCTGTCTGCCTGTCGCTCTCTCCCTCTGCATCTCTGTCTTTCTCTCACTCTCCTCCCCCTTCTCTCTACCATTCTCGCGCGCTCTCTCTCTCTCTCTCAATCTCATGAAAAAGATTGGTTTAAAGCACATAAAAAGGGCACAGTGAGTCACTCGCATTGCTTCTGCATGCTCAAACACGGCACAGTTCCATAGGATTAAGCAAACATCAAGTGTTTTATAGGAGAATATATATATATCATTACATCTTTATCGTTCACATCAGTTAAACATTATTCTGAACAACGTTGTAAAAATGTGCGACTCTTAAATGACGTATTTGAGAATACTTGGAACAGATAACGTGATGTTAAAACACAAACTATAAGAAAAATAAATAATGACATTACAATCCGCGGTCCTAAGAATTGACAAATTTACATTTAAAAATCCTAACGATTGGTAAGCGGAACAGATAACTTCCCAATAAACAAACAACAATAAATAAACAACTGAAGACTGCCCTCGGTAACTTCCCATCCTCCTAACACAATTTCAAATGTCGACTCGTCTCATTAAAAACTCGTTCAGCGTTTTTTTAAAAACCTTTTTGCCTGTATAGACAACGCGGGAATTCTAGCTTAACTAATTTTGAGATGGGGCGCCAGGAAACAAGGGAGCATTTCTGGAAGATTCCTATCGTCTTAGGGCTTTGGAATAGACAGCTTTACAGCCTTATCACCTATTATAAAGGCAGTAAGGCCTCCAATATAATCATGAAAGGCTTTTTAACCCCTGAGCCTTAAATTCTACAAAATATCATATGACGCCTAGAAAGACGTAAACGTGTAAGTCGGCATATTTTTAAAGGGTCTTGAAGTTCACTATAGTCTTATTGCTTTCGTTGACTTTGAGCCACAACTGAGTTGAACAGAAAAAAAAAAGTGTTCCGAAATTCTTCCTCGACGCCCCTGCAGGCTAAGCATAATAAAATTTGGATTGGATCATGGCGCAGTTTGGTCGAGTAGAATCCAGAAGTATGATCGGCAAATCCGTTCTTCGCCTCATTTGACGGTGTCGGGGGTTAGGTGGAACTGATCTGATTTTACAATTTCTGACCCTCTGCTGGGTCGGTTAGTTTTAGTAAATATCAAAGTTTTTGTTTGAGACCTTGGAATAAATTGGTCATAAAAAGGACAGCCCATGAAAAAATAATATATTTGATACAACCTTGCACCGACAAGAGGTTGATTTCATTAGCCAGGCTAGATTATTGATGTTCATACAACTGGGGAACAGATCTTGACGAGGGTTACAAAACTTGTTGACCCACTGCCCTATATCTACATTAACCCTATGATCCCCTAGATAGGGTTTATTATTCTGTTCCCCTCAAACTGACAAGAGTTAAACCCAATCAAGAATCGTATTACACGTTATTGATTTGCGATCAAAAACTGAATTCAGCCCACCCTCTCTGACAGCGCCGATTCTCCTTTAAGTAATGGATCTGCTTCACTGTAAAAGACAAGCAAGAGGGCGATACGGGGATTTGAAGAAACATTGCGTATCGATTACCTCGCAGAGACCATGTTAAGACAGTTTAACTACAGTGACGGTGGGATTGTAGCATGCAAATATACCAATTTGGCCTTCAATTTGTACGACTTATTTTAAAATATTATAGATATTTACTAATAATTGAAGGAGTTTTATAAAATAATACAAAAATAATACAATAACAGGCGGAATGTCATTTGTATTGCAAACATCATAATTTGCTTACAAAAAAGGCGTAGAAGGGGGAAAGGTGATGGACGAGGGAAGGGGGGGGGTGGGAGGGGGAGGGGGGGGGTGGGAGGAGGAGGAAGGGAATGTATGTAGGGGAATGGATATCGCTTAATGAAAAATCTTTAAAGAAAAAAAAAAAGAGAAGACATTTAACCTTTAGACGCTGATGTATAAAGACAGTAAACTAAAAAAAATAAAAAGTCAGTCTTTGATTTTTTTTTTTGTTTGCTTCCCTCTCCCCCTCGTTCTTACTCCATGCTTTCTGTCTCTCCCGCCATTCCACACAAAATGCTCTTTTCACTCTCTAAATGTCTCCCTAAATGTCTCACTCCCTGTCTCTTAAAACATTAACTCACACAAATATATAGACCTTAATTCATATGCATCTCATAAACCTCACACCAGTTCCTCAGTCCTCCTCGTTATTGTTAATCTGTAGCCTAATCCTTTTTTCTAAGTACACAAATAAACATGTACAAATGTTGGCATTTTTTTCTCCTTCTTTATATTCGCCCTTTCACCCTTCTGTCTCTCTCACTGGTACCAACGGTTCCTGGACAGACACAAACCTACTCACAATCGCATCACACAACTGGGAACTTGCACTCACCAAAACTTTCCAATAAGTTTCAAGATTACATTTTGGACACGACAACTCCTTGAAAAAGATCGTTTTGTCCCTCCAAAACGGGGTACACAGACCGTCAAAACAACAACAACAATAGAAAAAAAATCCAACAAACTCCGTGACATAAACGAGTATCCTTCACATCTCTGCTCATATTTCAAACTGTCACTCAAAATATTTTGTTTTCTCTTGCTTAGCTATCGATGAAAATTTGGTCTCCTCTGCCCCCCCCCCCCCCCCCCCCAAATTGTGCTCAGAAGCGAAGGCAGTGGAACTGTAAGGCCCGAAGGGAACCAGCTGATTTCATCCGCCGAGTTATTGGATGCTTACATCACGACATTGAGTTTCAATAAGGAAAAACTATTTAGATGGTGTGTGAGGTCTAACTGAAACTTAATGTGGTAATATCACCATCCTTGTTAACGGTCGATCGAACCAAAGATACTAGAAACGATAAGATGAGACACTCCCTTCTTCGCACCTCTAAAAAAAAATCGTGCTCACAGTTATGCGCACTGATAGGGGGCGGGGCCCATGGCGCATTGCATAACAAGAATGCTTGATGTAATGATAAATTAATGATGCTGATTTGTTACACTACAGTGCTACTGCGACAAAAAAAAAAAAGATAAAATAGCCAGAGTTTTCCCTCAGCGATTGAAATTAAAATCATAAAATGAGTGACGCCAGTCAAGGCCTACAGCGATAGCTGAACAAAGAACAAAATTCAATATCTTCCCTCTTTGGCTTTGTAAAATACTCCACTGTTCATGACTTTCGCGCTTTCGCCGCTAGGTGGCAGTGCAAAATCTGTGCGCACGAAAAGCCCTAGCGGTCTCATCTTATTATTCCTAGTATCTTTGATGAAAGCCACTTTCGGGGGGCCAAGCCCTCAGATGGCTGGGAACTTTTTTTTTTGAGTTTGCTTTTTGTCGCTGACTGATCATTTCTTTCTACGGACGCATGACACCATCACGTCATCACTTACTGCCGATTAATTTGAATACAGATTTTTTTTTCTTGAATTGCTTCGGTAAGGACAGTAAATAAAACATACCATTTTTTCGCCATTCGGCCTAATTTGAAACGTTCCTTTGCCCCGGAACACAGAATACCGAGTCGAACCATTCGTTCTTTCACTATTATCAGAGAGTATAGAAGTATGGAGAGGGTTCACTTCCGCCAAGTCGCGAAACTAGGACGCTGCGGTAAACAAGAAATTGAAGAATTGAAAGAGATCATCTTCATCAAAGATAGTGTGCATATCTGTTTACTGTGGTTTGTTCATATTTTTGGGTTGATTGAAACTATTTAAAACCGTTTGTAAGCTCCTAGGCCCCGTGGGGACAAGGTGGTCTAGAGGCAAGGTGCTCGCCTCCCATGCCAAGGGTCCCGGGTTCTAAACCCGGGCAGTGCAGGCATGTTGGAAAGTGGATTTTTCTCATATTTTCAAGTCCCTGGTCCTATTGGGGGGTAGGATCGAGTAGTTCTTGGAAATTGGATTTTTCTCATATTTTCAAGTCCCTGGTCCTATTGGGGGGTAGGATCGAGTACCTAGTCTTCTCGGATAAGGACGAAAAAATTCGGAGGGCCCGTGTGCACGTTGCGCACGTTAAAGATACCTTGGCAGTTGGAAATCGTAAAGAGCAGGCCGAAAGGCCGCTGCCCGGGCAAAATTGAAATTAATAGATTAAAATTTACCCATATCATCTCCCCCCCCCCCCCCCCCCCCGCCAGAACAAGAAATAATAAAACAAGTAAAGTGAGGTGTAAATGCCAAGGGCAGCGAACCTCCTAAAATAAAGACCTCAAATCGGAAACCTAGGCCCCGTGGAAATGCACAAACGGATATTGTTTACCGCAGCGACCTACTTTCCGCTCCATGCTAACAGTGGTTTCGCAGAGCCTCCCGTGTCTCGCAGTGCAAAGCGTCCAATAGTGAACCCTCTCTCTATATCTATACTCTCTGCTATTATGTCCACAAACTGCACGCGTATGAATACGGTGAGCGCGACTCTTTTTCGTTCAGTTATGAAAGGATGTGGTGCGAATTGCTGCATTGTTAAAATCGATGATGGGCAAGCAAGTAGAAAGACGGAATAATTACGACAAATTGATTCGTCTCAGCATCCTGTGTCTCCTCTTTGCCGGTACTTCTTTCTTTGTCGTACATGAACTCGGGACAAAACAACAACAACAACAACAACAGTAAAACAAAACAAACAAACCTTATTGGTGCTATTTAGCATAGCCAACCAGAATCCAGTAAATAATGCGATGGCGACAAAAATTAGAATACAGCAATTTCCAAGTTTTGCGTTTGTCCTTTAGCCTTCGTGGAACTGGAGCAAATTACTAGTACAAAAGAAAACTGCAGCTCATAATCTCACACAGGCATCTCAGATAAAACAATCATGGAAACCAGATGATTACATTTTTTTTTTCAGGGGGTATTTTTTGTATACTTCTTTAATTCCATTTGAGGAATTTGCCTTAGTGTCATTGCAGCCCAATTACAATTGGAGCCACAGTGCAGCTCCGATCGGCGTTTTTAAAAATTTTATTTGGAAAGGGGAGGGGGGGTGGGTGGTAGGGATAAGTGTTGTTTTTTTTAAATTTTGCCCAGGCAATGGCCCGTTAGGCCTGCCTTATCGATTCCCAACTGCCAAGGTATCTTTAACTTGTCTACAGGCCCTTCGGATTTTTCATCCTATTCCGAGAAGACCAGATGCTCAATCCTACCAACGAGGGATAGGAAAATATGAGAAAAATCCCAAAATTCCAACACGCCTACACCGACCGGGATTCAAACCCGGTACCTTTGGCATGTGGGGCGAGTCCTTTCCCGGTCGATGCAGGCATGTTGGACATTTTTTGGAGCAAAAAATTCCTGTCCCTTATCCTATGGTAAGATCCAGCACCTAGTCTTCTCGAATAAGGACGAAAAACTCGGAGGGCCCATGTGCACGTTGCTCATGTTGAAGAGACCTTGGCGGTTGAACGTCGAGGAGAGCAGGCCTAACATGGCCGCTATCCGGACAAAATTCTAAATAAAAGTAATCCCCACCACAAAAAGTCACAGAAACAAGAACAAGAATTTAAAAACAGGGAAAATGAAGTGTAAATGCCAAGTGCAACGAAACTCCTAAAATAAAGACCTAAACACAATATAACACATAGAAACACAATCGAATCTCTCTTATTGAACATTCAACATATGCCAGGAGCATTCTTGGCCATCCATCAACATCTTATCAGTCATACGTCAATCTCGCTGAAGACATGGGTTTGATCCTTAAACAGTTTATGGCCTAGCGTAATATTAAGGTGGGGACAGTAAAGCAGCAATCTTACAGTCATAAAGTCGTCACCTTACGGTCCGTATCCGGACAGTTAAACTGCATCAGGATGTGTACTTTGTGACTCTTTGCCGAGAACCTTCTCCTCTTTATTGACATCTACAATTACTTTGGATTGAAGAGAATAAGAAATATCTCAACTTCTATGTTTGTCTGTGTGTCTTCTGCCTCTCTGTTTGTCTACTGTCTAACTGTGTATCCGGCTGTCTATTTGTCTGTTTATCATTCTGTCTGTCCGGGAAGGGGGTGGGGTGGGGAGATAAAATATGATTATGTCATCACGAAGGTTTTAAGTTCATGAAAATGTTAGTCTTAAAGAATGATGTCAACTCAGACATCAATAGATATATAGATAGATATATAGATAGATAAATAGATAAATAGATAGATAGATAGATAGATAGATAGACAGACAGACAGACAGACAGACAGACAGACAGACAGACAGACAGACAGACAGATAGATAGATAGATAGATAGATAGATAGATAGATAGATAGATAGATAGATAGATAGATAGATAGATAGATAGATAGATAGATAGATAGATAGATAAGAAAGATAAACAACAGACAAAGGCGCAGGACACCCCGAACAAGGAATGATTGTACATTAGCGCCGTTCCCACCCTGTGGCTGCGGGCGTAGAAGGGGGTATAAAGAAATAAATAGCTCATATAGACACAAAATCCATCATCTCAGCTTCGGGGTGATTAAAATGGATTCTATTCGACGCATTAGCATGCCAGAATAAAGCTTTGATTCACGAGTTTTCCCCTGTGAAAGATGAGCGACAACAGCAAAAGACAAAGTCCTCTTTTCATCTGTCTCATGATTTGTCATCGGTGATTCTCAAACTCTATGGCAGGCATCGATCCGCGTTCTCCGGATAGATATCTGTGACAGTCACGATTGACATCCTGGTGCAAAGTTCACGATAACTGTGTTTACCTTCCATCAACTTTTAGACAAAATAACTAACGTATCTGGCGCCCACAGAATGAATACCAGCCATCATGCACGGAAATAGAAACACATTTTTCGGTGTCTCCCAGCCTTAAGAATGCACAAAAGTACAATTCCAAAATTAAAAAAAAAAAATCAATTATTTCCATCTTTTGATGACAGTCAACAATATTCACCGGAATCTCGACATGCTGAGATCGTAGACTTTTTATTTTGCCATGTCAACGTGTGACAACGCCAAAAAATAAAAACCAGAACTTTTTCTTCGAGACAGCGATTTCATAACTACAATATTCAGCCAAATGATCGTTTCCGATCCCATACAGACGTGATTGTCTCGGGATTATAGTATTGGAAACCCTTGTCATACATCGGATAAGCATAACTTTGGTTGATTTCGCTAATGTCTGCATGTCTTGATGACATCTTTGCCAGTTTCACACGTTTTTTGTATAATTTATTGATCGGAGATTACAATTGCTCTGATGAACTGAACCAGTAATCTCTTGGTTATCAATTAAAAAAAGTCACCCACATGAGGACGTACTCATTTGAAGAATGCAGACAGGCTCACAAGGTTCAACAAAACCTTAGGATCAAGATGAGGAGGAGAGTATTTAGATCAGTTGACGGAATCTGGTTCAAATGTATCTTAACACATGGTCAGCAACAAACAACAACAACAACAACAACCGAAAACTGCAGTTAATATTTTTGTTGTATTTGCACAGATGGGAAAAAGTCACCCATCTACTAGCGGCGAGTTCGGATTGTTGGCCTAGTACTGTCAATTTGAACATGGAAATGAGAAATAAAAATATACCCAAGGCCACCAACCACTGTTGATTTTTATCTTTCAGGGGTCATCTCAGGTTTTCCCAGACACAATAAACACTGACCAGTGACGGACATACACAGACTCGTTTTCTTTAGTTGTATTTTTTCCTTCCATTTCCTGTCTGACGTCAGAGCCAGTGAGATATCCAGGATTGATGGTGCTCTGAGGTCAACGTCCTCAATGTGCGCTGTCATAAAATCAACACGTCATCATTAATTATTCAACTTCTTCAAATGTTTCTTGCCGACTGTCTTTGTTTACCATCCAGTGTAAGATCTCGTCACGAGTGTTGACTCTGAGATTTCTTGAAGCGGCTGAAAACGTTTTTTTTGTTGTTGTTGTTAATTCTTAATTTGTTGTCGGTTTTGTCGATGTTGTTTGGGCACAATGAAGGTAGGATGATGGCCTGGTTATTGGCAGGGGCTAAACAAAGTCTCAGTGTCAGCTTCTATTGAGAATCTAAAGTGTTTAACTAAAGAAACACCAGAAGGATTCCACCAATGTATTATTTTCACCTTAGTGACACCAACACCACTACCACCACCATCACCACCACCAACAACAACAACAACGACAACAACGACAACAACAACAACAACAGCAACTACAACATTAATAGCTATCATGACAGCAGCATTGACAATGACGATAATGGCAACAATCATCATTATGTTACGTACAGAACCAACAATAAAAGGCAAAAGCAGCAGCGACAACAACAACCAAAACAACAACAACAAACACCTTATTATTATTGATTCTACACATGAATATTATCTTACCATTCTCACACTCCTCAAACAGATCTCGTTTCGTTTAGGGTACGGGAAAACTGAGCCGGATTTTTAATCCTATTGTTCGAAACTTCAAAGGTAGCTCGTAAAAGCTGTTGGAAGACTGAGCCGGTTTTTGGCATATCGATACTTAATTTTTCTAACGACTAGTTCGCCATTTCCGTTCGCCACTTATCGAGACTGTTTCTTTGCTTTTTTTTCTGGTGAATTTTGTAAGAATTAAATGCATGTAATTATAACAGCTGATTGAAACGGTCTTGATACGTGTTGCCTCCTGCTCACCACGGTGGAGGAGGGGGGGGGGGTGGAAGTCGGATTTTGAGCTCTGCCTGAGACAGCCTTTGCTCATTGTACTCAGTAATGAGGGTCTCCCTAATTCTCTCACGCTCACGCAAGCGTCTCACAGGAACATTGTGGTACTGATAGGATGATCTGACCTTTATGTCAGTTCGTAGCTGTTCTTCTGCGAGTTTTTCGATGAACAGAAATATGTTTGGATGCGGCGATGTAAAGTGGGTTGCAAAATGTTTATGGAAACTTTCGCATGCATTGGTCGTTCTGACGGAACTTTCAAGACAAGCCCACCAGCTGGGCGGGTATCTGGCAGTTGAAGAAATGTAGTTGTCAAAAGCATAGTCTGAAAACATTGTGAGTTTGTCATCATCCTGGTCTGGACCATGATGACAAAAGCAAAGCAATCTTGTACTTCACTAGGCTCAAGAGCCGGTAAGCCAAAAATGGATTTTAGCCACATTGCAGTTTCACTGGTAGACTTGTACTCAGAAGATAGTTCAATTTGTTGAAGTTTTCGGCACCATGCTTGACCGACATGAAACTGACAGGCTTTTATTGTAGTCTCTGGGAAGGTGCCTCAACAGGCGGAAAGTATGGCTAGCCTATTGAGTTATGTTAGGCGCGCGCGCACAGTCAGTTTGTGACTGTTCCTGTTGTGTGTTAGCATACTAAGTCTATCCAAAGATCTATCATGTTCATACAGTCCAGTGACTTTAGGATTGATACATCAGTCTAATCGATCTAAAGTTCGCAAAACAACATAGTCGATATCTACAACAAAAAACCGGCTCAGTTTTCCAACAGGGGTCGGCGGCTTATTGCGCAATGTGTTGCATAACAGGTGAAAAACCGGCTCAGTCTTCCGTACCCCTTCGTTTATTCTTTACCACGCAGTGATTATCATCGAGCGTGGTGCTCTCTATCAGGGGGTTTCATATCCCCATTAGCTACGTTTTCATTTGCAGCCACCAAGGCAAAAAAGCCGATCAAGCTGTGATAAACGCAGTGCCGTTTCTACTTGCTCTTACACTAAGTTCTTTAGATTGGATTGCCAGCCGAGACATGTAATTCATGATGAATTGAGTAGAAAGCTGATTTCTAAAAGATAATTTTGGTAATGTGCGAAAACATTTATAAAAAAAAAAAAAGGGCCAAGACATAATGTACTCGTAGGGCGGAAAGTAAATAATTTTCTATATGCCTCATCTCGAGATCTGGTAATAAAATCGTGGAGACTTTTCGACGTGTTAATTTCTCTGATACTGAGCATAAAACTGGCTGTGACTGTTGGTGGTCCCAGGCTGAGCCAGGACTGTCGTGAACTTGCTCGTAACAGAGAGGTTCTAGGAGATGGTCAAGAGTGTCCGTCGATATATTAAGATGATAATGTGGGTCACTTATCAAAGGGTCCGTTTCAAAGTTATGGAGATACGCCGTAGGAGGCACTCCAGGGACTACATAACGGCTTTTGTGAGGGCGAAACTGTGCCGGGAATCGGGAGGTTTAAGTAGAGGGAAGGTACGGCTTTGTCAGCAGCTCAGGACGTTGATCTTCAAGTTCCAGGTCCGGGCAATGTTAAGCCCAGCGTTTGATGTTCCCCCACAGGCCGTGACATCTCCTCGGAGTTGTTGACTGAAGCGCCATTAGCCAGCTCAGTTATGAATTCATGAAACCAATAATTTCCGGTGTCGCCTATCGCTGGGATAGGCTGATGTTATGCCCTGTCCCTGAATTATTGACTTACGTCAAATTTACGGAGCATTGCAGTTGCTGGTACACTTTCTTATGCGAGGTTAATTGTGAATATTAGTCTGAATACCTAGATTTCATAATTTCTCCGAATGCTCCATTCAATGAAATGTTCATGTTGAAAAATCTTGAAAAGAAAAAAGGAAATGCTTATGATTGGGCAGTACTTTAAATTCAACTCTTCTCGGAGATTTGGACTTATGATCCTTTGTTAAGTCAAAAATAGCGTAGGCGAATTGAAGGTGATAAAAGAGGTCTGTATCACCTAGACGTCATTGCCTCTGCGAAATTATACGTGGGTGTTTATTTCTGTTGACACCGTCTGTAGTGTACGTCAAGTGTTGGGTGGCGTTGTTTGTGTTTGCTCTGAAAAGCCTATGCTGCTACGTGCTGTAGTTAGAAGACAGAGCAGTTTGTACGCAACTAACACACTAGTTCATGTCATTGAGGTAATGTTAACGGAAGCCCAAATCTAGGTGACACGTCTTGACAAAAATGACACCCTATCATATTGGTAATTTTTCCAGAATATAGAGCACAAAATACTGTTGGGAATGTAAAGGAAACAGTTAGAGTGCCAGATCCACTTCCTAGTTATAGTAGTACTATTGAGTGAAAATTAAGGTAAGTGTCGGTCACCCGATCGGCAAACCTGTCTGTGTGCAGACACTACATCCAGGACTTGAAAGTATAATATGTATTTCTTGTTGAAATGTCTACTCCTGTTTACGTAAGTAGCGGTACACCATAGTTTCTCTGTTTATTGTAATTATTTTTTATTAAGGTTGATTTTCCTTGGCTGTCCGAGGCTACTAAAGTGAACATGACTTAACCCAGTATTTTGCTACAAGGAGACATAATAATCAGTCGACTAATCATGTAGGGGAAGTTGACAACGTAGTTGTTTTCTTTGACACTGAGGCATTTTGAGAGGGTGGTTGGTCGTGAGGGAGTACGGTTGTTTAAGGGAACTTGACATCATGTGGTAACAAAATATACATGCGAGGAAGGGGAGGAAGGAAGGCCGGACGGGAGAGAAAAAAAAAAGAGATCATAATATAACTGTCACTCAGACACACCTAAAATGGAACGTTTTACGCCCGTCCACGCCAGTCAAGAAAACACACAAAAGAAGGGACTTGAGCGGGCTTATCAAAAGGTTGGGTTTAGTATTTGTAACCCTAACCCCCAAAACATTGATGGCAAATTGATAATAAGTGGATTTAGGTTGTTTAAGCTTATATCGTAAAAATATAATATGTTTGTTAACTTTTTGGTAAGTGGCACGGACGGGGGCGGGGGTGGGGGGGGGGGGGGGGGGAGACCTGCCCCTAAAATTGCATAATGATCAGATTGAAAAAATGATGTGGCCAGCGACAAAGAAGAAAATGTAGCAGAGGAAGAAAAAGAAAAAGGCCTCTCAGACAAATCTTTGTAACAGAAGGGGCCCCTGCATCTTTTACATTCCAAATTTCCATTCCGTCCGAAAGCAAAACTGTTTGATCCAGGCCAGAAAGTGGACTCTCTGACATCACTCTGTTTGCGAGGCTCTAAAAAAATAAAGGGGGGGGGGAGGGGGGGGGGGTCATAGGGCGATTTAATACATTGGTAAATCTTTATTAAGCTTTCTCCCGTTCTTCCAGTTTTCTCCCTGCGATATGAAATCGTTTCTCTTTTAGTGACTTTAATTCTTTATTGTTCTATCTCCATTTTCTGAAGAAAAAAAAAACCCAAAACAACTGGAGATCTTTTAGTATGTAGAAGAGGTATAACAAATCCACATTTTGATACTTGTTTAAAATGCATTGTGACATTTATGAAGCTGTTTTACAGTTCCAATTTATTCTAACTCCTTATAGTAACACTAATGCGGCAAACGTTTAACGTCGAATTTCTCATTTGTGCAAAAGGTGGACTCAGAACAAACAAAGCCTAAGGTAGCGTTACCCTAGAGTGTATTTTCCCAAACAAGTATACAAAGCCACGGATGTTGTTGAAACGTTCACAATTAATGTCCATTGTGTTTTTGAAATCGGCTTTTCGAAATTGAACTGCATGTCAAAATTGAAGTGCATGCGCTCTGAAAAGCACACAGAAAGTAATCCATCGGATACTTCTAGGCCTGTCCGAATTCAAAGCAATGGACAGGACGTGATTATGTCACTGGCTTATGGGCAGAATAGATGGCCATTACTCGGCTCAGACCCATTTTCAGACATTTCGAAAACTTTGCATAGAAAATGCTCTGGCTTTTCAGTAACTGTAGCTACCACCATGCATTACACCGAATCATAAAACATTTTACTGAGGGAAGAGCCTACTTATTGAGCCAGCGATTTGTCCTGCCACCTTGTTGTCTAAAGATTAGCTCCATCTTGTTATTATATATAAATAATTATAATATAGAGAGCGGATGTTAAACACTTTTCGTGACCTGAAAATAACACGGTTCTATGTGACATAATTATATCTTAAATGGCAGAAAGAACGTGTTATTCGCTGGTCACGATTTTATACTGCTCAGGCACCCCGGAGACACTCTGTGTTAAAAACTTTGGCAAATAATCAAACTACCACCGATTAACGGATTGTCTCAAGATAGTCTATATTCACTGTAAACTGTTACCCTAAGAACAGGAGGAAATGCTTGCTGGAAGAGAGAGTCGCCTCGCTCCACTAGAATTAGAGATTAACTAATCCAGTGTGTTCCATCGAGCATCTTGTGCAATGTTAAAACCCGTAGCTGAGCTTACTTAATACCTATCATTATTATGGAAATAGCAAGTGGTCTGTGTGGATGAGTGGGTGTGGATGTGGGTGTGGGTGGGAGGTGGGATTTGGGGGAAGGGTGGAGGGAAATTCTGGAGTTGGAGAATAGGGTTGAGTGGGGGGGGGGGTGGCTTTCTTACGGGAGGGAGGAAGTAACAGCACTGAACTGATGGGGAAAAATCAGTTACATTGTGCATAACTGAAAAGCTTAGCTCTCTTTTGTGCCTGATTCACAGAAAGCTAAAACTGAAATATTGTTGTTCTTAGTGCACTCTATAACTCTGGAGATTGCCAAAAGGCAGTATAAATGCTTATCTCTATGTATAACTACATGTATACAATTCGCTTTGGAACCCATGTGACTTAGGGTTATGGTATAGAAGTAACCTCTTCAAATACATTAAAGAGTTGCTACAAACCTACCATCAGGATGCCGCAGTTATGAAGGTGTTCGAAATTGAATACAAAATTGAATTATTTGATCACAAATGTCGAATGTAGTTTTGTTCACTGCATGACATAATGAAAAACAATCTTCCAATATCTTAAGTATTTCTTGTTTAATTTTGTTTTGCTGATCCAACCGGCCATGTTTTTCTTTACATTTCCATTGTCGGGACTGATATTTGCTATTTTCCTACCAACATAAGAATTAGAGTTTCCTAAACAAAACAAGATTTACACAGCAATATCATAAAAACCACAGAAAAACTGTGGGGTCGCAGCAGGGCTATAAGCCAAGTCAAAATTGGGCAAAAAGAAAAGGTTGGATGTTGCAAAACCCCGCGTGAGAAATAAAACCCAAACATTCTGTCTTCTCTTTAGTTTGCTTTGTACTGTTTGGGTTTTATTTCTCACGCGGGGTTTTGCAACATACAACCTTTTCTTTTTGCCCAATTTTGACCAAGATTTACACAGGCACATTCATACACGCATCATACACGGCTGCTTTGAGCCAGCGTGGTAAAAACTGAGAATTTAGGATGTACATCCACTGAAATCCAGACATAGATGGGTCGAATGTGCCACATTGTCCTGAGGCAAAACGAAGGGTGGCTGTGGGTTTACTTGAACTCTGCGTTGGTCCTGGTCCTCGCTTGACATCTAATTTTGTTGTAATTCATTCACTCTCACCGGGCTGCGTCAATGAATGCACATTGCCCAGACAAACATAATAATTCCGTTCAAATTGGGCTAACCCTAGGCATTCTACAAGTAATTTCACAGCCACGTAGCCGGATGTCGTGGTGAGCGCAGTGGGGGCCGACCTGTGTGCTGCGTTATCTGACCACATGGTCAATGGTCAAGGGTGTTGCTTTGTTCAAAGAGCACGGTCATATTTTAATGACTTTTATGCTCTTTGTTTACTTATATTTGGTCATTTGAAGAGATAAACCAAGGCAGTCCGCTCGTAAGTATTGACTGTTTTCCATTTTGCTTGTGTTAGTTAGTATTTCTGAATGCTCACCAGGCATATAGACGTTAAATTTTCCATTAAAAAAACTTTAAGTGGTCTTGTCCACATCATCGGCTCCGCTATAGAGGAGCCCTAGTTTGTTTCATCTTCTCTCATTTCATCACTATTTCTTCAAAAACGACCCCATCTTCTATCTATCTATCTATCTATCTATCTATCTATCTATCTATCTATCTATCTATCTATCTATCTATCTATCTATCTATCTATCTATCTATCTATCTATCTATCTGTCTGTCTGTCTATCTATCTATCTATCTATCTATCTATCTATCTATCTATCTATCTATCTATCTATCTATCTATCTATCTATCTATCTATCTATCTATCTATCTATCTATCTGTTTATCTATCTGTCTGTCTGTCTGTCTGTCTGTCTGTCGTCTGTCTGTCTATCTATCTATCTATCTATCTATCTATCTATCTATCTATCTATCTATCTATCTATCTATCTATCTATCTGTCTGTCTGTCTGTCTGTCTGTCTGTCAATCTGTCTGTCTATCTATCTATCTATCTATCTATCTATCTATCTATCTATCTATCTATCTATCTATCTATCTATCTATCTTATCTATCTATCTATCAATCTATCTGTCTGTCTGTCTGTCTGTCTGTCTGTCTGTCTGTCTGTCTGTCTGTCTGTCTGTCTGTCTGTCTGTCTGTCTGTCTATCTATCTATCTATCTATCTATCTGTCTATCTAATTCACAAATTCTCCACCTTTGAACCAAAAGGTTTTTTCATTAAGGCAACTGTAGTAACCAAATTTTGCATGCAGGTTTCAAATACCATGGAGGGAGCACCGAATTGTGGTTTTTTAAAATTGGTTTTGTTTTTCAAATTTTTCTTTTGAGTTTGCCTCGTGTCGTTGACTGCTCCCCTCTGATCCCTTTTTTTTTTCACGCCCACATAACCATGGAGTGGATACTTCTTGCCGACCGATGTAAACTACTTGACAATGACATACCCGCGGCTAAGTTAAAACACAGGAATACCTGCTAGAGAGTGTAGAAAGTGACTGGCGGGACAGCGGTCGGGGGTCCGCGCAGAGCGAGATTTTCACCTGAAATGGCCACATCCCTATGGTAGACCTTCATGGGGGCAGTTGAAGGTTACCGTGGTGGCTGTCACAGTGCTGATCTGGCAAACCATTCAGGACAATTATCAATATCAAAGTTATGACGGTGAAATCAACACTGCCATAATGGGGCTCGCTCAGTGTAGTTTTACAACTCCAGATCGAACGTTTCCTGGCACCGGAGAAGCTGAAGAGCAGCTCTTCACATGGGCTGATTACCTGGATGACGCTGAGATTCGGCAGTAAAGAAACGATAAAACTGACATAAAATAGTTCCTTTTATGATATGCTAGCTCAGGGGTAACTTTCTTGTTTCAGCAGGTTTATGACTTAATGCCTCGACACACGTTTGTGAACATTGCTTGCAAGTTACAAAGTTGATTGGCATTCACAGAATTTGATTATTAATGACTCTTTGATTTGTATCAAATAAATCATCAGTTCAGCCAAATCAAAAGTCACCGTTTACGTGTGCGTGACGCTTTTGTCTGTGTGTTTCTTGACAAAAAAGTTATGATGTCGTCCCCTGAACAGTAACAGACAACAAACCAATAACAATTTTTTTCATGGTTTTCCATGTGGTTCTTTTCCCTTTATCCAGACTAAAATAGTTCTGAGTTTAATGGCCGAGTGAATGCATAACACCAATGTACATTGTGATCTTTTAAAACACAGTAAGGTTTGAAAAGGATGTTGTTTACAATTACGTGTGTCCTCCAACCTTTCTGCGTTAAGGGTAGGCATTTTAAAGCCTTTTGTGACTCCAGAGAGCTCGAGAGCTCCTCCCGAAATGCTCACTGGCAACAGCCTTAATTAATTATCATTAATTATTCTTGCAGATTTTCTTTCTGTTTTCCTCCCGTTATTTGGTTGAACGGGTAGGGAGCAGGGTTAAGGATTCGATAAGATTTAGGGTTGAGGATAAGGACAGATACTTACGCACCCCTGGAGCAAAACGCTCCGGGTGTGCTTATGTACTTATAACAACGGACGTTTGAAAAAGAAAAAAAGATATACAAAATTTATTATACGGACATTTTGCCAGTGTGGAGCACACTTTGACAACTTATGACTGTTGGCGTCCCAAGATCCTGAAATGACGTCGTGTAGATCTTTGACTCAGCTGCACGTTATTTCGCTGACGGGTCTAAATACATTTTGTCACTCAAATGACTGTTAAATGAGAGCGCAGAAAAGGTGAAACTCCTGTTCGTGATAGTCACATATCGACTATCGAATCAAAGAGAGCATTTATGCAAGATATTTTTAATTTTACATGAATGATTCGTTTAAAATTTGAATGTGATTTAGATATTGGGATGTCTTCTAGATCTAGTAGCTGGTGGAGTCTGTGGCTAGTGAAAAAGGTGGGAGTAAACTGTTTGCGTTGGAATTTCGATAAAGAAATGTTAATGTGGACAATTTCTTGTATCGTGGGTATTGGGGCTTTTTTTTTTTTGTCAAGGCAAAGTGACCTTGTTAAAACAGGGCAAATTAAGACAAAACTGGCTGTATTTACAAAGCCTTGCAAAGTGGTGGATGAGATACAATAAAAATTGAACGTCTATGTAGAACATACGTAGAAAGTACGCAGTCGTTTTGATCACCAGATACCCTATTCAAGAAGAGAAAACTGGTGGTTGGAAGGCTCACATGTCAATTCACGTGTTGATAAAACGATACATGAATAAACGTTAAAGAAAAAGAGAAAGAAATGGACGGGAGAAAATTGAAGTAAGACCAGTAACTGATAATTATATTTATGATGCGATAAAGCGAATTGCCATTAGAAATGGGTATCCCACCAGGCCTGGGCAACCATTTATTTGATAGAGCCAAGCCTGAAAAATGTGAAGATGCAAAGGGCCGGATGCGGGCCGGATACTCTCATCTTATACATTAAGGCCCTTTTATGAATTAGAGGTTATTTATCTGGATGGTAAGTTTAGGAAAAAAGCAAGTGTTGTTTAATTTTGGGATGGGAGAGGGGGAGGGAGAGTAGGACTGTTATATTTACTCGTAAATATGTTCTTTTCAGCCCAGTGACAGGTGTGTAATTCAATCAACCGCGGGGGTCGGCCAACGTTGCTTGGCGGGCTGTAGGTTGCCCATGTCTGATCTATACACTATTATTAATTATACCCCCAACCAACAAAGAATGGGCAAATGCAACCAATCAACCAACCGACCAATCAACCAAGCAAGCTCGTTACGTGCTTTGTCCATCTTACGTCACACTGATTTGCCGCCGATCCGTCACAAAGTTGAACAGATACTGTCAGAGTCTTATGCAGAAGTGCCTCACTAGGAATTGTTCACAGACGTATATCATATCGCCCACATGATGATCCACAAACTCCTCTATTTCCTACGAATCAGCATTTTTACTAAACGATTTTGTCGGCAAAGAACTTTATTACAGCTTGTCTGTCACAAACCTCGTCATAGTTCAAATCTCCTCAGTTCGGTGACCACCACGCCACCACAGATGTGTCGGTTTCGAAACTAGCGTTTGTTTTACTTGTAATTACCAGTGGACAATTTTGAAGCAACCACCGATGTATTGATGGCATTTACCTGTCTGATTTTCGAACAACTTTGCATGTTCCTGTCAACCTCTGTAGTCTGTGGGCGAATATGTGACCACGCGTACTCTGTCGTTTCAGTGATTCGAGATAACATCAATATCAGCAAACTGGCGCGCCAGACTTTGGAACTTGTTACAGCCAATAATCACGTTACTTTTCAAAATTTAATATTAACTCATATTTTCCCAACTGAACTAAACGAAATCGCAAATGTTATTACATAATTATATTTTCACAGATAAAATCATTAATTTTCGGCCAAATATAAAGTACTTATTTAATATCAGCCAAAGAATGATAATTTGTTTTGGTGAAATTTTCATCATTGCCTCGTGTCATAGAAATGCAATGTCAGTTAAGCATTGAAAGACAGCACAGCGTGGCGATAAAAATAATATTACATTTATATCAAGTTAGTGTAGAGAAATGAATGGTTTCATCCTTTGATGTTCAGTGTGCGCGTTGTGACAAAATGGAAATTTCCGATCTTCAGATACATTGCACTGAATTCAGCATTTCAACAACATACTACCGCATCCCGTCATGCAACTGAAGAACCACATCTTATTATAAAAAAAAAATAGTGGCGGGAGTAATTCATTGTGGTGCAATTTTGCCCCTTTTTTTGCTCGACGCTACAGCCTAAATGACAGTTTCAAAAATTATAAAATTAATTTTCTTAGGTGTCAACTAATCCAGTCCAATCGCCTTTGTATCGATAGATTATATTGATTCAAGTTTTAGTATTTTGAAATAAAAGTTGTAAAAATGTAAAATACAATGATCTTTGTTTTGGCTCCCTGTAGTAAGCCCAGCACACCGGAAACGATGTATTAATACGCGTTCAATTCGGTGCGTGCAGTTTCTCTACCAAGAAAGAGTGCATAGTGCTTTGGTGCGTACGAAATCTGTAGGAAATCTGTAGAATATGGGAAGCTTTCTAGACCAAAAAGAGAGAACGGTGGGTTCACAGGTTTATCCCGGATAAAGCCGGGAACCTCATCTAGTAAAAAAAAAAATAAAATTACAAAAAGCCATAACTTTTTGAAAGCCCACCTTTGCATTGTACTACCACCAGCCCCTCACCCTGCCCCCCCCCCAACCCCCCTCCACCTTTGCAATTTTCCGTTCCCCTCTGCCTCAGGGTGACTTAAATCTAACTTAACAATTTAACAGCCTAACTTGGGATTTTCTGTTCTGTAGTAAATCAATTAATGTAAAACTAATGTCATAATGATGTAAATTTTGATGCCCATTGGCCTTCCTCAATGAGACTGAAATGTGCAGGTTGATTTAATTTTGTTTAGAATATATTTCGTCGGGTATTTGCTATCTGCCTTTTCGAGAAACTGAGGGTTGAAGTTTTGGTCTGCAAAAGGGCTGAAACGCATACAACAGTCCCTCAAACACATAATAAAGGCTTTCAACCCTTGGGAATCACACTTTTACATAACGAAATTAGGACTGAGAGAACTATTTTAATGACAAAACCTCAAAATGGGCAAAATATCACATACAACAATGGAACCAATATCCCTCGATTTACAAAATACATCTCAAACAAAAACGTCCCGTTTTAAATCTGTACAGATAAAAGTATTTCGTGTGGGTCCTTTCCTTCTCGAGTTTTATTACTGAAATGTTAATTGATCAAGCTCTAACAATCAAGGTTCAGTAAACTACCGTCCAAGCTAGCCGTGAAAGGTACAAAATGGCCATTGTAGTGCCGTCGCACCGTTAAACTCAAACTCAAAACTTTAGACAATCGGATGGAACTAAAGATTCACCCCAGACCTGTAGTATACAGGATGCTAACAGAAGACGTTTCTGCTGACTTCAAAGCATTCAATGTGAAATCGATGAAGTTTAGTAACATACCACTGGAATTACAGTCGATAACAGGCATTCTCTATCATTTTAGCCTACTTAAAAGTAAAGTCTGTCATTTTCCGGGTAAATGGTTTGCCCCATTGAAAGTGCATGAGTAACATCTCTCAGTCATCGACAGGGGAAGTGACGAATTCGTGAAACTGCATGAAAAGTGCGTCTTAAGCTTCTATGGATCGGAATGCGCGACAGCGGATGATGATGTTACGTGATTTTACGGGGCGACTATTAATTTTGCCCTCTGTGGCCAAATTAGATTTTTCTTGCACAGTGAAACTTTGGGAATCTTTCAGAGTTAAAGTTATGGTTAGGCTTAGTTAATTGGCCACAGCAGTCTTTTCCTCGGAGACCTGGCCCAGAATTACAGTTTTCTTTCGGAAATTGGTTGAATCTTTTTAACAAAACTCCCAACGTGATTATTAATTTTGTGCTATGTAACTCAAATATGCCCAACCTTTATTTTAGTTTCCCCCAAAAGATGTCTGTTTAAACAGCGTCTCCATTCTCCAGAAGCACGAAAGACTACAAATTGCAGTACAATGTAATGTCGCTTAAAGCAGTAAAAGAACATCCACGAGAACAACTGGTTTGAAGTAGGCGGGGCTATTATTTACATGCTCTCCCCTCCCCCTTGTTGGTAGAAAACCTTGCATTCTTTATTATTATGAGCGGGAAAAGAAACGATATTGGGATTTGGGGGGGGGGGGGGGCAGAATTGCAATCAAAACACACCTGTCAGAAAACAATGCAAAAATTATGAAAAAGTTATGTCTCTGAGATAATGGTTATTACTAGCATCAGACTATTTTGCTATAGAACGAAGCCTATGCCAGTTGAGTGTTTGACCATAATAATATAATGTAATGTATAGTATACATCTCAACGATACAAACGTTCCTGTAAAATAATGCTATCATTAGGAGTATTACTACATCCTTAGAAATTCAATCCAAGTCATTTCTTATATGCAATTTAATTTATTTAGCGATTATAACTACAGCACAGCAGCTTACAGTCCCAGGATCATTTACTTTGTTTGCTCAACTTCAGAATGGTACATGCGCAAGACCAGAATAAAACAAAGCTAAACAACCCCGCAGTACAACAATCACAGACAATGTAAAAGAATAAATTCGTCGCTTTGTTGCCATTTGAAGACGGTGCACAAGCAAAATCGGTGGGTGATTTTTACTGTTGTAAACGCTCCGTCGATATACCTGGAGTTATCGCGTCACGTGCTCTGTTCTTTTTGCGTCACACTGATTTGCCTCAGGTCCGTCACAAAGTTGAACATATACCGTCAGAGATAATACTTACTAACGATGCAAAAGAGCGTCAAAGTGCCGCTGAAGCTTTAGTTGTAATAAATTTGGATTCAGTTGCGCTGCGGGAGGAATATTTATAGCCCTACTCGTAGTATTGACAAATGAGGTATGATACTATTTTTTTTTTCTTTTTATATTTTCGATGTATGGATTTTTTAAGAGGGGTTAGATATAATTTAACTATTACGCAGATACTGTTTTTCGGTTTTGCTTCTCGTGACTTGGTAGGAATAACTTTGGTTTGTTTTAATATTTTTTTTGTTGTTAATTGTCCCAGAAACCACAGACAAGTTTAAGACTGTGAGAAAGTTAGATCTTTCATCGTACTTGCTGGAGAACTCAGCATTGAATCTGTCTGTGGGTGAGTAGATTGCGGGGTTAGAAAGATTGACAGTTTTATTCTGCTTGTATTGTGTTGTGTTTGCTTAAGGTAAGGGCATGATTTTTGGAGCACTTGTGCACTTCAGTTCATTTCCATGGTTTTTGATTTGTGTGTTTATTCGGTGATTTGTGTCTCGATTCTTGGATCGATGGGATCTAACTGCTGTCGGCCAGTCCGCATTTGTTAGAGTAGTGATGTTTGACTTTTCTACGCCCTTCTATGCAAGAGTGTGTGTATGTATGTACTAGCATGTTTGTGTAAGGGAGTGAGTGTGTGAACGAGCGAGAGAAGGAGTGTGAGCGAGTAGGCTAGTGAGTGCGAGCGAGTGAGTGGGTGAGTGAGTTTATGAGTGAGTGAAGAGTAAATGAATGAAATGAGTAAGTAAGTGAATGAATGAATGAGTGGGCGAGGTACATATCTTCGTGTTGGATAAGTCGCGGAGACAATTCAGTTTGCTTATGCTGAAACAATTTTGTCGATGGATGTTGAAAACAGGTGGATAAAAAGAATGGTTTAACCCTCTAGGCTCGGTCCCCATTACTGCTTGAAGGAAAATTCTGATTTTGTGAGAATTTGTTCTGATGGGGCATAATTAAAGAGTTTTCATGATCATTTGGTTGTTTTAGTGTATTTTGTAGAAATTACTTAAAAAAACCAAAACAACTTTTCACGCTTTAAGTACCGTACTCTTGGAAACTGCAGATGAATGATAAATTTTTGTGTATGACTGGTGCTACAAGGGAGCTTGTGAGCCAACGACAAGACGGACCCAAGACATTTTGGCTTTAGCACTCTTCAAAAAAAAAAAAAAAAAGAAAAAAGCCCTTTGAGTCTTTCGAGTAAAATGTTATGTCTTTCTGTTTAACAAATCGTGCTGCCCCCCTGCATCGCTTCTGTTATCCGCCACTGGTGAAGACTTATGATTCTTCTGTTTTTAAGATATCATTTCTTGTCTTGACATTTTTTGCTCTGTTTTCCCTCTCACCAAGTGACAAAAGAAAATACGTGTATCTTTCCCATAGACAGAGACAAAATGTTCGTTTTCTCAAGATAATAGTCACCGTGACATTGGAATTGGAACAAAACATGTAAAGATCCAATCCCACAAATTCTCTCTCTCTCTCTCTCTCTCTCTCTCGCCCCCCCCCCAACCCCCAATAATCTATTATATATTTCAGTAACTTGCAACCTTTGGCATGACTAACTGACCAAACTATACACTCTTCACGCCTTAAATTTGGCAGGAAGGTGGCAATTGAGATAAGGAAGATGATGGCTATAATTAAAAGTTGTTTACTTCAAGCATGTATTTTTAATAAATAACAATGTTGAATACCTATGTAACTTCTGTATTTTTGCATGTTTGTTTCGTAATATTATTGTAGTACCGTGCATGTCATAAAAAGTAACCGTATCAAGCGTTCAGTTTGGTGCGTAATGTTGTGGTGCGCATGAGTTCTGAAGCAAAACTGTAGTTTATTACTTTTATTATACTAGAGGGGTGAGGGGGGGGGGGGGATCACATGATTGTTTATTCTGGGCAATGCCCGGTAGCTCATCTAGTTTTATATCAGTCCAAACTGCATTAAAAAAAAAAAATTCCTTTGTCCTTGTTATTTCTCATGATGTATTATTTTCATTTTCTCCCTCTGCGTCCGTTTCCTGCCCTCTGTCTGCTCTTGTGTTTTCGAGTAAGGAGTTTCTGGTGAGGTTCAATTTAAACACTTTCCGTACCCCAGACTTGGTCGTTTCATTTCTCTGTTCACTTTCTATCCATTTCACAAGTTTTTTCTTTCTTCCCTTCATCCATCCATCAGACATTCTCATACTGGCCGTCTGTGTCAATCTGCTAAATTTGTCTCCGCCTCAAATTTTGTCATCCAATCAAGAATGGGAGAAGGCGACAAACCGCGTAATAATACCCATGGCCTCCTGGGAGAACTCATTTTTGTTGGCGGATGATGACTTCATACCTCAGTGGTAATAACGTGCAAGGTCATTTCCTGCGAGATTCTATAGTGAGGCGAGATCATTACACGTCTTACGTCTGTGACCCACTTACTGGACACGTTCCCTGTTTATCTCCAATCTCCCCCATCTCTCTTCTTTCCTGAGTTCTCCATCCTCTCCAACCCGGCATCACAACTTTTGGTCAAAAGATTCTTAGCCGTCAAAATAATAAGTGGAGAAAGGGCGGCAACCTGAGGAAACGAAACAACAATGACACATATCAACAGTAGCAGCAAGAGAAGAAGCATCTTAAGATAAGATAAGATAAGATAAAATTTAATTTTATTCGTCCTTGTACAAGGAAATTTGTTTTGATCATTGAATACATAACAATAGTTACAGAAACAAAAATTATGATATATAGGGCGCACACACACATATATACACACACACTAATAAATAAACAAAATTAACAGTGCACACAATATGCTTCCGTTACTAAAACACACTGACCTGACACGCAGGACACAATTCAACTGTACACAGATTACGATCAAGATGACGGCATTATTGTAACATCCTAGTTGATGATGGAATAAACGATTTAAAGTAGCGCACACGCGAGAACAGCTACCTCCAATACTACTACCACAACTGTGGTAACAACTACAGTACTACAAGAAAAACAATGGCTGTTTTCAATTCCTTTCACATCTAGAACTTCCAATTCTACAAATTGTTTCATATCAACACTCACGAATTCTGTTATTTTTAGTGACACAGTAAACGTCACCAGAAAAGCAAAAACTATTATTTATTCATGTAAATCACCTTTACCGTAGCTAGTGTGACTTTAAAAGCCACTACCATCACCTCTACTACCTCTACTACAGTCAGCACTACCAAACCATCGACTACCAGCACCGTCACAAAAATTGTCCAGCAGATGAGTACAACAACTTGAACAAAATGAATGTTTTACAAGAATAAAAGATAACTTTAGAAATTCCCCCATTGCTGTCGGTCATGTTGACCTGCAAGCGGTCAGCTGTCGGATGAAGTTTTTTGTTTTTTGTTTTGTGGCCACTCAGTTTCGGAAATATTAAAACGGCGCTTGGCTGATACAATATCTTACAAAAAACAAACATCCTCAAATGTATCGAGAATGTAGCATCGCCAGATTGCCTGGAAACTGCAATAGTTTTTACCTCCAGAAAGCACGTCTATCATTTTTACGATAATATATCCGGACACAAACAAGAAACAAACATGTTAGATTTAAGATCAGAAACGTCAACAAAAAGCTCAGTTATATATATCATTTTATAAGATGATCAAAAGCACAAATTCACTCCTTGAAAAAGTCAAAGAAAAACAAAAAGTATAAACAAAACAACAACAACAACAAACAAAAAACGAGGAAAACTTTGGAGGGAACAAACATCGAGCAAATTAATAGAGTGGTCCAAATGATAAAATGATAATCGAACATCGAAGAATAATCTCGTGTACACCATGCCCGGAAGTTGTGCAAATCTACAACAACAAGCAGAACAAGAACAACAACAACAACAATAACAAATTTAAAAAAATCACAAACTACCCCTATTTATGATCCGAATCTGGAGCAGAATCTAGATTTTTGTTTCGTTTTTATCTAAAGCTGTGCTCAATCTTTGTCTGCCCCTGCGATTGTGCCGTTTCTGTCTGCAAATGGAAGATTTTAAATTTTCTATCTGTCCAGCTTTGCCCTTCTTCCACGGCTGACCTTGACTTACTTCCAGCTTCTTATCCGAGATGAAAATCCACATTATCCATATGTCATTAGGTTGTTTTTATGTGTGCGTGTCCAAGTATGATAGTTCAGATCCCTTTGTACCATTACGTGTTAAAAGTTATTTGACGTGAGGAATTTGGAGTTGTTATAACCCACTCAGCCACGCACACGTACACAGACTAAAGAAATGGCTGGCATTTGCCGCTTGCGCAGCAGATTTCACATGATATTTTCGGATCTGAAACTGATTGCACCACATTGAAGCTGTTCCAAAGACAGAGAATTAGTAGCGATAATTTGATCTATAATAGTACAAGATAAGCTTTATGACATTTCAACACGCGTGTATTACGGCACTGTTATAAGGAATTGTTTACCTTAAAATTTTGTACACTGCCTATTTATCATGATCTGTGTTTAGGTCATTATTTTATTAGGTTCCCTGCTCTAGGGATTTACACCTGACTTTTCTGGCTTTTGTTTTTCTTAGTTCTGTGTATTTTTGTGGTAGGGATTAGATTTTTAAAAAAATGTTGCCCGGGCAGCGGCCTTGTTCGGCCTACTCTTCTCGACTTTCAACTGTCGAGCTATCTTTAATGTGCGCAACGTGCACACGGGCTCTCCGAGTTTTTGGTCCTTATCCGAGAAGACTGGGTGCTCCATCCTAGCTACCACAGGATCAGGGGCAGGAATTCCCCCCCCCCCAAAAAAAAAATTGCTTCATCGACCGGCGTTCGAACCCGGTACCTTTGGCATGAGAGGCGAGCACCTTGCCCGAGACCAATGAGCCCCCCCCCCCCTTTTTTTTCACGGTCTGTGGGACAGAGTTGCCTTTAAATTCATCCAGGCATTGAAAACTATCAAAAAAAAAAATCTTTCATCTTGTTTGCTACTTGGTATTCTCTTTCACCCGAAGACCTGGAATTCGCTAAGAGATGTACAAGAGGCTAAAACGTTTAAGAAACACCTGAAAACACGCCTTCTTAATAGGTGGAATGCAGTCCGAGTATATTCTGCTAACTGGTGAATTGAATGTGAGTGGAAGAATGACTGTAAAGCGCTTGGAGCTTGCACTTTACGGGATGAAGCACTGTATGAATGATGTTATTATTATTATAAAACTTCAGCTAATCTCGACAGAAATGCATAAGGGTAATTTGTTCTGGTGCAAAAAGCTCAGACAAAAGCTGGGTCGAAAGATGGCACTATCCTGCAGATATCACTGCATTAGTCTAATCTTGACTTACAAAAAAGATCAACATTAATTTGGCATTCAAGAACCCGAAAGTAACGCAGAATCATAACTGATAATAGTCACAATGACCTATGAAATACCATTATGCACTTCACCGACATTCATGTTTGAAGGAATACGTGCAGAAATGGAGGACTTAACAGAGGTAATCTTCTCTATTCCCAGACAAGATGTCGTGCCCTGGGACAGTCTACAAACTATTGCTGCTGCTCCTTGCCTGTGTGTTGATACCTGGATTACTGGCCCAGGAAAAGAGAAGAACGATAGACTGCGCGTGAGTATAATAATTTAGCTGCTCCTCTCCACAGCATGCGCTCCTCTCCGCTATTTTTACGGACAATCACATGAAACACTCTTTGCTTCCATATACATGTCCGCTCCGCTCCTCACTGCCATAAAGACAAAGAGACTTTTCAAACGTCATTTTCCGTAAAAATAGCGGAGCGGATGCTGTAGACAAAGGCAGTAAACCTCCATTGCTCGTTGTCAATAAGGGACGACTCAGAATGAGACACCATGCCCGATATTCACGTAGGCTCTATTGTGGTAGACGTCAGCTGTGTGAGTCTGCAAGAGGACTCGGAAATCAGAACGCATTCAGTGCAAATTTCATACTTTAACAAAAAATGAATTTTTTGTGTGTTCTTTGGTTCCTTAAAGTAAGTAAGGCTAAAGTGACTTACACCTTTTTCTTTTTAGACATTTAAGGGCCTTCCATTTCCGATGTTTTGAAAAGAAAGGAATTCTTGTATACTGATTTTCTGGAAGGTTAAAAAAAACAACAACAAACCAACAACAACAGCATAAAAAAAAAAATCCCACTGATTATGTCAGATGATTTAGCCCGGTTTGATTCTCAGCACCTTAGATATGGTTTAAAATCATCTGGCACTTGTCCCTGATTTGTCGTCATTTTATTTTTATATAATGGGGAATCGTAACAAATATACGTTCTATCACGCACTTGGCTGGGTCAGCATGAACATAATCAGCTTAATATACCATCCAACCTCGTTGCATAATATCAACAGAATGAAAATGCAAATAAATTGGTCGATTATGGTCAGGCAGTCAAACCCGTGAAAACGCCCAGCTTTAGATGGGACAGTTCACGTAACATTACATTTCGTATTGCAGAGGGATAAACATAACTTACTGCTCTTTGCCTCTATAGCGGTGAGGAGAGGAGCGTAACGGATGCTGTGGACAAGTAGACAGAGGCAAAGAGCATATTACTTTCTTGTACGTCATTTTGTGTAAAAAATAGTTACATGGCCCTTTTTTTGTGCATGAATGAAATTTTGATGTTCTACTACCCATGACAAATCAGCTGTTTAGACCTGGCTTGGGATATGACAGTGTTTTGCTGACTTGTGGTGTTTTAGGACCTATTGGAAATAGCCGCTTGAACTGCGGGAAGTCGCTGGTCACATTGGACTGTCATGGAGTGGACGTTAAAGTTCATTATATCAAATTATGAGTTACTACAACTGAAATTAAAGCTATCGACGGATATCATTATTATAGTTATCTTCCAATTTTTTATATATATATTTTTTTAACATGTTGTCTGTTTGTGCTATGTGGCCAAACAGGCTTTGTTTGTACAGTGAAATTAAGGAACAGTTTAGGCATTAGGTTCATGTTAAGTGTTAGATTTGGTTATTTCGTCTCACTCATCTTTGTTGGTGACCTGTCAGAGTAATAGGTTTGGAAACTGTCCACGAACTTTACTGCTCTTTACAAAAATTTAACAAACTCGAATATTTCACTACATAGCCAAAATAACCAGAGCCTTTTTTCTTCATTGAAAAAATAATCCCCAGGAGGTGAGAAGCGGTAAAGTGCGAATTACCGAGGCGCTTAATCCGGGTAGCAACGTGGACATGTTGATAATATGTAACAATGTGTAGACCGGTCTTGGGATCATCTGGTATGGGCAAAGTTACATATCTCATCAACAATAATATTATTGTGAAATCCGGCCCCCTATTCAGTGGGCTACTTTCGATTATCGGAACAGCTAACGGTTTTCATGGGCTAGTCTATGGAAATATCAAATAGACCTTAGAAATACAAAATAAAACTTTTTATGTATTGCAGATTTCCCCTCCCTCACTCTCGCTCGTTTGACAATAGTTGGGACTTTATATATTAGTTGCAGAATAACCCGCATTCACACCAAACATCCGCTTTCGTTAACTTTCGTACGACTCACGAACGGATGTTGACAATCTTTATATCTCGGTTAAAAGTATTCACAACAAACTTGCGAGAGTCAGGTGGGAACATTAATATGCAAGAGATAAAGATTAACCTCGTCCGCTCGTAAGTAGTACGAAAGTTAACAAAAGCTGAACTTTGATGTGGACGCGGGGTAACACTCCGTATGACATAACATATTTTCTGGTAAAACTCTATTTTGCCATTTATGGATGAGCGATGCAAGGCAGAGCCGTCTCAACGCATGGGCACATTGGGAAGTTGCCCAGAGGCCCCATGCATAAAAATTTATACTTTTTTTTTGAAAATGGGAGGAAAGGCCCATTGCTTTGCCAAAAAGCTCATGATGATATTAAGCGGCTCTGACAAGTAGCAAAGAAATACATGGGTGGATTGAAATTCCTCTTCGCTAAACCGGCACTTCTGGAGTTGCCAAGCACTGAATAAAACTAAGTATTTCACTGTTTTCCATTTCAGTCGGTACGTGTTCGCACCAAGATGTCGAGGAGTTTCAGCCAAGCGATCATTTGCGCAGTCCACAAATACCAATGACGCAATACCTCGGCCAGCATCTTTGGAGGATTTGATTCTTAGAAGTTTTCTGTCTTCATTGAGGTGAGATCAGTGATTCTATTCTTTCTTTTATTTCTTCTTCTTCTCTCTCTCTCTCTCTGCCTTTCCTTCTTTCAAACTGTTTCTTGCACGAGCATCAAGTTTCTGTTATTCACTTCTTTGCATGACATTATAGAACACTTTGATAATTATATCAGAACCCCCCCCCCCCCCCCCCCACAAAAAACAGCACTGTTCTTGTGTTCATCTCGTTCAATATCCCCTTTGCCCTCCTTGCCCTGCCCATTCTGCAGCTATACCATCACACGTTGTGGGCAAAATTTCAGAGATACCAGAATTAACCATTAAATTTCTTACTTTTCCCCACATCCCCTGGGTGATGGGTGGTCGCTCCTGGCAGGGTCTCATCCTGGCCCATCGATGGGTTAAATTCTATTTATCGTCTAGCGGACGTGCTTCTCTTCGGAAGTACAACTACAAGTCAGGACTCGCAGTTAAGTCAACGTATTGATTTAATATTCTATACATATTTTCAGTTAAGTCAACGTATTGATTTAATATTCCTATACATATTTTCAGTTAAGTCAACGTATTGATTTAATATTCCTATACATATTTTCAGTTAAGTCAACGTATTGATTTAATATTCCTATACATATTTTCAGTTAAGTCGACGTACTGATTTAATACTCTATACATTTTGATATTATACTTTTTTTTTTTTTTACTATCGTATTGTTTTATCTATTCAATTTTCAATATATTTTTTCTTTTCTTTTTTCTTTATTTCCCTTGGATTATTTCCTACGCGAGACTTTGCTACACACAACTTTTTCTTTTTGCCAATGTCTGACTGTAAGCCTGGCCTGCGACCCCACAATTTTTCTGTGGTGTTTATAATAGTTTGTCAATAACCTTTTTCCTAGCAAACCATGTGACGGTTATGGTGTCGACGTGCTTTTTCCCAAACTCTAACCTCAAAAAAAAGAACCCACACCCTTGCTATTGTGTACCACAACTTTGCTTACCTACACTGGGGACAGGACAGCCATTGTTAGAGCCCGAGCTGGCTGTTGCGAGAAATTTTTATCATTCACAATCGACTCATTCACATTTGCCATCCATCATAATGAGTCTCGAACTCTTCTAAGTGTTGTAGTTGTATGCCTGGGTGGGGTGGGCGTTGGGAGAAGTGGAGGGGGTGGTGGAGTGGGGATCTGTGTGTATTCAGGTCTTTATTTTAGGAGCTTCGCTGTCCTTGGCATTTACATCTCACTTTTTCATTTTTATTTTTTCTTGTTCTTGTATCTGTGCGTTGTTTGGATTATTTTTAAAAAAAAAGTATTTTGCCGGGTAGCTGCTTTGTTCGGCCTTCTCTTCTCGACCTTAAGCTGCCGAGGTGTCTTCAATGTGAGCAACGTACACAAGGGGCCCTTCGAGTTTTTCTTCCTTATCCGAGAAGTCCAGGTGCTCGATCTTACCAACCATATGATCAGGGACAGGAATCCCCCCCCCCCACCCCCCCCCCCCCCAAAAAAAATAAAAAAATTCCAACATGCCTACATCGACAGGGGATCGAACCCGGTACTTTCGTCATGACAGGCGAGCAGCTTTGCCTCTAGACCAATGGCATGTCTGAACGTGGAGTTGAGATCTGAATTCCCCGTCACCATAAGCACACGGGGTTTGGCAGTTCCACAGTTCTGAAAAAAATCTATGTAAATAGCGACAGACAACCCCCCCCCCACCCCCGTCCCACTTTCTCCTTAATTCCCCGGCAGTAGAAATTAAATACTGCTGCCATTAATTAGAATCATCCTGCTTTCATGTCTTTCCATCGAACTTTACCTTACTGCCAGATCTGTTTCGCGTAGTAATTAATCCGTGATTATTGACACACGCGAATACTCGCAGACACACACAGTCCCACATACGACTATTTATACAAAGTTCTAATTAACAAGACAGGTATTTTTTATCCTAGATCTTACAGTCACAACAAAGCAAAGCATCACATCAGGTCAAAAACCTGCCGGTCAGTGACTCTCAACTTTTTTCAGACAATCGCCCCCATATGTTTCATATTTTCACACCCCCCTTCCCAAAACCTTACCCCCCTCTCCCCCCCTCCCCGCCACGCCCACCTACAAGTATACAGACCACAGATACAAATTACTATTTTTTTTTAAAAAGCTTTATTAATGACAATAGGTATTTTAATTATTCATTATAAAGAAAAACAAAAAGGACTCTTCACCAAATGCTTAGAATATTTGCCTCCACATTGTCCCTATTTACATTTCGAGCCCTGTGGCCGTTTTCGTCTCCCTTGACGCCTCTATCTTTGTTTTAGCCCTATTGGAACTCAAAATCGCGCCATGCTGAGAACCACTGCTGCAGGTTTTTACTTCCCGTGACTGTAGAAACGAATCTAACATTTTCGATGAGGATTTGTTCCCAGCGTACCATGCACCTACGAGATAACATTTCGATCAGACTGAACTTGAGATTGAAAAACTGTGTCATTGAAAAGTGGCGAAATTACGCAATTTTGTTTAATTAGTACAGCGATTTTCAAGCCTAGCACGTATGGGGGGGGGGGGCACCTAAAGAAGAGATCCCTGAAAGAGGAAAAACGCAATGGGGGTGGGGGGGGGGGAGGATTGCCTTAGTGATTAACCCTGGAAAAGGCTGGGGGGGGGGGGAGGGGGATGTATTTTTTTTCTACCTGTGCACTAAATAAAATAAATAAACAAACAAAATCTGTGGGCTCCGGGCGGAGTGCGGCTTCTGAGCTTGTATAGAAATAAAACGATGCATGGGGCGAGGACGGGGTTGCTATATGATTGCTTGAAAACCCTGTCACACAAAGAAGCAGCAGGTGTCTATGTCAGCAAGGTATGCGGTTATTGCCCTGTGATATAGTTCCATATTTGACACCTGCACCCACTGAAATTTGAGGTGTCAGTGGCAGGTACACAAACGCTAACTTTAACAAGTGTTCAATAACTGTGCACAGGCTGACTGAACTGGGGCGGGGGGGGGGGGGAGGGGGCTTTGATATTTGTTCCGGTATTCTGTTGACCTTTGGAACATTTTGCGACGACCTGCAACGATTTTTTTGTTTTTGTACGAAACCGCGAAGTCAGTGCACAAAGATGAATGGGAACAAATTTCCGTGGCGGAGAATCGATTGCAAGAGACCTGACAGTTACTTTATCCCGAAACTGAAGAAAAATGGTTTAAAAATTCAGGATTTAAAAGAAAAAAAATCTTTGCTGGTTCTACCCTAGTTTTCTCAGTACCCGCGTCTAAGAAAGTGGTTATGCCTCTCCTATCCCGCCCAATCCAACTGATTGGGAAAGTTCTCGAACTCTCAGACGCGATGCAGAGGATATAAAGGCCATGTCACAAAATTAATTGGCAATTAAACTCGAAGAATACATGGAGTGGGTGTTTTTCTGTATTTGATATGGCACATGTTTCAGTGACAGACACCACCACCACCATCACCACCACCACCACCACCACCACCACCACAACAACAATAACAACAAAAACAGCGACTTACAACTAGTCATAGCCCTCATCAATCACAGGCATTAAAGAAATAAAAATCGCCTCTTTCGTCAAGCAGGAGTCAATGCCAACGACAGCGAACCTCCTACAACAAAGGCCTGAACATTTTCGTCCCGTGAAACCTTGAAGACATAATCGCAAGGCTGACACCAGCCACAGAACCACGATTTCCCTGTAACAAAATAGACAGATTTGGAACGAGAAATCAAGAAAATAAGTGATTATTTAGAAGACATTTGACCAATCAAAGTTTCTGCCATTCATATATTTCTGTTTCAATGGCTTTTTTTTTCATCTGAAGTCGAGCTTTGAAGTTAGGTTCAACAGAACTAGACATCTGAGAACGTACAAAGCTTCCTCTATGCTTTGTCATTTCAATAGAAAAAAAGAGGGTTTATTCAGTCTCCGATTCATTACATACGTAGACAGAATAACCATTTAGATCATTAAAATGGTAATATTAAGACCCGAGTGATTGGCTATCCAGAACATTGTATGTCAGACTGCTATACAATAGCACCAGAAATAACATCCTAGTTGATATTTTCGGTAAATCAAAAGGTTATACCAGGACACGATAGAACATGTGGGAGTCGAGTCGTGTTTCGTGGCTTAAAATGTTTGACAACAACAACAAAACATACAAGCATCGTTGATACTATCAGTCTATCCTGCAAGCCTCAGGCCGCAAGTCGCAAGCCACTCACCCCGTCTTAATGGTTCATCCAGAACGACAACTTAATATGTTTTACGATCAAGGCGCGTGAACTCGCTCATTATCGATAATTCGTCCCTACAGTGATTATGAACCAAGGTAGTTTTGACACCAACGAGGCGTTATCGCTGCGAAAACAAGACGAAACTACGCGAGATATTGAGCATTTCTAACGGTTATCGTAAACACATAGCTAATTTTTTTCCGTGTCCACAGATCTGTCGATTTTTGGTCTGGGTTTTGTGGTCCTGCCCACAACATCCGCTCTGCTCCGCTGTTTCACGGAAAAAATGAGGTAAAACACCCTTTGCCTCTGGATACTCCTCCACAACATCCGTTCCGCCCCGCTCCTTACCGCTAAAGAGGCAAACAGAGTTTTACGTACGTCACTTTCCGTAAAATAGCGGAGCGGATGTTGTGGACAAGACCGCTTAGACGTGGAGAATACCCTTTGAGCGAGCGCAACTTAGCTTTTAGATAATGAGTTAAGTGTCGAACATCAACAAGTCTCACAAGTTTCTTTCTATGCAGTAGCAAATTGTCTATGAACGATTCTTTTCTAAGGAAGTCCAATTCCATTTTCCCCCGTACAAACATTATAATCTGAGCTGTCTCTTCCACTACAAATGTAGGCCCTAGTTGACTTTTTTTCTGGACAAGAGCAAATCCTGGACAGAATCTTAATTTTTTTCTTCCTGGTCAAAGTTTTCGTTCTGAACGACAACACAAGAACAAATCTTTGACGCTGCCGTCTGGGCAAATACAAAATCGTTCTTGGCGTGGGGTTAAGTTTGCTGTAACCCACGGGTCAATCTGGGACAGGAGGGACGACATTTGACCTCCAATAGATTAACTTTCCATGAATTTATCTATCATTTCTGTGATTGAATGACTGAAATCTACATAAAGTATTTTGATAGAAAATGAATATCTGGACTGGAAGCGGATAGATTTAGTACTTCAGTGGCTGTGACTTGCAGGTAATTTGGCATCAGCAACTCTTGTCCTGTTTTAAGATTCTGACCCAAGAGTTTCATTAATTTAACTTATGTTCCATTTTGTCATTACAGAATGGGGATTCCTTTTTTCAATAGTTTCCGTGTCTTGGAGTTCTCTATTTCCTTCTTCCTACTACTTCTTGCTATTTTTCTTATGCAAAACAACAACAACAACAACAACAACAACAACAACTATCAAAAACCAGACTAAGGAATTACAGAAGTTACGAACAAACATCTTATTTACTAGAAAGTAGTACAAAGTACATAATAAAAAAAATGCAAAATGCAGTGAGTGCCCCCCCCCCCCCAACACACACACGCCATTAGTGGAATCGGAAAGGAGGCGGGGCGGGAGGCGATTTGTCAAATGGCTCAGTTGACGTCATCACTTCCTTGCTGTCAACTGTACTGGAACATTGTGAATACAATCATTCACTCTGACGTTCTAGTTAGTGTTTCCTCGTTCACCTATTGAAATAAATTGTTGCTAAGTTGCTAATGCATTTACCCATTTCCCCCACACAAAGACAGAGTAGAAGCCAACATGGTGTTGCCGGTTTTCTAAAAATATCTCTAACTTGAATAGATTTTTTTTTCAACGTTTGCCTTCTGCGTGGGCAGTTCGTTAGAACTAGTTGGTACTTGGTCATGTTTTTCATTTCCCTATCATTATCAACGTAACATTACTTGACGGTTCACTTTCAGTTTGTTCGTAGTTTCTACTGCCTAATTTACAGCAGATCTACGTCCTGGGTGAAATCGTGGAAAGTCTGTATAGTAAAGACATCAACGCAGGATTTACCATTAGGCTAGCTAGGCTGAAGTATAGGACCTCATAATCTGGGGGGGCTCGGGCCATCTCGGGCCAGTGTCCATAATATTCATTTTGTGACACGCGTTGCCTTTTGTGACTTATGAGGTTAAAATGCACGGCAGTTTCTGAACAAATCTTTTGTAATTTTCCTAGCTTATGTCCTTCCGAGAAGGAATTGCGAAGTGCCGAATTTTAAACACATATCATCATCATTGTCGTTACTCAAGTTATTTAAAAGACTTCCATCTTCCTCCGGGCGTGAAGGTGGGGGAATTGGGAGGGGCCTCACAGCTAGAATAGCCTAAGGCCTCTGTTCATCTAATTCCGACCCTGAAGGACATCCTGGTCAAGCCAATGGTCAGTCTTGATCACAAGCAAATCTTTGCTTACATACGTCACCTCAGGTCATAAGTTGAAACTTATTATTTCATTAGATTTTTGCCACAGACGTGTTCCTCACAAAAGTATATAATGTTATGCATTTTTATTGGCTTGTTTGTTACATCGTTCTAAACCCCCAAGTAATCGATAACTCATTTCTTTCATTTCCAGTTACGAGCTCCATTAGTTATACCATTGTCTTGCACCGTAGAAAAGGAGAAGGAACAGGGGGGGGGGGGGCAGGGGATGTCCAAGGTGGCGAAAAGAAGGGGCGAGGGGTATGAGTGGAAGGGAGGAGGAGAAGGACGTTTCTGGAATCTCTGTCACAAATCTAAGACTGGGAAATGTAATAATTATGACAGGACAACAATCACGAACGAACAACTATAACACTTAACAGAACAACCAAACAGACTCACACATTTATTATACATAAAAATAAAGATATACGTGCATTACATTATTCAATTCAAATACCATACAATGGTCAGTATCCCCGACATTCATGCTTCTACGGGTCCACAACCCAATAATACTTTCTAAAATATGCTCTGGCCTCAGCCTCACATCTATATATATATATATTACTTGCTGGCCTCTCTTATTGGCTCCGGCTCAACCTAATCTCCGTATCTTAATCTCCCCTCGAGGTCTTAACAGCACATTACTATTTCAATAGCACATTATATTCTCAATGGCACATTAACATCTTAATAGCACATTAACATCGTAATAGCACATTAACATTTGAATAGCAATAAGGACAATAACAACGTCCGTGTCTGTGGCCAGACTGCCACGACTCATGTGCTCCCGCTGTCCTGCGCGACAGCTTCACTCAGGCGGCCTGTGGGTAGCCTTCTGCCCAACCCCGGCACAAGTCCGCTCACCGCGGGTGGCTTCTCTGCCCGACCCCGGCACAAGTCCGCTCACCGCGGGTGGCTTCTCTGCCCGACCCCGGCACCTATAAGAATAACATTACATCTGTAATACACCACACAATTACTATCCACTTCACCACTCATTACGAACCATCAAGCGTACTCACAATAGTCCACATTTCACTCACCACACCTCTTACGGTAACACACCTCCACCGTGTTACAGCGTACTCAGACTCGCTACGAATCCATGATCCTAACTTACATCTATCGCTCATTGCGCACACCTCTATACACCGTAATCAATGACTTTCACAGTCCTCACATATAACTTATTTACATCATGATCATAGGAGAATCTAGTACATCAATCATCATAATTATCAATCACAGTTCAACCTACCAGTCATCACTGGAAAACACACAATCTCCCGACTGCCTCTGATCTCACGTCTGTCCCCTTGGGCTTCTTAACTTGCAGTGATCTGACTATTCAGATTTTGCCTCTACTACGCCTCAACTTTACTCACAACATGCACGCTTCAACGTTAACTAACAGAAGTCAATATAAGTGAGCAGCCTCACCATCCCGTGAGTCCATCCTACACTTCCATGCCCCCGTAATCCTTGAATCTCGCTCACTCCACTCGTGACAATCTCATTGTCCAGAAGCCTGCTGATGATTAAATCATTAATAAGTGAGACCTACGCTCATTAAGCAAGCTTCTTCATGGCGATAGCAAAGCTGGAGATGCGTGTCCTGAAGTTATGGTCTTGTCGCAGGAAATTATACCGTGGAGAGAATCTCCTGTATGCTGGAAAAACCCAGTAAAATTAGGGGAAAATTTAATTGGTTTCGATTTGTATATATACTGGGCCATGCCCTAACTTTTTATCATGTAAACTGTTCACTATTCCATTTTGTTGGCATCTTTTGCTCTGGGTGAATCTAATAAATGAATTATTAGTTTTGCTGAGATTTAAGCTGTTTTCATTAGATTTCTCAACTTTAAGACAAAAATAGAGTTATTAGGTTTTACTAGATTACAGCAGAATTCTTTCCAGGTCTGTTCAGTAAACTGATCTGTTCTTCTCATACTTTGCATACAATGACAACAAAATAAGGCGTTCTGTCATCAACATTCTGTTATGAGTGAGTCATCAGACGGGCAGGTTTGTGGACTGTTTGATCAAATTATCAGTATAATTTGTGAAAAAGTATCAGGACAAAACCAAGTGATGGTTTCTATGGTAATTTCATTTTTTTTTAAATTTCGTGTAGGTGTATTTTCTTCGGGTACGGACTGGTAAAAATATTGTGTAACTTCTCTGTTGTTAACATTCGCTCTAACGTAATATCCGATATTCTAAAACCGCAGAGTTGATGATGGTCAAACATAAAATGAACCAGAAAAGGCCTTGCCTAGCCCTGTTTTCCCACGCCTGCTGTTAGCGTTGTTGTGACAGAAGGGTGTTCTGGTTTATATGGTGCAATCTTGCACTTTCTGTTGATTCCAGCACTGTAATTGCAATACTCGATGCTTCGTGTTTTTTTTTTTTTTTTTGATTAATACTGAAAAACGTACAGCATCAAAGGTCAGTCAACATGCCTTAATCAAACGTACCTCATTAGTGTTGGAGACTCAGCTACAACATAGAAAAACAATGTTGCCTCACAATAGCTTGGCACAGTATGCGGACTTATTCAGTGGGCTTGTCCACAGCATCCGCTCAGCTGTTTTTCTTTACTGAAAATGACGTATGGAAAACTCCCTTTGCCTCTACAGCGCCGAGAAGCGGAGTGGAACGGGTACTGTGGACAAGTATACAGAGGCAAAGCGTGTTTTACTTTTTCATACGTCATTTTCCGTAAAGGTAGCGGGGCGGAACGGGGCGGATGCTGTGGACCAGACCACTTAAGGAGTTGAAAATCAAAACGTAATAACTGCAAAGTTCATACTTTTGAGACAAGCGGTATTTGTGTGTGTGTGTGTGTGTGTGTGTGTGTTCGTTTAGTTTTGCTTTTCGCTTTGGCTACTGAAAACTGCGCCAGGCTAATGTGCTTTTCATCACGCCTTTATTTTCAGCATTGCGAGGTGGAAGATAGTAGCAAAGATACTAAAACTGATAAGATAAGACAGCTAGTGCTTTTAGTGTGCACAGAGTTGGCATTGCCACCTAGCGGAAAATGCGCGGAAGTCATGAAAAATGCCGTATTTTACAAAGCCAAGAAGGGAAAATATGTTGAATTTTGTTCACTACTCAGATATCGCTATAGGTCTTGATTGGCGTCTTTTATTGTGGAATTATAACCTCAATCGCCGTGGGAAAAACTCTGGCTTTTTTTTTTTTTTTTTAGTGGCAGTAGCACTGTTACAATTTTGCATCATAAATTTACCATTATATCAAGCATTCTTTTCATACTATGCGCCATGGGCCTTGCCCCTGATCAGCGCGCAAATTGTGTGCACGTTTTTTTCAGTGGTGCGAAGAAGACAATGTCTGTTCTTATCGTTTTTCAAGTACTATCTTTGGTAGTAGTCAATACCGACGTTCGGTAAATAGATCAAAGCAGTGCTTAGTTCCTTTTGGTGTTCAGCGCCTCATTTATAACTTGTTACTTTGCACTTCTTTTTCTTAGGGACCGTAACTCCAGTGGGAACGTGCACCCATCCACCAGGTTAGACAACTCCTTATTAAAGCCAGACTACATAGAGGAACCGATGGGATCAAGACAAAAATTTCCTGAAGAGGTAAGTTCTAGCTGTGCACATAAATGTTCACGTTTTTGGGTCGAGTAAATTTTGTCCTTGGCTTCGCCATTTTCATACCTAGAAACCTTTCCTTATGGAGGGACACTGGGGCAGTTACACCTTCTGTCTTTGCTTGTTTAGTTTCCTCTTTTTCTTGTTCTTATCATCTCCGTTGCATTCTTAGCTCTAAGAAGGGCTCCATAAAATGGTTTTTTGGGGGGGGGGGATCTAGAAAGCTTCCCTGATTCTACAGTCTTACCCCTGTTTCTCTGTCTCGGGTTTTACTACAGATTTCATGCGCACCAGAGCACTACGCACGCATTTCTAGTTGTGAAACTGGGCGCACGGAATTGAACGCCTATTAATATCGTTTCCAGCGCGGTGGGCTTACTACAGGGAACCAAAACAAAAATCATTGTATTTTACATTTTGACAATTGTTTTTTTTTTATCTAAAAATAACTGAAATTGAATCAATACCATCGGTCGAGACAAAGGCAATTGGGCTGGATTAGTTGACACTTAAGAAAATTAATTTTGTATGTTTTGAAACTGTCATTTAGACCGTAAAGTAGAGCAAAAAAGGGCCAAAATTGCACCACAATAAAATACTTCCGCCACTATGTTTAGTTCATGATAAAATTTATATCCCGTGTAAAATTTAATTTATGGACCCTTTTCATTTACCGTCCTCCATATCACGTGATTTGCAAACAAACTGGTGGCGTGCCCCACTTGTAGGGCGGAAGCGGTGGACAACGGTCGAACGATGCCATCCTCTTGTTGGGCACCCAACTGTACAAACCCGTTACGTGTTGGTTCTGGCATAAAAATGCATCTTTGCTTAGACTGTGCACATATTCAGATGCCATCACTAAGGCAGGAGGAGGTTTTTGTCCTACACGGTGCTTTTCGAAGCCGTGCGGCTCCCCGTAAACAACCGTAACGCGGAAGAGAAAAGTCCTTGTCCATAACACAGCAAATGACCCCCGCCGTTAACGTTGACATGGAAAACATGAAATTAAAAACCCTACAGGAGGTGGCAAAAATCCAAGTTGTAATTGTAAACCAATTTTTTGGTTGGGTAAGGATGTTATTTTGTGTCAAAAAAAAAATTCTGATTATTGGAAATTTCCCATCCGGACACCGGGCGGGGGCGGGAGTTGATCTTCTCTATTCACGACACTGTTTCTAAAGCCCATACTCGTCGGCAGCCTGAAGGAAGTCCAAGGCCGTCTTTAATTCAACCCCATTGTCTTGAAGCTGGACGCAAAGCCATAAGAAAACAAATGAATACAATTAAACTTAAGAGGTTACCACAGTTCCTTTCACTCTTTGTACCAGAATAGCTATGGACGTCCTATATTAATAGTACATTCATCATTCTTACTAAGTTAAGGGCCAGAATTTCATTTCCTTGAGTGTCCTCTAAGACAGCGAAAATTCATTTGCAAATGTTATATCGACGGATGTTCTGACACATAGATACCATTCATTTTGACTGCCATTTGCTTGCACTAGTAAGCTATGACGTCAAGAAATCCGAGAAATTTGGGAGATTATTGAAATCATCTTGGGCTGAAGTTCGAACTACAGTCCTCGAACCTCAAAAATTTTATGGAGTTGATAGAACGGTCAAACTATGAACGGACTTTAATTCATGGGCTAGATTAAAATATTCGTTTTAAAAGTTAAAGTTTTATTCATTTCAGTTTTCCCCAGTTTCTATCACAACTTACAGTTACCCGGGGTATTTTGAAACACTTCGGCCCTGATTTAGATGATAAAATTTGCTTTGCTAAGGAAACCTCAAAGTGCTCTACATCTAACTGTCAGCACCTCCTACAAGAAAAGTAAATTAACTTCATGAAAGAGGCCGCGGAACGTTCACTCTGGTGGTTCCGTCTGGGAGGGTACTTTGTTAAAGTTCTGTGTTTACATACTGTTTGTGATCAGTCATTTGGTTTCAGCAAGAGGCCAAAGTAAAAATCCAACCAACCACCCAACCAAAAACCAACCAACCAACCAACCAATCAACCGATAGACCGACCGTCCGACCATCCATCCATCCATCCACCCAGCCATCCACCCATCCATCCACCCACCCAACCAACCAACCAACCAACCAACCAACCAACCAACCGACCAACCAACCAACCAACCAACCAACCAACCAACCAACCAACCAATCAACCAACCTGTCACAAATCCCAGACTGGGAGATGTAATAAGTTATGACAGGACAACAATCACGAACGAACAAGTTTAACACTTAACAGAACAACCCATCAGACTCACACATTTATTAACCTAATTATACAGATAATAGCGCAATTACATATATTATATTATTGAACTTAACTGCCGTACAACGGCCTTATTCCCACATGCACTCTTCCTCGGATCCACAACCCGGTAGTTACTTCCTAAAGACACTTCGGCCTCAGCCTCTCCCCTCAGGGTCTTAATAGCACATTAATAATTCACTGGCACCGCAGTCTCTCAATATCACCTTCCTATTGCCATAACACCTTAGCATTCCACTAGCACCTCAGCAGGGCAATAACACATTATCATTTCAATAGCCCATCAACATGGCAATAGTACATTATCATTTCAATAGCCCATCAACATGGCAATAGTACATTATCATTTCAATAGCCCATCAACGTGGCAATAGTACATTATCATTTCAATAGCCCATCAACGTGGCAATAATACATTATCCTTTCAATTAGCACATTCACGCTCATATCTACGTCCCTGTCCGTGGCCTGACTGCCACGACTTTATGTGCCTCTACTGTCCTGCACCGACAGCCTCACTCTTGGCCTATGTGTGGCCTCCGGCCCTATGCTGGCCTATCCCCTGTGCTCACCGAGGCGGCTCTTTGGCCCGTCCCCGACACCTACAAGAATAACATTACATTGGTATACTACCATACCACTTCTATTCACTCCACCTCTCCTTACAACTCATGAAGCGTACACACAATAGTTCACATTTCCCTCACCAAACATCTTACGGTAACACACCTCCATCGTAGTACACAATACTCACTCGTGCTACAAATCCATGAACTCAACTTTCATCTATCGCTCATGGCGCACATTGCTATATCCACTATCAAGGACTTCCACATTCCTCACATATACTTATTTACATCATGGTAATAGACGAATATAATACATCAATCATAATTATCAATCATCGTTTCACCTACCAGTCATCACTGGAAAAAACCACTACTCCTAAGTCTTCTGACTGCTCTCCTTATGTTCGCCCTCTGGGGCTTTCTCCCACGTCCGCTCTCTTAGACGTCTTAGTGTGCAGTGATAGTAATACAGCGCCCTCGCCTCATTCAGACCCCCCAACTCACATGCACGCTTTCCTTACTTGTCTACGTGCGTTAATTTTACTCTCCTCCTTTCCCCCCGTAATTATTAACTATCGCTCACTCCACTCGTGACACAACCAACCAACCAACCAACCAATTTCAATTCATTAAACAACCGAATCCAATGAGAATAGTTCAAATCTTCTTGTCCTTCAGTTTTTCAAAGAATAGTCCATAATGTGTACAAGTGTAAACATGGGTGATTCCAGTTTTATTCTTTTCAAATAAATGATCTGTCAATTGCCTAGCTCTGCGGTTGATCTCATCTAAATATCGAAATAAAAAAAAAATCCCCAAATATGTTTTCAAAGCCAAGGCACGTGCAACACCCGACCCACCCATGTGAATTTCCCCAAGCAAAATCGATTGTATGTGTTAGAGTTTGGGTATCGAAGCATCTGAAGACGTCATGGAAAATGTGTGAACACAATCCTTATCGTTCAAAGTGCCGTGACAATTCTTTTGACCTTGTCAGTCAGAGAATGATGAACCCTCCCAAGAACCGGCCCTGCAGACATGATATTACTTAGTGTCACTGGCTCAAAACGTTTGAAGCGCCAGTACATTTGACTAATTTATTGCATCGGTCTGTCTATTTTGGCCCTTTCATGTATTTATTTAACTAGTTATGTGATCTGGCTCTGCCCCGGGAGAAATATGTTTATTACTTTCAGTTTTGGGTCGCTATTATGGATGTGCTTCACCTTGCCATTTCCTTTAGATTTATTTTGTTGTTGTTGTTGTTGTTGTTGTTTTGTTTTTAGACAAGTCTTACCCACGTTACGCGTTGATGCCCTACGTACCTCGTCAGCATTCATGAAATGGCAATACTTCGCGCACAGGTCAGTGTGTTTAATAGTGAACACATCGCAGGAAGTGATAGTGAAAAACAAAAGCGCCGGAGGCGAAATTAGCGATACAAAGCAAACTCAAAAAATACTTCCCCACCATTTCAAGTCTCCAAATGTGAAATGTCTCCTTCAAAATTTCACGCCAATCCTAGCTATGTGAGCGGCAGTAGGGCTTATTAAAAATCCCGCGAGTTTTTCTGATTAAGTATGATATTTATTAATCTTTATCAATGTAATTTATTTTCTTATTTTTTAACGCCCTTTCTAAGAAAAATATTAAATTCATATTTACGCTTTCGGTGCTTGAGCTCATTGATATTCATTTATTGATATGACTAAGAGCGTCTATGTGTGTGAAACTGAAAGTTTGTATGGATGAGAGTGCGTGTTTTAGTATGAGATTTGGAAAGTGTATGCATGAATCACTGATGCAATGTACAGCGCATTGAGTAATAATTTTATTAGAAATGCGCTATAGAAATTCTATCTATTATTATTATTATTATTATTATTATATTCCGGGAAAATTTTAGTATGTATAAAAAAAAAAGATCATGCTGTTTGAGATCCATGAAAATAATACTACTAGGCTAGAGTTAACCTCTCGGAAATTAAACTGAAACCAGGCCAGAATAATTGTTCTATTTTCCGTTCTTTATTGTTTAAAACAGACCTGTGTATTTGCAACGGATGAACAAACAAACGAATGGCTGAGAATAAATATTTAATCACATAGAATAAGAGAAAAAACAACAAAACCAACAACAGCAACAGCAACAGCAACAGCTTCGCCCAAGGAAAGAGAAAAATGCCGTTACACAAAATAAAACAAATTGAAATTGTTGGATTGTGATTGTGGAATGAAACATTTCCCACGATTCTGGGTCGGAATAACAAAGAAAAACGGTGAACATGACATAGAAAAAAACAACAAAAAAAAAAATACACTTGAAAAACCTTTAGGACTGTTCAATAATGGAACGGTTTGGAAAAGAGGAAAAAAGGAGAGAAATACGAAGAGATGAAAGGATAGACAGGTGAAGAGAGAAACATCGATTTTACCTTGTTGTACTTAGTCGTGGAGAATGTTACAATAAATGAAATAATAATTTAAAGAAAAGCTAGTTCGTTTGTCTGTTTCTGTATCATTTTATGCCTCTGCTCAGCAAATTCAGGCTTACTGGACAGATCAGCACCGAAGACACCTGTCCATACTGGATAACTAGTCTAAGGACGTTACGTCATTGTTAAAATAAGAAGGAAAAAAGGTCATAAAGCTGCTGGCAGTATGAAGTAAGAGAGAGAGAGAGAGAGAGAGAGAGAGAGAGAGAGAGAGAGAGAGAGAGAGAGAGAGAGAGAGAGAGAAGACATCAAGTCCACCGTGTGACCGGAGGTATTTCCATGGAGTTTATTAAGAACAGCCTTTTAAGATATGTCTGTCCACACCCCCCCCCCCTTTCTATATCTCATAGCTTTCTTTGCCCTAAGACAATACAGCCAGTTTTATTGTTCAAATAAAACATTATTGGAATTCTTAGCATTCCACAGACTAATAAATTAACCAGACTGGAAACACGAGCTTCGGGCTGTGTCGTTTTTTTACGGAATTTCCCGAGCGGCGGCCGTACAACTAACATGGCCGCCGCTTGGAAAATTCCGATTCTAGTTCTATCGGCAGTAGAACTTTCTTTTTATTTGTCAAGAGTGGTTGTACATGTATTAATTTCTTGGTGCGGAACCAAACTTCCGCGTTCAGTAGGCGCGTCAAAATGGTATCATTCAAAATTGTAGCTAAGCTGAAGCGTCGGTCACAACCGCAAATCCATAATGGCGGATGGTTCATGACCTTTCCCTGTTTTGTGACGTCACACAATGGGATCATCCAGTCTGGGTATTTTATTAGTCTGTGTAGCATTCTGACAATGCAAGTTCATAATAATTATTGACTTGGAAGTATAGATTGTTGCGACACTTGACAATGTTTTCATCAGTTAGAAGGGGCGCCAGTGGATACGGTGCAGGCCGAGGTTTTTACCAGGTGGAAATCCTCCCCCCCCCCCCCACCCCGCCCACCCCGTTCCCACTTTTATACTCATTTACAAAAATATTTTTCAGATCCATACAAAGCAACTTTTGAGAACTTTACCAGTGTAATCAACAAATTATATGGAAGTATTTAATTCTATTGTTAAATTAAGAACTTCTGAATACGAAACATCAATAAAGAAAGTGCACCCTAAAAAGACTGTAAAAGATGCAAAGTGGCCGTTATCCCGTGCAGATGCGTCGTAAGACCCAAAGTCAAGCTCAAACTCGCAACAACTGATTCATGTCGTAGTTGTAGCAGTCCGAGAAGGGAAACAAAAGTTTTGTTCATTCAAGTAGCGGTGGGCAGGCAGAAAATCTCTGAACACCATCGAAAACTATCTATTTAGTCGCTGGTTTCCTTTATCTTTCAGTGGATTTTTCTCATATTTTCAAGTCCCTGGTCCTATTGGGGGGTAGGACCAAGTAGTTCTTGGAAATTGGATTTTTCTCATATTTTAAAGTCCCTGGTCCTATTGGGGGGTAGGATCGAGTACCTAGTCTTCTCGGATAAGGACGAAAAAATTCGGAGGGCCCGTGTGCACGTTGCGCACGTTAAAGATACCTTGGCAGTTGGAAATCGTAAAGAGCAGGCCGAAAGGCCGCTGCCCGGGCAAAATTGAAATTAATAGATTAAAAATGTATCCATATCATCTCCCCCCCCCCCCCCCCCACTCCAGAACAAGAAATAATAAAACAAGTAAAGTGAGGTGTAAATGCCAAGGGCAGCGAAACCTCCTAAAATAAAGACCTCAAATCAATCTTTCAGATCAGGGTACCGTCTTCTGTTTGTCACTTTCCCGTGTCCTGTGTGTGCAGGTCTTTAGTTTAGGAGATTCGCCGCTGCTCTTGGTATTTACACCTCACCTCTCTTGTTTGCATTTTTCTTGTTCGTGTTTCTGTGGTAGGGGTTAATTTTTTTTAGAATTTTGCCTGGGCGGCGGCCTTGTTCTGCCTGCTCTTCTCCACTTTCAACTGCCAAGGTAGCTTTAACGCCCGCAACGTGCACACTGCCCCCCCCCCGAGATTTTCGTCCCTATCCAAGAAGACTAGGTGCTCGATCTTACCTACCATAGGATCAGGGACAGGAATCCCCTCCCCCCCCCCCCTTCCCAAAAAGAAAACAAATCCAACATACCTGCACCGATCGGGGATGGAACCCGGCTCCTTCGGCATAACAGGCGAGCACGTTACCTCTAGACTAACTTGTCCCAGTAAATGACCTGGACGTTATTTAACCTATGAACGTGACAATATCCGAGTCTCGTGTCCTGTGGCATTTCCCGTGTCCGGAAACCAGTTTTGTGCTTTATTCTTCAAAAAAAAAAACAACAAGAACAAAAAGTTTGCCTTATCTCATTTCTGCCTCACTTAAATTCTCAGCCGCCAGAACTAATGGTGAAAACTGTTCATGGCGCCCATTGCAATTATAACTTTAACTTTTTCAACTTTGGTTTAAGCATTTAGTGATTTAGTTTTACAGAAAAGGAAACCCACCCCCCCCCCTCCCGTTGCCATTTTCCATTCATTTAGATGAGAGCATCTTTCATTCATTGTCCCTGTAACGTGTTCCCCGGCCCTCTGGATCCAGCGGCATTTTCACATACTTGTACGAATACACACCCCATTATCTAATAATTTTATGATAATATTACATAACAATCATTCTTAACGTTATAAAATGTCTTTCCCCCTCCATTGTTTTTAATTAGTACTCATTGTCACAAAAACGATTCACTCCTGTTGTCCACCGCATCCTCTCGGCTATTTTTAAACTTTACCCTGTAGGATGGTCCTTAATAGTCCACTGGCTCTTGGCACATGTTTCATATCTACATGTATCTGTTTTCAAACCTTGATTTAAATATATCAACAAAAAAAAAAAGCAATGGACATCCATAACTAATTATTCTTTTCAAAGCTATTTCTCACCACCATTTCCTTGTGTGTTCCATTCAGTGGCGTAGACAGGAACCCTGTCGTGTTTGTATGTAAGTGTCTGTGGGGGTGACGGGGGGAATTGGGGGTTGGGGGGATACTAAATGATACACGATAAAATAATATTTTATCGATGTCACAATTTTATCGAATATTATTCGATAAGACAACATCAGTGGGAAAAATCAATCTTGGTATATTTACTCACATACAATCTACAAGTGGGAGAATCATCTTCTCCGCCTATCATCATCCTCTCTGGCCATTGAGTCTTTCTCCACGTGGGAGTTACATCCCACCCGCAACCCCCCCCCCCCCAAGGAATTGATTATGATAACCTCAAACACGATAACCCCCACCCCTCCCCCCTGTCCTTCCTAAATCTCAATGGCGTTCAAAGGTTAAATGTCCAGTTATTTTCTAAACTTGTTGTGTAAAGTGAAAAAGTTTTATTTGGAAATCTGAATTTTTGGCTTTCAGTTTATCTTTCTGAAAACTGAATTTTTGGCTTTCAGTTTATCTTTCTGAAAACTGAATTTTTGGCTTTCAGTTTATCTTTCTGAAAACTGAATTTTTGGCTTTCAGTTTATCTTTCTGAAAACTGAATTTTTGGCTTTCAGTTTATCTTTCTGAAAACTTGTCTTTGTTATAGATTTATATAAAAATGCACAATATTGGTCACAGAATTGCCCACCGTCTTCTCAAGGCTCTTACATTCCCCAGCAACATCCCCGATTTTGTCCATACCTAAACCTCTGCATATTATGAAAACCCGCCAACTTTTTAAACTTTTGCCCTGAACCAGTTAAGTCCTGGAATGACACATTTCCTATACTGTGGACCCAGCAATGACGTTGATCTCTACTGGAAACCGAAGACCTGGGATAGATTTATGGTTGTTCAAGCCTAGGGAAAATTGCTGACGTTAAATAGTTCATAAATCCGGAAAGAAGACATAACTGAGGGAATAAAATACCCGTGGCGAGAAAGCGCTGGCCTACAATTATGATTTGATTACATACAAGTGTAAGGGGGAGGGTGCGGTAGGGGGAAGGGGAGGGGGAATAGGGAGGAGGAGATGAGGAAGAAAGGGAAGTGGTTGAGAACAGAAAGAGAGAGGGAGGAGACAAGGAAGAGGTTAGGAAAACAAAGGGGAGGTGCGATGAAGAGATGGGGAGAAAAACGGAGGTGAGGTCAAGAAGGGGGAAGTAGTGGAAATGAGATGAATCTTTCTATCTAGCTGTCCGTTTGTAATTACAACAGGATCTACAACAGTACTGAACAAATGTAAAAGAGATAATTGATTCAGAATGAATACTTTTAGCCAAATATTCCACTGCACGTGTTATGTATGACCGGCTTATTTAAACTATGGAGACGCCCCTGTCAGGGCTTGACAAGGTAAAATTGTATAAGGCCCGGTCTTCTTTTGCCTGCTACCAAAATTCCGTGGTATAATTTTCGCAAGACAAAATACAGTCATGTTCTGTCTATACGATGAAGATTTTCTGTTGTTGTTGAAAATACAAAAGTATACCCTCATCCATCCATCATCCATCCATTTATCCATCCATCCATCCATCTGTCCGTCCGTCCATTCATCCATCCATCCACCCATCCATCCATCCATCCATCCACCTATTCATCCATCGTCCATCCACCCATCCATTCATCCATCCATCCATCCATCCTTCCACTTGTCTGTCTGTCTGTCTGCCTGTTCCTCTTGTGCGTAAACTTGACCAACTGACAACGTCTTAGTGTCCAAGAACGCTGGAAAACGTGCACTCAGAATTCCATTCAGGAAACTTTACTAACGTGCAAGACCAAAAAGAAACACTTTTTTTCCCATAATATTCTGGTTGTGCCGTGTAACATGCAAGAATTTCTTAGACCCACGATCGAAAGAATTGTACTGACCCAGACAGAAACACTGTAAACACCAGAAAAACAAGTATCATGGTTCCCCGACCCTTTTGCACGAGGGTCACATGGAGAATTGCAAATTGATGCGGTTTTGAGGGAACAATGTTATATAACTACTGTCCTTACATGAAACGTTGCTAGAAAGCGCCAGAAATATTGGTTTCTTCAACAGTCTTATATCATGACAACCTCAAAGCATGCCTTTCGTCATCTTCCTCCGGTATGCTATGGTCACATTTTAAAAGTAACACATAGTTGTGTGTTCAATTCTTTTTAATCACTCGGTACAAGAAGTTTTTCTTAGAACCAGTTGAGAAGTCACTTCTCGAAATTGATTAAAAATAAAATATTCACCTTAAGAAACGGTGGTAATTTTTTTTTTACCGATTTACGTGTCAAGTTTTCTGCTCATGCCTTGTGTAGCTGTGGGATCTTAATTTTGTTTGATGAGATATTCAAGAGGAAAATGGAGAGGTCGGTGGATAAAAGAGGTTGGGGGGGGGGGGAGCGTTGTGCAGTCTGTTGTGACGTAATAGTCCTGTCACCCATCAGAATGTGACCGCTTGGACTGGCTTGAATGGCAGAGACAATTAAACAATGAAAACTGAATTGTAGATAATTGCTCTTCCGTCTGTTTACAGGACTCGATAGATATTGGTCACCTGTTAGGGGAAAAACCGGCTGTGGCAAACTATGCCCCTGTGCCCAATACTCCTACCCACCTTCTCTTTCTGATTTGAGAAGATTGTTTTTACTTGTGCGTACGCGCCCCCAAGTTTCTTGCGCTAGGGCTACGTATTTTAAAACCTTTGGTGATTTCAGAGCTAGATGGCTCCTCCCGAAATACTCCTAATTAACAGCCTTAATTAATTATTTTTCAGATTTTCTTTTTGTTTTCCTCCTGCTTGCACGTACGCGCCTATAGCGCAAGGCGCTTGGGGTACATAAGGACAAGTAACAACAGCCTTTGAGAAAAGGGGATGGGGTGGAGTTTACAGTATCGATACTCCCACTTTTCTTCTTCGTAGGTTTTATCTCTCATTTGGTTAAAAAAAAAAAAATATATATATATGTATGTGTGTGTATATAATTTTACGACCAAGAGCCTCGTGCTGTTGAGGTTTAATCAGCTTGTTTCTTGCTCTTTGAAAGAATCTCAGCTGTACAACTGAAAATAAAAATTAGCCACCATTGTCCCCATCTACAACCAGCAGTACAGGCACCATCGTCAACATCATTACCATGTGCAGCTCCACCATCACCACATCCACAACACATTGTGTCATTTGCGACCTCTGAAACGTTGATGTTACGAATTCATAGCTTTCTTATACCCAACATTGATTACATTCATTCAGTACTCCATTTTTTTAATTTTATATACCTCCAAGTCTGTAGGCCGGGTGAGAAAACAGACAGCGTTCAAGAAAGCTTACAAACTAATTCAGAAAACAAGGTTCAAACAAAGGACTTCAAATCTAGGTCAGTGATGACGCAAGCCAGTCAGATTTCTTGGATAGGAAGACGTCTTTGGCGTTATAAATTAGTACTGAGCGTATTTAAGAATCCCCAAAAGACTAACTTTAAGGTAGAATAATAAGTCCTCTTACCTAACCATTGTTGGTATATACACTTGTTAATTTTTACAAAACAATAAAAAGACATTCTCATGGCTTCTAAGAACGTCAGTTTGAATCTTACCAAAATGTTGGTTTGACGATAATATCTCAGTATGGCACAACAGGATTGACGTCAGTCTTCATTAAACTTTGTGGTGTTTATTTGTTTTTCAAGTATTGCCCATGTCTTCACCCAGTTTCATGTCTGTTTGTTGTCAGAATATCTGTGGTCCGTACATTGTATTTTGACACCATTATTCACTGCCACCAAGACATTGTTCATCCACTGCAGGATGTCGCCCTCCCTCTGGTAATGATTTCCATTCTTATCTGTCTGATGTTTTCCTCATCCACGATGTTCTTCCTCTCTGTTTTATGTCGTCTTGCCATCTTCTTCCTGGTCATCCTCTTGTTCTCCTTTCTGTCCTTGACTGCCATTCAGTGCAGCATTTTGTCCACCTATTGTCATTCATCCTTCCCACATATCCAGCCCAATTCCATTTTTGATGGATCATGAATTTTCCCATGTCCATTAGTGTTATCTGTTATGCCATTATTACGCAAATAAAATAATTAAAATTAGGCATTTGACTGTAAAGAGTTGATTTTCTGGAAGAGTCATCGTATGCCAGAGATCATTTATGATTTGGAAAAAAGACCTTGTGACGGTTAGAAGTGACCAACTCACAGTCAGGACCATGGGGACAGACTCGCTTCACAGAGCAAAATTAGTGGTTTTCTATAATTATATAACATAAGGACTTTGAAACAAACTAAAATGGCGCTTTCACATTTGTAGTCAAAATAGGGGAGTTGAAAAAATAACAACAAAACAACGACTACAACAACAACAAAAAAGAAAAAAAAAACTCTCAGGCGGAGATGATAACAAAAAAAAAAAAAAGAAGATAACTGTTAGTCTGGCCGGATGGCCATTCTAGTCTCAAATGGTTAATCTGGCAGGTTACAGACATTGGGAACTGACAACTTGTTTTATGTGTGTTTGAGTGTGTGTGTATGTGCGTGTGTGTGTGTGTTCATTGATATAATGCGCATAAAATTAGAAACATCTGATAATTATGTATATCCCGAATCGAACCCGACTCTATACCTTCCCTGATCCTAATCCGCCATGCCTTATAATGTTATTTAAAAAACAACAACAACAAAACAAAAAACAAACAACAAATGTATTGAGCAATTTACTTCTTTCATGAGGAAATCATAATGGTTAGCACCATCACCATCTGCTCGGCAACTATAGTTCATCATCGTTTATTACCAGGGTAGCGAGGCATTATTGTTAATGATCAAATGTCGCGCGCTTGAAATGCTGCAGTATGCATTCTCTTTTATTCTGTATTATTTGGTTACGTTTCGGAGTTTAGTTCTGTCAGTTTATTGTTGAATCGCAATTGAATGACAAATGTTTTTAGTTGGACAATGGCTGCCTTCATGTAAGTCAGATCCAGAATAAAGTGACAGAACCACCAAACTTGTTTCGTCTGTAAGTTGCTACACCACCATCACAATCACCGCCGCCACTACCATCACCACTACCACCACAACAACCCCTAACACTACGACCTTTTAGTCGCCGCTCGGGAAATTCCGTAAAAAAACGACACAGCCCGAAGCTCGTGTGTCCAGTCTGGTTAATTTATTAGTCTGTGGCTAGGGGTGAGTATTTTAAAGCCTTTCGTGGCCCCAGAATTAAAGAGCTCCTCCTCGAAATATCCTACCAGCAGCCTTCGTTAACTATTCTTTCCGATTTTGTTTTTGTTTTTTCTCCTATTTTTTGGTTGATCGGATAGGGGGGGGGGGGTGGGGGCAGCTTTATTGATTTGATAAGATTTAGCGTTAAGGATATGGACGGGGTTATGGATAGTACCTATACGCATACGCCCCTGGCGCAAAATCCTTGGGGTGCTTACGTACTTATTTGTATTTGTATTTGTATTTGTATAACTCTTTAATCCCATTTGGGAAATTTGCCTTTGTGCCATTGCAGCCCAGTTACAACTGGAGCAGGCACGTCGTCGCCACAGTGCAGCGCCGGTCGGCGGTTCTTTTTTTTTTTAAATTTGGGGGGGGGGGGGAGATGAGGGAGGGGGAGGGAATGTTAGGGACGAATCTTATTTAATTTTGCCCGGGCAGCGGCCTGTTCGGCCTGCTCTTTACGATTTCCAACTGCCAAGGTACCATTACCGTGCGCAACGTGCACACAGGCCCTCCGAATTCTTTAGTCCTTATCCGAGGAGACTAGGTAATAATAATAATAATAATAATAATGTATAGCATTTATATAGCGCATATCCATTTAAAATGCTCTATGCGCTTTACAGAAACAACACGTCAACCACAGAGCAGAATGGAGCTGCCTGCGAAGCGCTCAACACACTGCACTGCTTCTTTCTCTCTCCCTGTCTCGCTCACTCTCTCTCTCTATCTCAGAGCAAATTGTAACGCAGCCTGTTAGGCGCAGTTCACAACTCACAACAGTTCACACTCACAGCAGTTCACAACTCACATCAGTTCACAACACACAACTCAAATAATATTTGAATATTTATTAATAACAATATATATTTAATAATGAATAATAAATTTTGTTGGGGGGGGGGGGGATGATATGGATACATTTTAATCTATTAATTTCAATTTTCAATTTTGCCCGGGCAGCGGCCTTTCGGCCTGCTCTTTACGATTTCCAACTGCCAAGGTATCTTTAACGTGCGCAACGTGCACACGGGCCCTCCGAATTTTTTCGTCGTTATCCGAGAAGACTAGGTACTCGATCCTATCCCATCTATCTATACAACTAATCTACCTGTCTGTCTATTTGTCCATCTATCCATCTAATGTACATGTCTGTCTGTTTGTTTTTCCGTCTCTTTGTGTGTTAATTAAATTTATCCTCAACGTCTGGATTACTCGATCCTACCACCCAATAGGACCAGGGACTTAAAAATATGAGAAAAATCCAATTTCCAACATGCCTGCACTGCCTGGGTTTAGAACCCGGGACCCTTGGCATGAGAGGCGAGCACCTTGCCTCTAGACCACCTTGTCCCCAAGGTAGGTACTCGATCCTACCCCTCAATAGAATCAGGGACACGAAAATATGAGAAAAATCCCAAACTTCCAACATGCCTGCACCGGCCGGGTTTTGAACCCGGGACCCTTGGCATGAGAGGCGAGCACCTTGCCTCTAGACCACCTTGTCCCCAGCCTTTAAAAACAAAAGAAAGAATAAATGGAAAATAGCGCAGGGAAGAGGGGCTGTTGTAAATAGCAGTTTTGATCCAGTAAAAATGCAGAAGAGACAATTAAACTGAGTTGGAATCTCAAGAACAAAATTAAATAGAGGCATGAAATTTTAGAAAAGTTTATTACAGTAATTTGATAAATTAACTGGGCTTGAGAGGAAATTTTGGTTCTTTAACACGCAGAAATCCAGTGGTGGAAAGTCAAATTTGTCACATTTCATAATTATAGTGGAGAATCCTTACAGTGACATCTGGGAGAGCTGACTTTCCCGTCACCTCTAACGCTAAGTAGAGGTGGCAAGGGACTATTCGGGCCATTTGTAACCAGCCGGGGGCGGGGGTGTTTGCACAGGGGAATTTTCCGGAGAGCTTGAGAATTTAGGGTTAGGATTAGGTTTGGATTGTTGGCCTCCACTACATTTTTGGTATGAACAAGAACAAAACGAACGTTTTTAAAAATATTGGCCATAAGTTGGTCGACAACAACAACAAAAATAAAAATAACCAAAACAACAAAGTATATTCCATGTCTTCTAGCTGTATGGCTCGAATAGCCACACCCTTAATAACTAAGTCTAATGAATGCGTAGGTCATACAGACAGAGCAGTCAAATCCATCTATCTGTTGGTCTGTCTGTCTATGTATACAACTAATCTACCTGTCTGTCTATTTGTCCATTTATCCATCTAATGTACATGTCTGTCCGTTTGTTTTTCCGTCTCTTTGTGTGTTCATTAAATTTATCCTCAACGTCTGGATTAGCTTACACGGCACTTTTGAAATTCTATCTTAAATTAATTTGCCACCTAGAGAAGAAAAGATTAGCGTGATGGCCGACACGAACTCACCATACATAGCTCTCTGGGTAAAGTATATTAAAAGTATCGGAAGCCTTACGTAGACATTCTTAAACATTTTTACCCACTTTAGAGTCGGTAGAACTCCCAGCGATCTCGGTCGCTGGACTTACTCGTCAAACAACCTAGCCATTAAATTGCTCACGCGCGGACGTGAGGAAGTCATCGGGAAAGGAGTCACTGGGCAGTCTTTACCTGATTCTCTCTGCTCCTACTCCCCTTCCCTTTCCTAGGTATCTCAGCGAGCGGCCGAATTATGAGATGTGATTTAACAAATACGATGTAGATTTCCAGCCGCCCCCGCCCACGCCCTCAGCCTAGCAACTCTCCTCCTCCCCCCCACCCCCACCCCCACCCCCCCCCCCGGTTAAATTGTGGTATTGGAAGTTTTCTTGTCTAATTCATTTAAGCCTGTTCCGATTACTGACCAAATCCCCGACAGAACATGGGACTGACTTACAGTAATACCATTACTTTATAAACGAGGGTTAGCAACTTAAAGTCGGGTATGTAGGTTTCTAAGTTTTTTTTGTTTTTTTTTCAGTCAGAGAACCTTAATGTGACATGGAGATAGTGTCCAGATATCCTAGAAATGCACAAATCCATCAAACATTTTGGAAACATCCATTTTTGTCAGCACTAGAGCTATTTTCTTTTTCTTTAGCAGCTCATTGTCATCTCCAGAGAAATGGATACATGTACACCGTGCTTGCTTACCTCCCATAATTATTATAAAATGGTAGTTACTGCTTTGAAAGCTGCCAGCATGGACATTACCTGGGATTGGGAATCCTCAGCAACAGACAAGGACATCAGGAGGCGAGAAGCCCGCAAGGGTCTGCCAAACTTTGAAGAATAACAGCTAATTCAGTGGGAGACAAGAAGGAAGATAACAGCAATAAAGTTAGACTGTGTTTAGGTCTGTATTCTAGGAGATTCGCTGCCCTTGGCATTTACCCCCTCACTTTAAAATTTGGTTGTTTTTATCTTTGTTGTTCTTGTTAGTGTGTGAGTGTGTGTGTGTGTTTGTGGTAGGGATGATTTTTAAAAAAAAAATGTTGCCCGGACAGAGGCCTTGTTCGGCCTGCTCTTCTCGACTTTCAACTGCCAAGATATCTTTAACTTGCGAAACGTGCATACGGGTCCTCCCAATTTTTGGTCCTTGTCCGAGAAGGCTAGGTGCTCGATCCTAACTACCATAGGATCAGGAACAGGAATCTCTCTCCCCCCCCCCCCAAAATAAAAAAAAAAAAACTAAAAAAATTCCAACATGCCTGCACCGACCGGGGATCGAACCCGGTACTTTCAGCATGAGAGGCTAGCAAATTGCCCCTAGTCCACCGTGTCCCCCGTGGAATGAAGTTAGACTATAAGACCAACCACTTTTTACATTTCCTATGAACGGGGCCTAAAGAACTGCCATCCTCTGTAGGACTCTTCAGTCACATGCTGAGAATCTCCTCCAGAATCACAGTGGATCACCAAGATCTCTAATTTAGTATACCATGTGACTCAAAGATGTTTTCTCATGATTGTCGTTACTTGTATGTACATGCCCCGTGTGCCTCGCGCTAGGGACACATTTTTTTTGTGACTCCAGAACTAGAGAGATCCGAACCCGAAATAGCCTTAACAACAGCCTTAACAACAGCCTTAACAACAGCCTTAACAACAGCCTTAACAACAGCCTTAACAACAGCCTTAACAACAGCCTTAACAACAGCCTTAACAACAGCCTTAACAACAGCCTTAACAACAGCCTTAACAACAGCCTTAACAACAGCCTTCACAACAGCCTTAACAACAGCCTTAACAACAGCCTTAACAACAGCCTTCACAACAGCCTTAACAACAGCCTTAACAACAGCCTTAGCAACAGCCTTAACAACAGCCTTAACAACAGCCTTAACAACAGCCTTAACAACAGCCTTAACAACAGCCTTAACAACAGCCTTAACAACAGCCTTAACAACAGCCTTAACAACAGCCTTAACAACAGCCTTAACAACAGCCTTAACAACAGCCTTAACAACAGCCTTAACAACAGCCTTAACAACAGCCTTAACAACAGCCTTAACAACAGCCTTAACAACAGCCTTAACAACAGCCTTAACAACAGCCTTCACAACAGCCTTAACAACAGCCTTCACAACAGCCTTAACAACAGCCTTAACAACAGCCTTAACAACAGCCTTAACAACAGCCTTAACAACAGCCTTAACAACAGCCTTAACAACAGCCTTAACAACAGCCTTAACAACAGCCTTAACAACAGCCTTAACAACAGCCTTAACAACAGCCTTAACAACAGCCTTAACAACAGCCTTAACAACAGCCTTAACAACAGCCTTAACAACAGCCTTAACAACAGCCTTAACAACAGCCTTAACAACAGCCTTAACAACAGCCTTAACAACAGCCTTAACAACAGCCTTAACAACAGCCTTAACAACAGCCTTAACAACAGCCTTAACAACAGCCTTAACAACAGCCTTAACAACAGCCTTCACAACAGCCTTCACAACAGCCTTCACAACAGCCTTAACAACAGCCTTAACAACAGCCTTAACAACAGCCTTAACAACAGCCTTAACAACAGCCTTAACAACAGCCTTAACAACAGCCTTAACAACAGCCTTAACAACAGCCTTAACAACAGCCTTCACAACAGCCTTAACAACAGCCTTAACAACAGCCTTAACAACAGCCTTCACAACAGCCTTAACAACAGCCTTAACAACAGCCTTAACAACAGCCTTAACAACAGCCTTAACAACAGCCTTAACAACAGCCTTAACAACAGCCTTAACAACAGCCTTCACAACAGCCTTAACAACAGCCTTAACAACAGCCTTAACAACAGCCTTAACAACAGCCTTAACAACAGCCTTAACAACAGCCTTAACAACAGCCTTAACAACAGCCTTAACAACAGCCTTAACAACAGCCTTAACAACAGCCTTAACAACAGCCTTAACAACAGCCTTAACAACAGCCTTAACAACAGCCTTAACAACAGCCTTCACAACAGCCTTAACAACAGCCTTAACAACAGCCTTAACAACAGCCTTAACAACAGCCTTAACAACAGCCTTAACAACAGCCTTAACAACAGCCTTAACAACAGCCTTAACAACAGCCTTCACAACAGCCTTAACAACAGCCTTAACAACAGCCTTAACAACAGCCTTAACAACAGCCTTCACAACAGCCTTAACAACAGCCTTAACAACAGCCTTAACAACAGCCTTAACAACAGCCTTCACAACAGCCTTAACAACAGCCTTAACAACAGCCTTAACAACAGCCTTAACAACAGCCTTAACAACAGCCTTAACAACAGCCTTAACAACAGCCTTAACAACAGCCTTAACAACAGCCTTAACAACAGCCTTAACAACAGCCTTCACAACAGCCTTAACAACAGCCTTAACAACAGCCTTCACAACAGCCTTAACAACAGCCTTAACAACAGCCTTCACAACAGCCTTCACAACAGCCTTAACAACAGCCTTAACAACAGCCTTAACAACAGCCTTAACAACAGCCTTCACAACAGCCTTAACAACAGCCTTCACAACAGCCTTAACAACAGCCTTAACAACAGCCTTAACAACAGCCTTAACAACAGCCTTCACAACAGCCTTAACAACAGCCTTAACAACAGCCTTAACAACAGCCTTAACAACAGCCTTCACAACAGCCTTAACAACAGCCTTAACAACAGCCTTAACAACAGCCTTAACAACAGCCTTAACAACAGCCTTAACAACAGCCTTAACAACAGCCTTAACAACAGCCTTAACAACAGCCTTAACAACAGCCTTAACAACAGCCTTCACAACAGCCTTAACAACAGCCTTCACAACAGCCTTAACAACAGCCTTAACAACAGCCTTAACAACAGCCTTAACAACAGCCTTAACAACAGCCTTAACAACAGCCTTAACAACAGCCTTAACAACAGCCTTAACAACAGCCTTAACAACAGCCTTAACAACAGCCTTAATGAATTATTCTTTTAGATGTCCTTTTTGTTTTCCTCCTCCTTTTTTTTCTTTTTCGGTGGAAAGTGTAACGGGCAAGGTTAGGGATTCCATAAGATTTAGGGTTGAGGGTAAGGACAGGGTTAGGGATAGGACGTAAACGTACGCACCCCTAGTGCAAAACCCTTTTCTCATTGTTCAACCCACTACCCATTTCTTCTCCATTTCCTCGCCTACAGCAAATATTAACTGAAATGACAAGGAAATAATCAATGTAACTCGCGACCTTTACATTGGACCCTTGCGTTTAGAATCTTTCTGTTTACTTGGCACTTTGTCTAAGTAACAACGGACACCTCTATTAAAAGAGCCAGAAATTTAAAAAAAAGGTATAGTATTTCATAACTCAGCGGGATGATCTGGAACTGTCGGCCCCAGTACACAAAGAGACAGCGAAGAACACGAAAGCTCCTACTATATCATTTGATGCAGATTTAATGTCCTCGGCTGTCTGCAATTTAACGGTCACAGACATCAACTCTCGGTGCATGAAATCGCGGCAAGACTCGTATAAGGCAATAGAAACAGTGTTTGGACAAACATAACACCAGACACATACACACATACACAAACACAGAGCAGAAGAAATAGGCCAAACCAACATCACCCTGACTAACTCCCAGCCGTCAAGCCTCACCGCCCGTCATTAAAGCGCCCACAAAAGCAGGAAGTTTTGCAGTTTGGAAAGTTGTACAGACTTTTCTTGTAAAAAGTTTCAAGAGCGTATGGGAAAATGTCAACATTTCCAGGGCTGAGGTCATGCCGTTGGACTTCCCGCGTACATTTCCTTGTTCCTGCTTTGTTGAAATCTTTATCGCCTACTAGAAAGAGATTATTTGTTTTGTTCCCGGTTTACTGATATTTTGATCGCCGCAAGAAAGAGACTCCACGATTGTCTTTGTTTCTCTGAATCCTTTCATCTTAATGCTTTGAACTGGATTATTTCAGTTGTGGTTTTTAAACACCTGTAATGAATTGAGAAGCGCCATTCAAAGAGAATCGGAAAATAGTGAAAGATTTACTGATCTGTGTTGATCGTTAGGTAGTTAAGAGTTAATTCTCAATGCCATTGACTCCAGATAAATATGAACTGTGATGACAACTTTGGAACCGCCGTCGACTGAGTCACCTCATAGGTGGTTAGTAGCAATTTTCATGTCCTTTTGTGAACTGTCCTCGCATGAACATTTTTGTAAACAGCTGTGGGACTAATGGATCCTTCAACAGTTTCTGAATTGTTCATATTTATTATCATTGCAACCATTGATCACATGACAACTGGAAGAATCCCATCGCAGACACAAGCGTAGAAAGTGAAATCAGAAAACATAATGGGACCATCCACTACTGAGATAAACTAGTCCGGCAGATGATTGGGAAAATTCTTCCATAAATTCGGTTACCTAACCTAAGGAACGAATTTGATATCTTGCTAAAACGATTTTGCTTCACGACGAATAATGGTTACCATTGATGTAGTAGTTTATGGTACTACCGGTACATCTATGGTGGTTACAAACAGAATGCATTTCTGCCACGGAACCTACATCCCAGTGTGATTTTGTCATGTCCCCACAGAGCAAACCTCTTAATTTACGCTCTCTCTTTTCCTCTCTCTCTTTCTGTCTGTGTATCTGTCTCCCTCCTCTCTCTGTCTCTCTCTCGGTAACAAATAACAACTTATGCCAAATCAAATTAAACGCCAGTACGTAAATGATATTATGTAGCATCGATACCACATTGCTGCATCCATGAATTAGTTCAAGAGGACTGCCCTCACTGGTTATTGAAGTCTATTGCCCCTGCCCCCACCCCCCCCCCCCACTCCTCCCGTCCTCATCATAGATCATGTCTGCATCCACCAGTGACTTGAATGTTATCGCACCAGGCCACAGGTGGATAAATTCCCAGGCGCTTGTAAATAAACTGACGTCGTCAACAGTCGGCCAAACTAACTATTGGTTCTCTGGCTTCGACTGGTTCCTGCTTTCCTTCACTGTCATTACCAAGCCATCAATGTATGTCACGCTATGCGATTATTTGTTAACAGGTGAAAAAAAAAAGTACTGTGTTTTACAAAGCTCGGCGTAAGAAACAAACAAATGTTACACATTTTAAATTGAATGTAACTACAAGTACGTACGCCCCCCAAGTTTTTCTGCGCTAGGGGTACGTATTTTAAAGCCTTTTGTGACTCCAGAGCTAGCAAGCTCCTCCCGAAATACTCATAATAGCAGGCTTAATTAATTATTCTTTCAGATTTTCTTTTTGTTTTCCTCCTGTTTTTTCGGTTGAAAAGGTTGAGGGCAACGTTAGGGATTCGATATCGTTTAGGGTTGAGGATAAAGACCAGATTAGGGATAGGTTTTCGCCCCCAACGCTTGCAGTGCGCACATACAAGTAACAGCAGCCTTTTCAATTCGGCCCAAGCCCTGTTGTTGTGATCTCACAGATGGTCTTTAAAAAAGATTACAGTTGTTAAGGGGTTGTAGTCCGATTACAAAGGCCAGTAGAGAAACTGCTGAGTACATGTAGTATTCACGCTTGAGCTCCAGCTTGGTGGTCTTGTCCACATTATCCGGCTCCTCTACTTTTGCCGAAAATGACATTATGAAAAACTCGTTTTGCCTCTATAGCGGTGAGGAGCGGAGCGGAACGGATGCCGTCGACACGTATACAGAGGCAAAGAGAGTTTTACCTTTTCATACGTCATTTTCCGTAAAAACAGCGGAGCGGATGCTGTGGACAAGGCCATGAAATATACTACAGTCCCGAAACAACGGCCAAAAAAAAAAAAAATTATGTCAGTGATTGTTGGTCTGTCTGTTTGTATACTAGTGTGTGCACGTGTGTGCTTTCTTTGTTCTACGACATTTTTACACTTGACTGCTTTGCGAGCACGCCTCTCTACTACCCGCGTCACAGAATACCGAGACGAACCATTCCTCCTCCATGTCCACAAATTTGGTGCGCATGTAAATACGGTAAGCACTCTCCTTTTCGTTCAATTATGAAGAATTGTGGTGCGAACTATTGCATTGCCGACACCTATGATACGCGCGCAAGTCGACAGACCGAATAATTATGGCGAATTGATTCGTCTCATTATCCTGTGTCGCGGCTTGCTACTCTTTTATTTAAAAAGCAATTAATGTATTTGATGACATAATAATTTCTTACGGACTGAGCGCCTTGGGGATGCCCTTACATAATATTCACTCAAGTGTTAGAAACCGCGATGGCATTATTTTATGTGTTATTAAATAATCTATGTTCCACTTACAGCTGATACAGAATATACGCAAGATAAAGTGTTGATTAAACAAAATGCCCTGTGTGCACATCATTGCACCCGACGTTCACCAGTTGCACATCCCCTTTCCCTTTCAACAAGAAGAAAGCTGTTACAAATACGTACATCTCCCAAGCGTTTTGCGCCAGGGGCTATTATATACGTACCATCTCTAACCCTGTCCTTATCCTCAACCCTAAATCTTATCGAATCCCCAACCCTGCCCCCCCTACCCTTTTAACCAAAAATCAGGAGGAAAACGAAAAGAACATCTGAAAGAATAATTAATTAAGGCTGTTGTTAAGAGTATTTCCGGAGAAGCTCCCCAGCTCTGGAGCCACAAAAGACTTTAAAATACGTACCCCTAGCGTAAAAGAAACAACAACAAAACTTGGGGTGCATACGTACTGGTAACAATATTCAAAAAAGAATCATTGAGTTTGTAGGGATGAACTGTGCTGGAATGGTTACGATGCAGGATGGGATGAGGTTGGTCAGCTGACCGGTCAATTGCTTTGTTTCGGTTGAAGTCACAGATTTTGTGCTCTTACGAAATTTTAAATTTTATTTCGTATTTCGTCGGAAGTTGTAAGGCCATGTGTTTCCTTCTCTCTAGAGTGGCAAGTCTTCTTTTTTGCAATCTTTGCAAGGGTGCATGCTTAAACTCTGTGTACCAAGAAAACAAATCTTGCAAGCGCGCATGCTCAATCTCTGTGCCTAAACAACAACAACAACCAAATCTTTGCAAGCGCGCATGCTCAAGAGGACCAAAAAAAAAAACAAAAAAACAACAACAACAACAAAAAAATCAACCAAATCTTTGCAAGCGCGCATGCTTAACATCCGTGCCAAAAAAAGACAAATCTTTGCAAGCGCGCATGCTCAACCTCTGTGCCAAAAAAACCCAAAAAACTAACAACAAACAAACATGCTCAACCATTGTGCCAAAAGCTAAATCTTTGTAAGCGCGCATGTTCGGCCGTGGTGCACGGGGGATGGGGAGTGGGTGGGGAGAGGGGGGGGTTTGAGGATGCATCAAAATTTTTGACATCACAAGGGAAACAAACCAATTACTTAACCCATTCAGTGCCAGCAATGCAGACTCATGAATTGGTAGTTGAATTGTAGCTTTTTGAATTACAGAAAAGTGGAAGTCCTGTGCTGAGAATTTATATGTTTCACTGTTTAGATTCACACTTACGACTTAAACGATTGCAGGAATCTTATCTAAAAGTAACAAAGAATATGAAAATTGGAACTTTCAGGCTTTGGCTGGTAACAGGTTAAAAGACTGCAAGGTACGCTTGTTACACTGGCGTCAGCTACTCGTACCCCAATATAAACATCTAGTGACTTCATCCACTCCATCGTCTATTTATTTATCGATGAATCACCGATTCTCCCCAGCAGTGGAGTTTAATGAATGTCAGCGTGTAGCGATACCACGACAAAACAGATCGTTATAACATGTCATCTTCTCTTAATTTATGAGATCGTAAAAACTGGCATCGGAGAGAACCCGATACTGATCCCATGAGCGATACGGGGGGGGGGGGGGGAATTTAAATGTTACTGATTTGTGTGTGTATGTCTGTGTGAGTTTGTATGTACGTGTGTGTGTGTGTGTGTGTGTGTTGGGTTGTGGGTGTGTGTTGGGTTGGTGTGTGTGTTGCTAAGAGTTTATGCCGGAGAAAACAACTATTTCAATCTTATACAAACCGTACAAATCGGCATTATATCGACATTTTCCAATTTTTGTGAGGTGGGGGGTGAGGGGGTGTGGGTGGATGGGGATGGGGGGTGGGTGGTGGGAGACTGCCTGGGGATGGGGAAGAATGGGAATGTCAGAGGGTAGCTATTTGTTGTGGTGTCAGATACTTTGGTTGTTTTTCCTGAAATCAAACTTCAGTGACTTTTATGCATTTAGGCGATTAAACAGAAACAGTGACATAATTTTTTTGTTTCGGAGACATAATAGATGCGACCATTAGTTGAGTCTGATAATATATCAGGTGTGTAACAGAATAATGCATATGCCGTATCACGCATTTTGTCAGGAAAATGCTTAAAATACATTGATTTATTGTGTGCCGATTTGAGAGAAAAGTAAGTTAATTATTGTTAATGTAAAATCGTAGATATACTGTAAGTTCCTGTAACCATATCATCAGTCTGTCCTAGGTGTAGAGGGTGAGGAGCTGGGGGGGGGGGGTGGAGATGGGGTTGGGTGGAGTATACATGTTTACAGCGCATCAGTTCAGTGATGGCTATATCGTGGCTGTGCACAGTAAACTGTTATGGGGTTTAACCCCTTCGGTGCCACAGATGCATTACATAGCTGTGCCGAGGGGTATCAGTATGGTCGGTACTAATATCATATAATCACCCATAAGTCGTTTTTTACGGGAATGTTCTCATAAACTTTTGCATGATGACAACACATACAATATTCTTTCACCTTTGCATCACAAATTTATTTTAGATAAAGGAATATATGTTTTCAAAATATAAAAATACAAAAAAATACCAACTTGCCGCCTTTCACCGAACTAGTCTAGATCTAGATCTAGAAGTCAGAATCATTTATTTATCATCTGTTCAAGTGCCCCGGCTGCTGACAGGCCGAGTCGATAGCCTGGTCGTGTTTCAGCCAAGACCAAAAATTCTGAGTTGAAATCGTGCTACTTCGAAAAAAGATTCACCGTAAATAACAACAACAGACTCCGGTTGACCTGAGCCACAGAATACCGAGCCTGACTATTCCTTCTTGCACTATATGTCCACAACTTGCTAGCGTATGAACAGAGTGAGCCTTGTGGTACTACTCTTTTTCGTTCAATTATGAAGGAGTGTGGTGCGAATTTTTGCATTGTTGACATGGATGATACGCGCGCAAGTCGCGGAATTTGGCGGACTGAACCGTCTCGGTGTGCTGTGTCTCGGGGTTGACTCTAAATTGTTATTTTAAGATCAATTGTGCATATAATTGGAGAGTATTTACTGTGTGATCCATCTTCTATTAGATATGAATTACAGCTAATCATGAGCCTGTGCATTGCACGGGTATAATACGGCTTGTTAGGTACACAACTTGGCACGTGGAATCCACGGGCAGGGCCATCGAAGGGGTTAATCGCTAAAGCATGGAAGCGCGAAGCATTAAATAGCCTTGTGAGTTTGTAAGGTGGGGGAGCAGAGCATACGTTGTAGTATTGCCTTAAAATTGATGAGGTGTTGAGATCATAGTATATTAAAGGCCAATTTACTTCTAAAATAATACCACCCTTTTGGATCTCGGGTTAAGGGTTAAGCGTTTTTTTCATGGACTGATCTCTGTTTGAAGGAAGTAGTACGCAATGCAACTTTTTCATTTTGCCAATTTTTGACTCTATTTTAAGAACTCGTGGAGGTGTAAGGAATAATGGTAGTCTAGAGGTTGTTCCCTACCTGGGAAATGTGTAGGTGTTTTTTACTTACACAATTTCCTGACCGACAGCAGCAGCAGCAACACATATTTACAGGACGCTGGTGATAAACAATGTCTAATAGTTGTAATGTCAGACTCCAGGATGGCGATGAAGTGCTTTGGTTAAACAGAGTTGTTATCTTATATTTGAAGGAACGTTCGGCTGTCTCCAGATAAATAAATACCTGAACAAACAGACTAGTTATTTGTGATTTCCTGTGCATTTCGAAATTCTTGAGCAACGTGTGTACTAGTCTATTCTGAATTCCCCCCCCCCCCCCCGCCCCCTTTTCAACCAAATGCTTAATTGACTGCTTTTGTTTGTCAGTTTTAACTATCATCAAATTAGTCATTGATTTAGTCTTTCATTCATCTTTGTATGAAAACTATTTAACAATGAGTTTGGTAGATTCGTCATTCGTTCTTCAGATTTTTATTCATCTTCAAGCCTTCGTCATCGCAGGCAATAAAATGGACTCCCACATAGGCCGCTTTCACTTGGAGTCGCGGAACGCATACACTAGTGTTTTGTTCTCAGTAATCGTTACAAATAAAGTTGTTATGACGACTTAGTACGATCTTTATTTTTGGTAGGAAATTGCCATCGTTTTCCTTAAGTATGCTGGCGTTATTGCTGTGAGTTCGGTTTTCACCAAGGTCATAGAACTACAGGGATGTCGTAATTTCTTGTGTCTGTGTTAAGTCTCTCAACTGGGCTGTTGTTATTTGTACGTACGGTCCTCAATACATTTTGCATTATGGGCGCATACGTATACATATATACGTACCCATCTCTAACCCCGATCTTATCATCAACCCTAAATCTGATCGAATCGCTAATCCTGCCCCTTACCCTTTCACCAAAAAAACCCCCCAAAAACAGGAGGAAAACAAAAGGAAATCATGAAAGAATAATTAAATAAGGCTGTTTTTTTTTTAGTATTTCGAGAGGAGCTCTCTAGCTCTAGAGATACAAAAGGCTTTAAAATACGCACCCCTAGCGCAAGAAAAAAACTTTGGGGGCCGTACGTACAAGTAACAACAATCTTGCAGTTATTGTCTTGTTTCTCTAACATTCTGCAAAAACTCTGGCAGGGGATAGTACTGACTAGAGAGGTCTTAATAACGAACCTGGTTTTCCCCAAATAATTATTTACTATTTGTTTTCGGGCTAAACACACACGGGCATACACATACATAGCGCACACACACACATACACATACGGACAAACACACAGATGAGTGAAGCTGTGTTTTCACTTGTACGGAAACGGCAACGGAGACCTCAAAAATCCATCAAATAATACAAAAGAAAGCGTATTTTCATGTGTACGGAAATGGCATTGCCTTACACATGAAAACATTCTTTCTATTTCACTTCTTTAAGCGTGTTTGACGATTCCATTGCCGTACACATGAAAACCAGTTTTAGGCCATAAACACTTAATTTTGTCATTATACTCTTTAGGCATTAAATATTATTTCGTAGGCTCGTACCTGGTCAATGCCCTTGTTCATGAGAAAACCTTCTGAATAAAAATACAGGTTTGAACGTCGTAATCGATTCGATCCTGATGAAGAAACTCAGTGATAGATATAATGACTGCGGAAATCACGACCACAGTAACATTACAGATTGTCGGTAATTCTCCCAGCTACAAATTGTGGTATCACTGAAGCAGGGTTTCCATAGGTACGGAAACGGAAACGTCAACAATCCATCAAGGAGTAAAAAAGAAAGTGTGTTTCCACGTGTGCATAAACGGCGTTCCTGTACATATAAAAATATTCTTTCATCTTCACTACTTGAAGGCCTTTTAACGTTTCCGTTTCCGTACACATGAAAACGCAGCTTTAGATGTAAAATGTTATGTGATTCCCCCAGTGCCCTTACAACAATTGCCCGAAACATGCAAAACTGATTTCAAATGGTCAATAAAATATATAGAAATATAAATAAATAGATGGCGTACCTGGCGTTGCCCTTGGATGAACCTGTGCTCTCTCTCTCTCTCTCTCTCTCTCTCACTCTCTTTCTCTCTCTCTAATAATCTGCAGACTTACGTTAGAGCTCATGCACACCAGGACACTACGCACCAAATTGAACGCTTGATGTGGTTACTTTTCATGACATGTACGATAACGTAACAGGATGGCGCCTAGATGGAAAATGAAATTAAGAACTGTCGACTACGCACTGAAACAATGCATTTTCTATCCTGCCAAATAAAAAAAAAGCCTTTTGCGTTCAAAGTTGGAGAATTTGTGAAATAATAAAGAAGAAGTCTTTATTGATAAATTACAAAATATATTCCAAAAAATAGAGTCTAGCACACCAATGATGTGTTTCAAATGTTGGAACACCCGGCGCCAGCGAGTTGAGATATCTGTGCCTAATTGCGTCATCTTTCAGACAGTCTGGTCTCGTATTCCTTGTTGATTACAATCAAAACAAATTTCACGAGGGACGGGGTGATTCATCTGGCTGTACAATTTTATTGGGAGCCGATCTGTCACTAACTAGGAAAGAATGATTGTGATGATTGATGCTATGATAATTGTGTGATTGAAGACACGCCAGAGAGGAGAGGAAACTCTGTCAGCCACCTTTTCACTCGTCTCAGCATTCCCTGGTCTTTTTGACCTGACCCTTATCTATCTATCTATCTATCTATCTATCTATCTATCTATCTATCTATCTATCTATCTATCTATCTATCTATCTATCTATCTATCTATCTATCTATCTATCTATCTATCTATCTATCTATCTATCTATCTATCTATATATTTATCTATCTATCTATCTATCTATCTATCTATCTATCTATCTATCTATCTATCTATCTATCTATCTATCTATCTATCTATCTATCTATCTATCTATCTATCTATCTATCTATCTATCTATCTATCTATCTATACAATGCCTGTCTATCTGTCTGTGTGTCTGTCTGTATCTGCTCATCAGATATTATTTTAGATATTATATCTACTTGTGACATCGCAGGCTCGTACTTGTGTGTGTATTTAAGTCAAGGGGGGGGGGGGCGGGGGGGGGGGGCGGAAGACGACGGAGAAGAGCAGTTTCCCATAGAAAAAACCGGCCCTGATCACGGATTACCCTGTAATCTTAATGAAAAAATACATAAAAATCTCATGAAAATAAACTGTCTATTTCCTGCATTGATTGCCCATCTTTTGGGCCAAATCATATGGCATTATTTAGCAACTTAGGCACGGGCGAGGGGACAGGGTTGAAGCTTTCTGTACTATATCAATGACAGTTCCATCGGAGGAATCCGCCGTTATCTAGGCAAATATCGGCCCTTAAATCTTCTGCAGTTGGATGGCGAGAGCTTGTTCAGTTGACGCCAGAGAGCTCCTGCCCTCACGCCTCCCCCCGGGGCCAGGGGCCAGCAATGTTTTGCTACATTTCCGAATCAAAGCTTACAACAACTTTGTGTGTCCAAGCGAGAGTTTATGACGCATTTAGAACTTGCCCGGTTCCCCAACCTCCCCACCCCCTCACTCTCGCACCCGGGGCCTTATTTACGCCACACTCACCCAATCTGGACCCCGAACTGCTCGCTACCCTCAAACCCACCATGGGCCTCAATCACTTTCCTCCCTACCCCCATCTCTCTGGTATATCCCCATCTCTCTGGTATATCCCCATCTCTCTGGTATATCCCCATCTCTCTGGTAAATCCCCATCTCTCTGGTATATCCCCATCTCTCTGGTATATCCCCATCTCTCTGGTATATCCCCATCTCTCTGGTATATCCCCATCTCTCTGGTATATCCCCATCTCCCATCCCACCAAGCCCCCCCCCCTCCCCCGCGCCTCATCCCCTTTTTATACCGCTGGGAGTGTAGGCCATGTTTTCTGCACTTTTAATTCAGTTGTTCCAGGGTTAACCCTCTAGGCACCGCCCCCATTTCTACTTGTCGGCGAATTCTGATTTCATGAGAATTTGTTGTTAGGGACATAAGTAAGGTGTTTGTAATGATCATTTAGTTGATTCATTGTGTATGTTGTAAAAAAACACTAAAAATAAGTTCTTGTGGGAACTGCAACCGAGGGACAACTGTCTGTGTATCACTGGTGACACATTATAAGATAAGATATAACTTTATTATCCTGTTTCCAGGAAATTTGTTGTCACAGCATCAGTAACCGTACAAATACAATATCTAAGACCCACATGTCTTTAACGCACACCGCACACACGCACACTGCTCACACAACGTTACCAACAAGTAAGAGCATTACACACACACACAGACACACACACACACACACACGCTGTAAGAACGATCCAATAGGAAGAACTAACAACAGCATACCACATCCGGAAACACTGCTACTTCGAATTGCGGATGGCAAAAAAGATCGTCTATAGCGCTCTCTGTTATGGTTCCTAGAGGATGAAAGTTGTGGTTTGAGACTCTACAGCTGGCACAGTGGCAGTCAAATAAAGACAGCAATGGCTGTCTAAATTGTCATTTTTGCTTCTCGTTTGTCTTGGAGGCTGTGGTGTGACCAGTACTAACTTGATGACTCAGTCCGAGAGAAATATGAAGCACTAGCTGAGGTCCCCGGCCCTGCCCAGGATAAATCGGTTTGAATATTGGTTTCAGTTCTGGGTGGTTATTATGGACCTGCTTTATCTGGCCTGTTACTATTTGTTTATTTTATTTTTGTTTGTTTGTTTTTAAATAAGTCTTACTGCTCTGCCTTTGTGAGTTGACACTATGGTTGACACACTGCGCATCCCGTACAACAGCATGATTTGCGCACGGGTTAGTGTGTTTGATAGTGAACACATCGCAGGAAGTGATAACGAAACCTTAAAATGGCGAACTATGACTCGAAATAGATCTAAAATTGGTGAAACAATACATTTCCAATAAAAAAACTATACCGATTTGAGACTTCTATTAAAAACTGTGCACCCTTACATCCATTCTGATGCACTATATAAAGTTTGAAGCCTGAGTGTTGAGTGGTTCAGAAGCCTTTTGCAACGAAAAATCTCAAGTCCACAAATATATATAGTACTAGACGGCGTACCGGGCATTGCCCGGAATAAACAATCATGTGCTCTCTCTCTCTCTCTCTCTCTCTCTCTCTCTCTCTCTCTCTCTCTCTGTCTCTCTCTCTCTCTCTCTCTCTCTCTGTTTCTCTCTCTTATAATAAAAGTAGTAATCTGCTGCAGTCTTGCTTCAGAACTCCTGCGCGCCAGGACACTACGCACCAAACTGAACGCTTGATAATTATGATTACTTTTTATGACATGCACGGTACTATAACAGAATGGAGCCAAGATGGAGGATGAAAATTAGAGCTATTGACAGCACGATGAAACAATGCATTTTCTATAAATTCAAGAACCAAACTAAGCAAAATAATAAAAACTTCCATGCACCCTCCGTGGTATTTGAAATGAACATGTAAAATTTGGTTACTGTAGATGGCCTAATAAAAAAGCCTTTTGCGTTCAAAGGTGGAGAAAGTGCGTAATATATAATGAGATAGATACAAGCCCTCCTAGCCGTACTCTGAAAGGCAATTATCTAGTACGGTATAAAGTAATAATAATAAACACTAAGTAACATCTTATCATTTCTAATATTATATCAGAACGATACTTATTCAGCCTTTCACTTTGTTGGCCGAATGCATATCTCGAGGAGAATGCAGGGAAACACGGTTAAGACAAAAAAAAAATGGTGGTGGGAGGCGGGGAATGCATATCTCGAGGAGAATGCAGGGAAACACGGTTAAGACAAAAAAAAAATGGCGGTGGGAGGCCGGGAATGCATATCTCGAGGAGAATGCAGGGAAACACGGTTAAGACAAAAAAAAAAATGGCGGTGGGAGGCGGGGAATGCATATCTCGAGGAGATTGCAGGGAAACACGGTTAAGAACAAAAAAATGGTGGTGGGAGGCGGGGAATGCATATCTCGAGGAGATTGCAGGGAAACACGGTTAAGACAAAAAAAAAATGGCGGTGGGAGGCCGGGAATGCATATCTCGAGGAGATTGCAGGGAAACACGGTTAAGACAAAAAAAAAATGGCGGTGGGAGGCCGGGAATGCATATCTCGAGGAGATTGCAGGGAAACACGGTTAAGACAAAAAAAAAATGGTGGTGGGAGGCCGGGAATGCATATCTCGAGGAGATTGCAGGGAAACACCGTTAAGACAAAAAAAAAATGGCGGTGGGAGGCCGGGAATGCATATCTCGAGGAGATTGCAGGGAAACACGGTTAAGAACAAAAAAATGGTGGTGGGAGGCCGGGAATGCATATCTCGAGGAGATTGCAGGGAAACACGGTTAAGACAAAAAAAAATGGCGGTGGGAGGCCGGGAATGCATATCTCGAGGAGACTGCAGGGAAACACGGTTAAGACAAAAAAAATGGTGGTGGGAGGCCGGGAATGCATATCTCGAGGAGAATGCAGGGAAACACGGTTAAGACAAAAAAAAATGGTGGTGGGAGGCCGGGAATGCATATCTCGAGGAGAATGCAGGGAAACACGGTTAAGACAAAAAAAATGGTGGTGGGAGGCGGGGAATGCATATCTCGAGGAGAATGCAGGGAAACACGGTTAAGACAAAAAAAAATGGTGGTGGGAGGCCGGGAATGCATATCTCGAGGAGAATGCAGGGAAACACGGTTAAGACAAAAAAAATGGTGGTGGGAGGCGGGGAATGCATATCTCGAGGAGAATGCAGGGAAACACGGTTAAGACAAAAAAAATGGTGGTGGGAGGCCGGGAATGCATATCTCGAGGAGATTGCAGGGAAACACGGTTAAGACAAAAAAAATGGTGGTGGGAGGCGGGGAATGCATATCTCGAGGAGAATGCAGGGAAACACGGTTAAGACAAAAAAAATGGTGGTGGGAGGCCGGGAATGCATATCTCGAGGAGAATGCAGGGAAACACGGTTAAGACAAAAAAAATGGTGGTGGGAGGCGGGGAATGCATATCTCGAGGAGAATGCAGGGAAACACGGTTAAGACAAAAAAAATGGTGGTGGGAGGCGGGGAATGCATATCTCGAGGAGATTGCAGGGAAACACGGTTAAGACAAAAAAAATGGTGGTGGGAGGCCGGGAATGCATATCTCGAGGAGAATGCAGGGAAACACGGTTAAGACAAAAAAAATGGTGGTGGGAGGCCGGGAATGCATATCTCGAGGAGAATGCAGGGAAACACGGTTAAGACAAAAAAAATGGTGGTGGGAGGCCGGGAATGCATATCTCGAGGAGAATGCAGGGAAACACGGTTAAGACAAAAAAAATGGTGGTGGGAGGCCGGGAATGCATATCTCGAGGAGAATGCAGGGAAACACGGTTAAGACAAAAAAAATGGTGGTGGGAGGCGGGGAATGCATATCTCGAGGAGAATGCAGGGAAACACGGTTAAGACAAAAAAAATGGTGGTGGGAGGCGGGGAATGCATATCTCGAGGAGATTGCAGGGAAACACGGTTAAGACAAAAAAAATGGTGGTGGGAGGCCGGGAATGCATATCTCGAGGAGAATGCAGGGAAACACGGTTAAGACAAAAAAAATGGTGGTGGGAGGCCGGGAATGCATATCTCGAGGAGAATGCAGGGAAACACGGTTAAGACAAAAAAAATGGTGGTGGGAGGCGGGGAATGCATATCTCGAGGAGATTGCAGGGAAACACGGTTAAGACAAAAAAAATGGTGGTGGGAGGCCGGGAATGCATATCTCGAGGAGAATGCAGGGAAACACGGTTAAGACAAAAAAAATGGTGGTGGGAGGCCGGGAATGCATATCTCGAGGAGAATGCAGGGAAACACGGTTAAGACAAAAAAAATGGTGGTGGGAGGCCGGGAATGCATATCTCGAGGAGATTGCAGGGAAACACGGTTAAGACAAAAAAAAATGGTGGTGGGAGGCCGGGAATGCATATCTCGAGGAGAATGCAGGGAAACACGGTTAAGACAAAAAAAATGGTGGTGGGAGGCGGGGAATGCATATCTCGAGGAGATTGCAGGGAAACACGGTTAAGACAAAAAAAATGGTGGTGGGAGGCGGGGAATGCATATCTCGAGGAGATTGCAGGGAAACACGGTTAAGACAAAAAAAATGGTGGTGGGAGGCGGGGAATGCATATCTCGAGGAGATTGCAGGGAAACACGGTTAAGACAAAAAAAATGGTGGTGGGAGGCCGGGAATGCATATCTCGAGGAGATTGCAGGGAAACACGGTTAAGACAAAAAAAATGGTGGTGGGAGGCGGGGAATGCATATCTCGAGGAGATTGCAGGGAAACACGGTTAAGACAAAAAAAATGGCGGTGGGAGGCGGGGAAGCCCTACTGAAAAGAAGGAACCAACTAGGAGCAAAAAAAAAAAAAAAACGGTTTCCTTATCCTGTGATTACTCAAACCAGTGACGTGATTTAGATAGGTCATATTTCATACCCAATCATTTTCTCCTGAAAGATACATTGGTTCCCAATCCCCAATCTCCCTCATTTGTCCATCTCCGAGTTCCAACATTCTCTCAAAGATCTATTAGCCTAGGACTGCTTTGACCACGCAAAATCTTTAGCGTGGTCGCTATGTGTACAGGACCGTCGTCAGGAACTGCCTCGAGATTTGGGCCGAAATTAAGATCTCAAATTAAAAATTTGATAAGGTCTTTTTTATTGAAACACGTAGCCAAATACTCACATAGGGATTTGTTAATAACTTGTGACCCATTTCCGGGCAAAGTTAAAATTAATAGATTAACATTTATCTCCATTGCTCCCCCCCCCCCCCCAACCACCAGACATTTATCATTCATTATTAAATATATATTAATATATATTCAAATATTATTATAATACTTAAAATACAGTTGTGAGTTGTGAACTGCGCCTAATAGTCTGCGTTACAATCTGCTCTGAGATAGAGAGAGGTAGACAAAGAGCGTGAGAGAGAGAGAGGAGAGAGAAAGAAAGAAAGAGGGAGAGAGATGCAAATAGAGAGAACTTGTTTGGGTTAGGCGCTATACAAATGATCTCCATTATTATTATTATTTTTATTTTTGAAAAGTTATAGGAAAAGTTTTTTTTGTTTTTTTAGTATTTGTATTTTGTACACCTTTTTTTAAAAAATATTTGTATTATGCCTACTTCTTTAATACCATTTGGGAAAACTGCCTTAGTGTCATTGTATCCCAGTTACAACTGGAGCCGACGCGACGTCTCCACAGTGCAGCGCCGGTTTGCGTTTTTTTTTTTTATGTGGTTGCTTAGCTAAACCTAACAGTAATCCTAAACTTTTCAAAATATTCGTTGTGGAAATTCAACCTATTTGGACCACATCGCATCCTGTAAAAGTTTTACCATTTGCCTAGTGTTAAGAGACCGCAGTCTGATTGCAAAGCCGAACAGAGAAAATACTGACTTGTCTTCACAACTCAGTCAGAGATTACTACTAAGTACAATACCACGGTCTCTTAACCCTGTAGGGCCCAGACGAAAAATTGCCAGTCCCCAAAATTCTGATATAATATGCAGAACTGGTTTTAAATAGTCACATTATTGCAAAAATGTAAATGTGTAATGGGAAAAATTATCTATTAGTCAAACAGGAAGATCAAGAGTGTCACAGACAGAGCATTTTGGCTATAGGTGGCCTATTTCAAATAATGGTTTGTTGGGCACTAGAAGGTTAACAACATCCTTTATACTTTGGACCACCAAAAACATTTCACAAAGGCCTGGAAATACAAAACTCCAACTGACCCCCGAAATGTTATTTAATTTTTTAAAAATATCTTCTTCCGACTCAGAGATTCATGTATCCAAATGTTAATTCTTACTCATGTATAAACTGAAACGCTGTATATGACTCATCCTAGAAGACGAGGAAAAAGGGGGACCTGTGTACATTCTGGGTGAGTAAAGAGGATGATTACAAGATTTGTGGCCCTTTAACAGCAGTGCTTTTGAGAGGCGCGTCCAAATAGTCGTCAAAATATTACGATTGGCTAGTTCCATTATCCAATGACCGTCCTACCAGCTCATCTTCTAATCATTTCCTTTGCGGGGTCTAGAGTAGGGCTGGCTGGCTCCGTCTCTCAGAGTGCACGCCTGTCTTAGGGTTGTAGACGTTGATATTATGGCTAACTATGGCAGGCAGAAAGCGAAAAAGATGGGGAGAAAGAGAGAGAGAGAGAGAGAGAGAGACAGAGAGAGAGAGAGAGAGAGAGAGAGAGAGAAAGAAAGCATCAATTATAATTTACCTCTTGGAGGGAGAAGATGACTCTCAAACTGACACAGTTTGTATTAACCCTGTAGTTTTGGTCGTCGATATGCCTATTTAATCAGCCTGTCTGCTGGTGATGACTTATCGATCTATACTTTTTATCCATATATAAATTTCTTGCTCATCAGAAACGCCCGAATCGGCAAGAAGCTGCCTCTTGGCTGTGGTTTATCGGTCAAGGATTACGAAATTGTTATGATTTTTCACTAAACTTTTTCACTTTATAAGTGAGAGGATCTCCAGTTGTCGATGATCTGGGACTGATCTTATCTTATCTTATTTTATCACTCCCCCAAAATATCTATCTATCTATCTATCTATCTATCTATCTATCTATCTATCTATCTATCTATCTATCTATCTATCTATCTATCTATCTATCTATCTATCTATCTATCTATCTATCTATCTATCTATCTATCTGTCTGTCTGTCTGTCTATCTATCTATCTATCTATCTATCTATCTATCTATCTATCTATCTATCTATCTATCTATCTATCTATCTATCTATCTATCTATCTATCTATCTATCTATCTATCTGTCTGCCTGCCTGTATTACTGCCTGTCTGTCTGTCTGTCTGTCTAACTATCTGTCTGTCTGTCGATCTATCTATCTATCTATCTATCTATCTATCTATCTATCTATCTATCTATCTATCTATCTATCTATCTATCTATCTATCTATCTATCTATCTATCTATCTATCTATCTATCTATCCAATTGTCTGTCTGTGTCTCACATGATCAAGAACTTTGCATGCACTGTGACAGTGGTAGATTTATCGCCGATTACCAGTTTCATTTCTCAAAATTAATACTTTGTCTTCTTCGTTCTTGTCATCATCGTTTTTATGACCGTTTCTTTGTGTTCCTGTTTTTGGTGTTTTCTGTAACTGACACTGGCAGCAACATCCTCTGCATCATCCAGTAGTTTCAGATCTGTCTGACAATTGTTAAATCAGCTTCTGTAGGGTACATCGTTCAATTTTATGGTGTCAAAAATAGGGAGAGAAAAGATCTTTTCCTCTAAATGGCAGAGATGAACATTCCTGTGACCCACACGATATTTACAACTAACCCGTGGCGTCCAGAATCAATGTTTTATTGTCACTTTCAGTATTTAAGACCTACATCTCAGATTTGTTTTAACACAAAATAAATCCAATGCAGATCAACACAATAGAATGATTTTCTTAACAATAGGATAATGTTTACCAGTAACAAAAGTTGTCATTACGGACGGTTCCAGAATAATGGTGGAGACAACAAGGTATTCTGCCCATTAAGAAATTAAAAGATTTAACAAGAAAATTTTATGAAATCCGACCAGTCTTCCATGAAATATCCGAACTCATTGTTTGATGTCATCAAACTTGCACTGGGTTTAAAAGTTCTTTTTCCTATACTCCACAGGGTGAAGATGACAGTTACTTGTTACCAGCACTATTATTGGGCAGAACTGCACATCAGGGTCAAGGACTGTGATTTGTGAAGCATCACCGCAGAGGTCCAACGATGACCTTGACATAATTAGAGCCCATGACCTCTGCAACCTTTAGCTTTAGGATGTCAAGGTCAAAAACTGCCATCGACTCAGAACGTTGAATAAAGAGTGCGCCATCTTCCCAAGATGATTTTTTTTTCTTTTTGATTCCTGTTTTCCAAAAGTGTTTCAAGAATTTTGTTTGTTTCAATTCATTTTCTAGATGTTTCGTCTGATTTGAGAGTGTGACATAACTTGTAAAATTTGCTGAACAATGTCTTTGTATTTTATTGCTATTCATCAGATTATCGAAATAACAAATTCTTTGACAGTCCAATAGTGATTATTATTATATGTTTAGGAACTTCCCTTCAACAGTACACTATCTAGATATAAATATAAATCTATTAAGTGGGCAGATCAAATTTCCATTTCGCCACTTCGCCGCTTCCAGAGAGCTTTTTGCATAACATATTTAAGACATCTCTCTGATGTTACTTCAGATCTTGCCACTATCTTGACCAAAACATCACTTGTAATTTATGCAAAGTCAAATGCAGCAAAAACAAACAGTTGTATGTAGCAAGGCGTCTAGTAAGAAATACTACAGAAACATAATTTACATAATTACATCATTTATATGTAAGCATACGACAGTGCACACACGCATCAATACAATATTTTGAGGAGCTGAAAATAGACAAAATGCCAAGTAGTGAGTTAATCCGATTAGACATAATGTAAGTGGTCTTTTTAAAAAGTTGGTACTAACTCCGTTTCCATGCTGAAACTCGAAGACGCCTGATAGGTACGAAGAAATACACATGAAAATCAAATTGGCTTAACCTCCTTTAGAAACTACATCAGAAAGGAAAGCAAAATCTATTTTTTTCAAACACATGTGTGTGAACTTTGCACTTTGTATGTTTACGGTTTCAAACCCTCTCATATAATGCTGTAGAGCACACATTCACATCCATATGCGCAGTAATGCAGGAGCGCCTACCCATACAAACTGATGGATGCCACGATGGAAATAATTGAAAAGTATTAAAACAGGGAAAGGACAAGTCCGAACACAATATTTAACTACATGTATTACAGTTTATAAAAGAGGTGCATTTTCATTGTCATTCTCTCTCTGCTAAACATATCTGTGCTAAACATATGTACCCATCGATTTTTAATACACAAAGGGCAAAAAGAATAAAATCTAGTAGACCCTTCCAGTAAATATTTCTTAGAGATATAATGCCCTTCAGCTGGAACGTTCAAACAAGCAATATTTAATCCACTGACGGTCTTCAGAAATACAGTAAAAATTAAGATCCCCAGAGCACAAAAATGAGGAGTATAGCATACAGGATACAGTCTCAGTTAAAACAAGGAATACATTAATTAACTCAAACAGGTGTCTAGGTGTTCAGAAATACACAATTTTTTGTCATTTCTATGACACGCCATGTAATCTGTCACTGGGCAGTTCTTGAGAATCAGAATTTCATAAACATCTGATCTGTTACTGAATTTGATAATGAATAGGAAACACAATCAAATGATTTTTCAGTAATGCAGAAATAATTTCAATCTCGTCCTCATGCCCTGTAACATTGCCAGTCCACATAATATTTTTTTTACTTGTCATTTGGTCAAGTTACAATAATCTATTTTGGCAAACATAAAAAGATCGCCCCTGCAACGCTAACACTCTAGGAACGACACTCGAAAAACCCAGATGCTGTTCATTCCTTATAATCTCTACAAGTATATTTTGTATTTATTATTTCAAGATTTAGATATGTTATCTGCGTATGTTACAAAGTTTTGCACCTTCTGAACCATTATTAGGTTGCCTTCCTAGGCTATTTGCCAAGGAATGATTAATAATGATTTTTTTCTCTGTTTGAATAAATAGTTAAAAATCCCAGGCATGTAACTATCGTAACATTAGCCATGGGACAAAAATTACACCATTGCTAATTGTAATAATGTTGCCTTTCCTGTGTGATATTTTCTGATTAACAGTTTAGACTTGTATTGAATATATATACAAATTACAATGGGAAATTATAGTATTGTCATTTCTATTTTTTTGATAGTTAAGAATCCCAAACATGTCATATTTGTCACTCACTTTCCGAACAAAAGCTGTAGACCAATCTGTAGAAAGGTTGACTTTCCGGTCTAGTATTCTGATAAACATTTTCGAAAAGGAACATGCTAGGAAAGTTTAACTTCCTGACAAAAGTTAACACCAGTCGCGATTGTAGTTATGCCTGACTTTCCAGTCTGGTTTAGGTTTATAAACTGCAGAACTTGTTTCCTTTCTGCTCCAGTTCTTAGTTATGAATCTCAGGGCTTTTTGATATAATATTAATACCAGCTTGTCTTTTGTCACATCTCTCTTACGTTTGGTGAACGTATAAATTATATGTTACTGTTTCTGTTCTTATTAAGGGCTTTATTCGCTCATCCTGTTCGTTCCCCTTCTCCGAACATGTATTTCCATAGGGCATTTTGAGAAATATTTCAACTTTTCATTCACCTCTGCACCTACCCCGCACGCTTTCTGAACCCCTTCCTCCAATTTTTCTGATTCGACAAAGGTAGTGCATTAATTTTTGTTCCAAGTTGCACTCTCTTTTCAACATCCATGTAGTCCATTGATTAAACATGATACTTTTTTAGATAGTGGCTATTTAGACCATGTAGCCAAATACTATCATAGACGTTTTTTTTTCCATTGACCATATTTTGATCAGTTTCTGAGAAAACGTTATGGCGGCCATTTTGCCAGTTCAAATGTTACTGTAGCCAGGCCAGCTGTACAAACCTAAACTATACCCTACCCAGAATCCGTACACATTCCCCAAAAAAGTCTTTGTGCAAACAGAACCCAATTTGGCTACATTGGACAGAATCGTCACACCGTAATCGTGTTTCAATTCTTATCTTCAATTTAGCTCAGCATGTAGTTAAACTGGTCAATGTGGTTTTGCCCATACCGGTACCACATGCGACACACCATACATTTTTCAAAATTTAACATAATATTTGCTTTTTGCTGTTGTGATTAATTTGTTTATTTCTCGAGAAGTCTAGTCTTGTGAAGATTTCACCATATAATGCTAGTGTAATTCAGTTTGTTTGTGATGATTTCCTTATTTGTGATTATGTTCTCTTTATTTTGGGTTCTATCGTAATTGAAGTACGTTCAGAGCTATCTATTAAGGGAAGCGCTTCTCTAGTTTTATGTTTATTATCATTATTATATATATATATATCCAACAACGTCACTTTTTTGCCGTCATGAGTGAGGCCAAGCTAAATGGGCGAAGGAGGGGATTGGGCTAAAGGTTAAAATAACAATAACATGAACTGACGTAAAGACAAAAATATTGGCTAGTTATTAATTTTCTGGTCTCAATTTCTAGCGTGCTGAATGGTTAGTATCTAGGACATTGGACTGGCTTGTTTTGATATAGTTTCGAAATTTTGTGTCATGGTTCAGGTTTTGAAAGGAATTTAAGAAATAAGAGTAACATGTTATGTGGTTAAACAGGCAAACTTTACCTTTATAATTACCTCTCTACTACAATTAGAATGTTCCTTCGCCCACTTTTGTTTGTTTGTTTGTTTACTTAACCTTCTGCCACATTTTTCTTTTCTAATCTTTGTTTTTCTGTTACGAACGAATCTCTGGGAAATTATAAGGTGGAGCACCAATAAATTATAAAAATTATGTAGAATGAGTCCATAAATTCTCAGTCTTTAATACATGATAGCTTAAGAAACGATTTAGATTTCACGTATCTCTCAAACTTGTATCAAGGGTTCAACTGAAGTTTGTCTCACATGTAAAAATTACTGTCATTTTGTGGGTTGGATTTGTTCGACAGTCTTGCCTAGTAAAGCGTTGGCTAACAAAGAGTTTGTGTAAAATTATTTATACTCTTTTAAAGTATGGTTTTCTGGGCAGGACAACATATTGTTTCTGGATGACAAATAAAAGGAAATGAAGTTAATAAAGACTAACCATAGATTCCAGGTATTGAACTCCGTTGTTTGTGGTCTCTGACATTAATCTGCTTTGTGAACAATTCTTTTCTAAAGCACTGGAATCTGTATGTTTTATTTTGCAACATTAAATGAAAACAGGTTGGTGAATGAGTGTTAGTGATCTTGTCCACAGAAATGTAAAACACTCTTTGCCTCCGTGTACTTGTCCACAGCATACGTTCCGCACCGCTCCTCACAGCTGCAGAGGCAAAGGGTGCTTTACTTTTTCGTACGCAATTTCTCCGTAAACTAGGGAAGCGGAGCGGAGGCTGTGGACAAGACCGCTTACACAGAAAATGGAGTGGAAAATAGGGTAGGAAATCAGTACCACACAGATAGTACAGTTGAAACATAGTATGACACAGACAGTAGAATGGAAAACCAGTATAACAGAGATAACAGAGTATATAATGTAATGTGATGTAATAATTAACGTGTAGAGCGCTCAAATCCACAAACAAATGATGTGCTCTAAGGCGATGAACTAAGATCAAAAAACAGAATTAACATAAGATCAATTCATCATGCTCCCAGTCAGGCGCATTAACAAACACTCTACTCTCATCCTCAAACCTCTGATATCAAAAAGAGACATCGTCCAGTTTCAATGAAAGCAGTCCTGAAGAATTCAGTTTTCAGCCTATTTTTAAATGTGACGATGTTTTCACTTTTCCTGGTATCAACGCTGATGTTGTTCCACAATTTAGGCCACCAATAGAAAAAGCCTTTTGACCAAGCGACAATCAACGTAGAAATATAGTATAACAGACAGATGAGAAGAAAATCAGTGTAACGCAAAATAGTGCAGCACAGTTAAAAAAAACATACCATAACATTCACTCTTGTAAGCTCAACGGTGTGCACAAGCCAACCAGCCAGATCAAGGACAAACCAACCAAATCTGAAGAGTTGAACATTCATTTTATTTCAAGACACTACGGGAATCGTTCTGCCTAATCCAGCCTCGTCCAAATTTTGTGTAAGGTAGTGAAGTTCAATATTACTTACTATAATAGCACTATGTGCAACATAGAAAGGGTTCTGTTTAAGCCAGTCCACTTCAGCCCATTCCAGTCTAAGTTTAAAACAACAGAATAAATTGCCGTGCCTTCCAGTGCCATACAAACGGCACTACAGCTCAATACAGTTCAAGACAACAATATAGTATGGTATGACACATAATGAAACGACATTTGCACTCCACTCAACCCCACTCCACTACACTACACTACACTACACCACACCGCACCACGGCACACTACACTACACTACACTACACTACACTACACTACACTACACTACACTACACTACACTACACTACACTACACTACACTACACTACACTGTACTGCACTACACTACACTACAGTACAGTACATTACGCTGTTACACTACACTACACTACGTTACGTTACGCCACACTTCACTACACTACACTACTATACACTAAAATGCAATACATTATAGTTTAAAAAAAAAAAATATATAAACAAGGGCATGAAAACATTTAGATTCAAGACTTGTATGTGGCCCGGCCGACGTGGAGTGATGGTAAGTCATACGCCGAAACACTTGGTCATTAGGGTTCCCTTTCACCGGACAGCAACACATTTACCAAGCGTTTCAATCCTTTTTTAGTGGAGTGAAAATACATCACTGAACAATACGGACTTGTATTGACATTCTACTACATTAAGTACTGGCATGTACAACGCTACAGACCAGAGGGGTATATCACTGGTTAAAGCTGATTCCATGCTGTGATCATCCACCCTCTTTCAAAATACAACACTCACGTATGGTAAGTGTCCACACAAACTGAGGCCCTTTCGATGGCTCCTCCTCGGTAATCACGCACACAAAAAGAAACAACTAATGAGACCAACAGTTGATTGTAATATATTACAATCTTGAAAGAAAAACAAAAAGAAAGTAGAAGCGAAACGCACTTGAAGAAATTGCGAAATCAGCCATGCAATTGACACAGATTTAAAAAAAAAAAAAAACGGGAAAATCTCTCACCAGTTCTGACAACAAAGACAGAACAACAACAACCTCACCAGGGCTTGAAATCTAAGGCAGCAGCGTCAACACAAAAACCAAAACACAGATTTCTTACCATTCCAACTACCTTCGTTGGTCTTTGATGTGTGTTCTTTGTTTAACCACATGAAGATAATTATTGTTGGGATAAAAAAAAAAATGGGGGGACCATTTTTATATTGATAGATGAAAATAAAAAAAATCTATAACTTGAAAAAAAAAAAAAGAAACTTAATTAATTAATCAAAATTAAAATAGAGTGTCCCAAAGACCTGGATCAATGGGTAAAAATGTCATTTAAAAATGCCATTACAGTAAATGCTCGAAATTGAAGACCTTGGACGGACATGCCCGAGACATAGGGATGGTCTCAATGCAATCTTCCACTGGCAATTTCCAAGCTACACATTCCATCTCGACAAAAAGTAGATTAAAAAAATACAAAACAACCTCTTTTCATGACCAAAAAAAAAAAATTTGCTCATGGATCCAGATTTTTGGAACACCAGGAACATAGAGAAATATCAAAACTAAAATAAACAAAATGACTTTAAATAGATAAATAAATAAAGAGAGGGAGGAAGGAAGAAGAGGGAGGAAGGAAGGATGGAAGGAAGGAAGGATGGAAGGAAGGAAGAAAGGAAGGAAGGAAGGAAGGAAGAAAGGAAGGAAGGAAGGAAGAAAGGAAGGAAGGAAGGAAGGAAGGAAGGAAGGAAGGAAGGAAGAAAGGAAGGAAGGAAGGAAGGAAGGAAGGAAGGAAGGAAGGAAGGAAGGAAGAAAGGAAGGAAGGAAGGAAGGAAAGGAAGGAAGGAAGAAAGGTAGGAAGGAAGGAAGGAAGGAAGGAAGAAAGGAAGGAAGGAAAGAAGGAAGAAAGGGAACGAAGTGACATGTAGACAGTTCAGTTGTTCCTCCCCCTCTCTTTCTTCCTGTTCCTCTCACCCCCCCCCACCCACATACACACCTTCTCTCCCCCCCCCCCCCCATTCTCTCTTGTTTTATATTCCCACATTAAAAAACAACAACAACAAAAAAAAAACAACCTATAAATTTTAAATTTAAATTAAAATTAAATGGCAACTCACGTTCATTTGTTGTTAGTTGAACGGGTAAAGAGATGGGGAAAAAGCAATTGAAAAACCTTCTCTATTTGAAACTTGGCAGAAAAAAATTGGGGATGCAGAGAGGAAAAGGAAACCAATTGAAAAAAGAATTAAATGAGTAAATTCAATGTATTTCAATTCCCCTCTGTAGCAGAAAAGAGATGAAGGAAAAAGATAACAGTAATAAATTATGATTTTTTTCTTCCGGTTTCACTATCTGCCCCTCCCCCCTCCACCCCGAGTCCCTCCCGTGGGGGAGAGAGGCACACACATATACACACATCCGCACACACGGACGATCACATAATCTCACACGCATTTAACCTATTTATGGATTCTTATTCTTTCCCTGTGCACCCGTGCAGTTCTTGATTTTGCACCGCTAGTTTTTGTGGGAACAGGACAGGCCCGAATGTAACGCCTGTGTGAATTTATAGCATTCGTAACAGTTTGCCACTTGTTTATCTTAACTCGATCAAAATTGCCTGACCACCCCCACCACCCCCTGCTCTTTCTTCATCCAGTCAAAGATACCGGAAACAATAGGATGAGACAGCTAGCGCTTTTAGCGTGTACCGCCATCTAGCGGTAAATGCGCGGAAGTAATGAACAATGCAGTATTTTACAAAGTCAAATAGGGGAAATATTGAATTTTGTTAACCGTTCATCCATCGCTGTAGGCCTTGCTCGATGTCACCTATTTTGTAAATTTAAGGCAATTTTTTTCTTCTTTTAGTCGCAGTGGCCTGTAGCAAGTCAGCATCATGAATTTATCATTACATCAAGCATTCTTTTCAAACCATGAGCGAAAACTGTGTGTACGATTTTTTTGTGCGAAGAAGGGGATGTCTAATCTGAGCGTTTCTAGTATCTTTGCTCCAGCTGCATTTGGTAATACGTGCTGTCATGATAAAAGATGCGTAATCAACGGGTGGCTGAATAGATCTATGAGTTTGCTTTACACAATGTCTTTGTTACTGCTGCAATTTTATCACTTCTGCCAAGATCCTGCCATATATTCAGTACCATGTCAAGACGTGTTAGAGGTTTTCAACTTTTTTTTCGGGAACCGACCCCTTTCAAAACCCCGATCATCTCCTGAGGCCGATCCCTGACAAAAAGTCTACCCTTCTTCCTTTGTCCACTTTCCCTGTCTCTATCTGTGTGTGTGTGTGTGTGTATGTGTGTGTGTGTCTGTGTATCTGTCTGTCTGCCTCTTTCTGTCTGCCGGTCTGTCTCTCTCTCTCTCCCTCTCTCTCTCGCTATGTGTGTGTCTCTCTCTAATCAGTCAATATTATAACTTACATCATAATGCCCATCTGCTTTATTTAACCTTTTCAGGTTCTCTCACCGTCATACTGACACATCGTAAAAACGTCCGTTCTGGCCGATATCGGCGTGCGGTTCGAGCTATAATTCAGTGTAGAATCACCCTCATGCCGATATCGCGACACAAGGCCCAAACGACGCCGAGGCAAGAATCTGAAAATTTTAAAAGTAAAGCGATTATTATGGTATAGAAAAGCGGTAATTTTTTTTTATCCTTTTCTTTTTTTTTAACCTGACGAAGATTCCAATGGCTGAATGCTGACTTGTTTTTTATGGGAATTTGTTGTAAGCCATAGTTTCCCTTTCACTTGTTATATAAGAAAAAACAAAAACTCACGAATGTACATTTCACACCTGTTACCCCTCCCCGCCCTCAACTAATTCAACTGCCACTTCACATTTTTTTTTTAGTTGTTGCTTGCGAATGGTTTCACGACATATATCGCCACAAGATGCAACTTACAAAAATGGAGCTAGAAAGTGAACGTGTAGTCATCTAAAACTTTGTGACTACATAACCAAAAATTATGAAACTTTGTGTACTGACTCAATTTTTGACGACAAATTGCATGGGCACATCCATTTTAGGGCAAATTCTGCCACAACTATTATTAATTTACTATTTTTCTTTGAGCCGGACAAAAAAAGAGACTCATATATTTGTCGAGTAAAATCGATACGTATGACAGGAAATTCGTGTTTCAACTCGTTTTACACATTCTTGGTCGAAAATCAACTTTATCACATCTATGTAGGCCTATTATACAAGGGATTATGGTGTAACACTAAGTTTAATTAGCACTTGCATCCAATCCAAGTTCCCTGTTAATGTGATCCAGATTTAGATGTACAGCTGGAGTTGGTACAAAGAATTTATAAACTTGACCTTGCCTGGGTCGGCTAGTACTTATACATGTAATAGCCCTTTACGCACATAACAATAGGGCAGGATTGCAGCATATTTAAATCACAAACATAAAGAATGAAGTGAGGAAAATAAAATACCCTTAATTCAATAATTATGTCACTGAGTTTTATGCACGTGTCACCACACTCCAATCATTGAAGAGTGACAATGACATGGTTATGTGCTACATGCTATGTAACAAAACATAATCTGATGATAACACAGTTGCAGTGAGACTGCGGCCTATTTCCATTAAGAGAATGACATAAGGATTAAGCAACTATGGAATTTAGAATGTAATTTAATGTAATGAAATAATTAACTTGAATATCGCTCAAATCCACACACAAAAAGAAAAAAAAACAACGATCTGCTCTAAGGAGCTGAACTAAAATTAAATACAGGAGTAACATAAGATCAATTCATCATGTTCCGGCTCACACACATTAAGAAAATTTAATCTGCTCTCATCCTCAAACCTTTGGGTCCGAATGAAAAAAAAAGAACATCATTCAGCTTCAATGAAAACAGACCTAAACAATTCCGTACACCGGCTCGATACTGGTGATTTTCGACTCCCCTCCAACCCCTCCCCTCCACTGCCCCCTCCTTTCCCTACAGTACGAGGTTCATACGCCACCATATAATTGTACACCAAACACATTATAATAATGAATGTCAATAATAAGGCTTTGATATTCAAAGACGTTAGGTGGCATTCAGCACTGCCTGTTAATAACTGATTTGTTTAATTAGAAACATGATGTTATAATGATGCAACAAAAGATATTAATTAAACCCAATTCCTTAATTCACTACCATCTATATAAAAAAAAAACAGCAAGGAAAAAAAAAATCACTGCTGCGAGGAAGAAATGCCCAGACCTGAAAAAATTACATGTGGAAGATCGTTCTTTTTGCTACTATGTCTATTCCTTTGACATGAAGGCGAAGTATCGTAATTTGGTAATAAGTGAAAATAGGCCTAAAAACATCGAATAATGCTTTCTCCTCAACAATGATGCCCCCCCCCCCTGCCTTCGTTTTGTTTCGACTTTAAACTTCCGGTTGCGTTTCAAAGTTTGAAGGCATGGGTTTCTGTGCCGTTTGCCTTATGCACGAGCCATGCGCGTGTTACTGTGCCAGTTGTGAGTTGTTTTCTACCTAATCTGTGTGCCGATTGTGCGTCTTGTTTTCTACCTTGATCCACATTGCAACCCGTTCTTTGAACGGGTCCTTACACTAGTGATTGAAAAGCGTACTCACGCTCATCAAACCTCACCCCGCCGCACTCTCCTCCAAACAACAACAACAACAACAACAACAACAACAACAACAATAACAACAACAATAACAACAGCAACAACAATAACCCTCAAAAACTGATTTCATACACAGGGGAACCCCACTCACCCTCCCCTTGTGAGGCTTACTTATGGACACCCCCCCCCCCTCCCCATGTTCACCCCAGAGAAGACAAGAGGTAGGAACCAACATCGAGCACGCTTCTAGCGTTTGTGCAACTTCTCATAGCCATTGTCTGCGGCTATTTTTGAGAATTAGGTAACCTTAATTTTGTTCGCTTTTTGCCAGAAACAGTGTTTGTGGGTTGTAGTGCAGGTTAAACGGAGAACTTTTCCACCTCGCAAAAAGGTTGGAAATGCTGAGGATTTGTATACTCTGGATGATACCATTAATTGGGCTGTATAAACATCAACTTCAATCAAACATAATATGAGGACACTTTACGGAATCATGAATAAAAGAGACATGGTGAACATCAACTTCAAACAAACATTATTATATGAGGACACTTTACGGAATCGTGAATAAAAGAGACATGGTGAACATCAACTTCAAACAAACATAATATGAGGACACTTTACGGAATCATGAATAAAAGAGACATGGTGAACATCAACTTCAAACAAACATTATTATATGAGGACACTTTACGGAATCGTGAATAAAAGAGACATGGTGAACATCAACTTCAAACAAACATAATATGAGGACACTTTACGGAATCATGAATAAAAGAGACATGGTGAACATCAACTTCAAACAAACATAATATAAGGACACTTTACGGAATCATGAATAAAAGAGACATGGTGAACATCAACTTCAAACAAACATAATATGAGGACACTTTACGGAATCGTGAATAAAAGAGAGATGGTGAACATCAACTTCAAACAAACATTATAATATGAGGACACTTTACGGAATCATGAATAAAAGAGACATGGTGAACATCAACTTCAAACAAACATTATGATATGAGGACACTTTGCGGAATCATGAATAAAAGAGACATGGTGAACATCAACTTCAAACAAACATTATGATATGAGGACACTTTGCGGAATCATGAATAAAAGAGACATGGTGAACATCAACTTCAAACAAACATTATGATATGAGGACACTTTACGGAATCATGAATAAAAGAGACATGGTGAACATCAACTTCAAACAAACATTATGATATGAGGACACTTTACGGAATCATGAATAAAAGAGACATGGTGAACATCAACTTCAAACAAACATTATGATAATGAGGACACTTTACGGAATCGTGAATAAAAGAGACATGGTGAACATCAACTTCAAACAAACATTATGATATGAGGACACTTTACGGAATCGTGAATAAAAGAGACATGGTGAACATCAACTTCAAACAAACATTATGATATGAGGACACTTTACGGAATCGTGAATAAAAGAGAGATGGTGAACATCAACTTCAAACAAACATTATGATATGAGGACACTTTACGGAATCGTGAATAAAAGAGACATGGTGAACATCAACTTCAAACAAACATTATGATATGAGGACACTTTACGGAATCGTGAATAAAAGAGACATGGTGAACATCAACTTCAAACAAACATTATGATATGAGGACACTTTACGGAATCGTGAATAAAAGAGAGATGGTGAACATCAACTTCAAACAAACATTATGATATGAGGACACTTTACGGAATCGTGAATAAAAGAGACATGGTGAACATCAACTTCAAACAAACATTATGATATGAGGACACTTTACGGAATCGTGAATAAAAGAGAGATGGTGAACATCAACTTCAAACAAACATTATGATATGAGGACACTTTACGGAATCGTGAATAAAAGAGACATGGTGAACATCAACTTCAAACAAACATTATGATATGAGGACACTTTACGGAATCGTGAATAAAAGAGACATGGTGAACATCAACTTCAAACAAACATTATGATATGAGGACACTTTACGGAATCGTGAATAAAAGAGAGATGGTGAACATCAACTTCAAACAAACATTATGATATGAGGACACTTTACGGAATCGTGAATAAAAGAGACATGGTGAACATCAACTTCAAACAAACATTATGATATGAGGACACTTTACGGAATCACAAAAAAAAGAGACATGGGCACGCTCCTCTTCCTTCTCTTGTTTTCTTCATTGTGCTGGAAACGGAAAACAAAATCCCAAGAAAATGGAAAGACATATAACCGTACACGAAAGACATGTCTCTAGGCAGAAATAAAACACTGAAAGACACCTTGCAAACAATAAAAAAAAAAGAATCAGTGTTTTCCCCTGTGATGATGTAGGAGATGACGCACGGATGTGGGTGAACAGACAATGCTGTTGTCACCGCTGGCACCGCACGGAGTCAAGTCTGTGTTGCTATCTCTTAGTGTCAGATGTGGACTATAGAGTTAAACGCGGCCTGGCGCATTGGCGAGACCTAAACAATTCTGTGTCACTAGTCCAGCCTCATAAAAAATGTGGGGGGACGATGTGGCCTAGAGGCAAGCTGCTCGCCCCTCATGCCGAAGGTACCGGGTTCGAATCCCGGTCGGTGCAGGCATGTTAGAATTTGGGGATTTTTCTCATATTTTTCTGTGCCTGATCCTATCTTAGGAAGGATCGAGCACCTAGACTTCTTGGATAAGGACGAAAAATTCGGAGACCCGTGTGCACGTTGCCCGCGTTAAAGATACATTGGCAGTTGGAAATAGAAAAGAGCAGGACGGACAGGCCGCTGCTCGGGCAAAAGTCTAAAAAACGAACCCCGACTACAACAGGAAAATAAAAACAAGAAAAGTGAGGTGTAAATGCCAAGAGCAGCGAGACCTCCTAAAATAAAGACCTAAACACATCAAAACTGTCTTTAGTTAGCTTTCGGAAAGAGAGTCCTTTTACACCGAGTCAAACAGTCTTGTCTCAATGTGCCAGGGGTCTGATTGCCATTGTTTCATCATCGGAGATTTCCTTTTTAGTAACTAATACAACTTCGCAAACAGGTCAAATTTTGTCTAATACACAGATTTAATTTCGGTATCATTGAAACTACGTCTGTACACTGGCATCTACGCAGAGTGCTAACACTTTGATGGAATTTGTTTGGAGACGAAAAACAAATGCAATCATAAACGTAGTTTTTACCCGGCAGTTTTTCCGGTCGCTTCCTGGTGGGCAAATTAGATATTTTAACTCTAGTTCGAGAAAGTCCAGACATCATCATTTTAAAGTAAATTACCCACATATTTTCTCTACTTCATCTGGCCTACTGGCAGGCTGTTCACCTTTCAAATATTAGTAATAATAAAAAGAAAAAACAAAACAAAAACAAAACAACCATCTGGCTGAACACGCGGACGCATATCCCAATATTTATCACGGCTGGTTTTCGAGAATAGCTGTGAAAACCTACAACAACCCGCAAACACTTAATACACCCCAGTGTCAATTTTCCTCCCCAGAATGTAATAAAATTCTCCTCGCTCACTGGGTAGATTACCAAATAATACGCAGTCTCGACACTGATGTGTTTTATCAGCTCTCTGGGTCTTCAAATAATCAGTTATAGAACCTGGCAAGGTAATGAAACCATCCAATCTTTTCATTTCGGTGTCAAAGAAAGGTTGAGTGCAAGATGACACGGAGACCCTGTTAGCAAATTTGGCCAAGATAGTTGCTCATGCTGTTGACGGAGTCTTCTAATAATTATATGAGAGCATGAATACCGACTGCATTCGACAAATCTTGACGTTTTATATCAGAAATACGGATTTAGAGTCTGTCAACAGCTGCCAAAGATTTGCCATTACTTAGGGCTGACTGGAGCGTTACCACCATAATTCCCCATTGTTTCCATTGCCCTTTTACATGTATGTTGGCGCTGGCGAAGTTCTCGCTACAGCCCTGCTCGCCAAAGGATGTAAACGAACAAAGACGTGCGTTTATTTTAACTTAGTGCAACAAATTGCAGCCGATTACATTGCAGGTTCCCAAAGTTTTTTTATCCGGGACATACACAATTTGGAAAAGCTTCACAGACCATTTACGATAACAAAAACAACAACAACAAACAAAGACACTTATTACTTGGATCAGGTCGGCCTTTTTATGATATTATTCCAAGAATCTACACTTTTAGTTCAGATAATTATTCCTTGCTGTTTCTGGTGTATACTCGATAAGTGGAACGTATTTATCAGGACAAAATCAGCTGGAGTACCCTGATCATGGAATGGTCAACTTACACTCAATCGCTGGACCTAATCCTCGCCGAAGCCACTTCCAGACGTCTTTGTGCTCCAGTCTTTGGTTTAGGCCATGCCATTTATCCTTTTATCACAAAGTGTTTCATTTAGAATGTTGTTCTTTTCTAACACTTTATTCAGCTGCGGCTGTTTTAAAGGAGGGCAGAGAAAGTAGGGACATCGTACATTAGATATTATCATGCTTCATTTTGCTCCTGCGATCACCTGCAGGTTGGCTCTGGGGATTCTCTCGCGGCGCTGTCGCCCATGTTCCTCCCCTGGCGTACCCAGACCCTCCCACAGTCCGTGGATTGTCTGAGGTCACATTTCCTTCTCTTGTTTCATTTTTGTCTGCCGTGGTTTTCCTTCCTTTCTTAATTATTGTCGCCTTTCTCTCTTTTCCCTTTTAGCTCTCTTCTTTCCTACCATCCAGTTTGTGCTAATTATTATTTTCCCTTTTTCGTCTCACCCCGTTCTCCCATTATTATTATTTTTTTTAATCAGAAACAAATGGCTATTTTTTTCCCCTCCTTCATCTCAGGCTGATTGCTCTAATTATATTCAGCCTCCCCTCACCAATCTCCTCCTCTCTTTTACAGACCGGAGCGAGACAAGCGCAAATTAAGTATAATGATAATAGGGGTCTGTGGTCTTATTACTATTCATGTGGTTTTCCTGTTGTTGTCTTTTTGCTGTACACAATTACCGTCATGATATGATATGTGATTCTTCCCGACATGATTTTTACACTTATCCAGGTTACACTTTTTTTACACTGCACTAAAATGGTCAAGCACTTGGCACCGTAAGACTTCAGTACATTATCAGACAGCTATCACAATGGTATCTCGACTATCTCTGCTTTCAGTGCAGTGTCATGAAAGACTCTATAGAAATCGAGTCAGAGCTCGCTCTCCTTTGTGCTGCATTGCACAGTGATGTCCTCAGTAGTGCTTTAAACTCTTGGCTTTGTATGCTCTCCGTATCTGCAACTGTCGATACCACCAATACAATCTTTATCCACTGTTGGGCTAAATACCATTATGCACACACAGAATCACACATTTACATACACATAATAAGTGTAGAGAAAGATGAAGCTTGGCATGGTCATTTCAGGGACATATCAATCTCATTTAAACAAAAATGCATCTGCAATCAATCAATCAATCAGTCAATCAATCAATCAATCAATCAATCAATAATCAATCAATCAATTCATTCATTCAATCGTTAATCAATCATTCGATCAGTCAATGAGTATGCATCATGTGTGTCTATAGCTCATCCATTATTATTCTCATTATCCATGTGTGTCTGCCTGACTATCTTTACAGCCATCTCTGTCCATATGTCTGTCAGTCTATTCATCATCATGTTTTTATATTTTTTAGTCTGTCTGTCTATCTAGACGACGTTACCATTAAAATATCATAATGTCCCTCTTCACTTCCGAGAGAGCAACGACAACGCGTTAACTCAATAGATCACTGCACGGCTTCTCTCTGTTGATAGATATTTAGTTCAAAGAAGTTTCTTCCTTGTGTGGTTTTGCCAGTCTTCTCCAGTCCTAATTGGAGTTAAAAGTCCTGTGTTCAAAGTCTTTTAGGACACTGTTTAACTGTGGGCGTCGGCTGGCTTGAAAGCAGGGCTTGGTACTATCAACGATAAGATGAGACACTATCTTCCTCGGACCACTAAAACAAACCCGGCACGCAATTTGCGCCCTGATCGGGGGTGGGGCCCATGACGCATAATATGATAAGAATACTTGATATAATCATAAATTCACGATGCAAAATTGTGACAGTGCTACTGCGACTGAAAAAAAAAGAAAAAATAGCTCGAGTTTTGCCCCACAGCGATTAGGGTTATAATTCCACAATAAGTGACGTCAATCAAGACCCATAGCGACACCTGAACAGTGAACAAAATTCAACATTTTCCCTATTTGGCTTTGTAAAATACGGCACTTTTTCGTGTCTTCCGCGCGTGCGAAATCTGTGCACGCTAAATGCAATCTTACCAATTCTAGTATCTTAGGTACTATCAAAGACAATAGATAGAATAAGATGAGACAGCTATCGCTTTCAGCGTGCACAGATTTCGCACCGACACCTAATGTCGAATGCGCGGACGTCATGAACAATGCATTATTTTTACGAAACCGAATAGGGAAAATACTGAATTTTGTTCACTGGTCAGCTATATCTGTCGGCCTTGAATGACGTCACCTATTTTGTAATTATAACCAATCCCTGTGGGAAATTATTTGTGCAAAATCTGGCTATTTTTTATTTTTTAGTCGCAGTAGCACTGTGACATATCTGCATCATTAATTGATCATTATATCAAGCATTAATTCTTTTCACGCTAAAGCACCATATGCCCCGCCCCCCCGATCAACGCGAAAACTGTGTGCACGATTTTTTTTTAGCGGTGCGAAGAAGGGAGTATCTCATCTTATCGTTTCTATTATCTTTTATACTATACAAAAACGTCTGTGATCTCTTTACGTGAAAAACGACATTGTCAAAATTTTCAAAATATTTGTGTCTTCAACACTTTCTCAAATGTTCACATTACTGTAGCTTCGAATTATGAAACTTGTATTTCGTATTCTTATTTTAATACCTTTATGGTTAATTTTAAAATGTAACACCTATTTTGTTGCAGAATCACAATGATTGCTCGCACAAGGGAGTAATCATTATAATCCTGATCTTACTGTCCACCTACAGACACCCGTTCATGTAGAAACTTGACAGTTGTTGTTCAGCAGACTTACCATTCATTTCGGTAACTAAAAAAAAAATAAAAAAATTTGCATGTACAAGGGAGTAATCATTATATTCCCGACCTTACTGTCCACATACGGACAGCCGTTCACGTAGAGACTTGACAGTTGTTCAGCAAACTTATCATTCATTTCGATAACTAAAAAATAAAAGATATTCCACCATTGTCTTATGTCCAAGCGGAATTATGAGTTGTTTTTTTTTTTTTTAAATTTAAAGGCTGTTTGCTAAGGGACCGTAGTCTAATTACAAAGCCTGGTAGAGAAAATACTGACTTGTGTTAACAGTTCAGATATAACTTACTGTGTAAAATGCTACGGTCACGTAATAAAAGCCATTTAAATTCAGTGTATATGTGTGATTGTGTGACAGATTATATATATATTTTTTTGTATTTGTATTTTGTATACTTCATTAATCCCATTTGGGAAATTTGCCTGTGTGTCATTGCAGCCCAGTTATAACTGGAGCAGACACGTCGTCGCCACAGTGCAGCGGCGGTCGGCGTTTCTTTTTTTCGGGGGAGGGGTGGGGGTGGGGTGGGAGAGGAAGGGAGTAGATAAATTCTTATTTAATTTTGCCCGGGCAGTGGTCTATTCGGCCTGCTCTTCTCGATTTCCCAACCGCCAATGTATTTTTAACGTGCCCAACATGCACACGAGCCCTCCGAATTTTTCGTCCTTATCCGAGAAGACTAGGTGCCCGATCCTACTCACCGTAGGATCAGGGACAGGAAAATATGAGAAAAATCCAAAAATTTCCATCATGCCTGCACCGACCGGGATTCGAACCCGGTACTGTCGGTACTGTCCACCGTGTCCTGTGGTGTATTATTATCGAAAGCAAGGCTCATCCCAGTCAGCAACCCAAGGGAAATCCCTCACGTAGGATTGACGTCATTTTTTGCACCATAGATTGAGATCGTTTCTACGTAGAACGGCATCTTACGACATTCCACAGACGTCCGATTGGTGCCGTTTTGGGGGTGTGTACCAATGTGTGTAGCAAAGCCTTGCGTAAGAAATAATACTCAAACGAAACAATGAAATGCAAACTAAAAGACAAGGCAGCAAATGGCCGATATTTCGGCAACAACCTTTTTCAAGGAAAAAAGATTCTGTCGTTTTTATAATATCTCGTGTACTAATGTGTTGTGGCGGAGGTCGGAAAAAAATGATTGTGGCCTTGTCTCGCACGAAAATATTATTACGGCAAATTTAACAATGATAATCTTAACCCTAGTTGTCAAGGTTAATACTGTAATTGTCGTGCTGGGTCACGACTTGAAAAGACTTGTTTTTTTTCACGGTCTCGTTGATTATAACCAGCGTAAATGTCCTTGAACTGTTCTCGTGAACAGTTTGTTTTTGTAACACTTTTTCTTAGAGATGGAAAGAAAGTGGGGCAAGATAGAATAAATGGATAAGTTAGGAGTGACAGTGCAATTCTCGACCCCGTGATTTTGATGAACTCTTACAAGGGGTGAATAAGGATAGATAGTTTAAGACGCTTAGTCGCGTTCAGAAATTCGTACATAAAACGTAGAAAGCACGAGGGTTTAGAGATTTTAGTAATGGTTTTGACATTTTAATTCGACCTTGTCTGTTTCTAGTACAAGGCCGTGACCAACTTCCATGTAGATCTATTAATACCGCGAGCGGAGCTCGAATGGATGCACCAATCAAATCTAGGCATTTGGACGGTAATTTGCAGCTGGCCGCACAGTATATAAGCGTAGCCATTCCTATGTTCAGGACTCCATACAGAAAATTCCATCTGTGCAGGCGTCGGCGTGATTCTGCCAGAAGAATCAGAAGACTGTTGTTTTCATGTCTATGTCCATTATAGGCATTGAGATTAAGCCATGTGCTCGATTATGATATACCCACTGCTGTTGTCTACTGTTCCCTGATTCCTTATCAGGGACCAAGTGTAAGTGTTTGTCTGTTGATGATTCAACAATGAACGAGGAGCTGAACGTAATTTTTCCAGTAGGACAGGATTGCCGCACATGATAGAAGTGCTACCCAAGAATGCAAGACAAAGATGTATATTAACTTGCAACTAGATCTAGTATGAATGTTTGGCATACACAACTGTGAATTGGAATTGATTTGTCTGGATGAGGCTGGGGATTGCCAGCCCATCCTAGAGTAGATCTAACTTAACTACGTCAGTTTGTATTGACGAGCTTGATCCATTATAAGCGGTAGGCACAAATAGCTGAGATGACATTGTCGCCAGAGACATTAGTATATTGCTTGATAGATAGTAGGCAGACTATATCTGAGAGATAGATAATTAATACTTAAATTGTGAGTGAGTCAGAATGATCTTAATCTTATAGGAATCTAGAGGAGACTTCTAGTGACATATTATTGAATTTTCATTTGATGCTGCTGATGTTGTCTTTTTAGTATGTAAGAGATCTAGACAAAATTGTTAGGAATTTTAAGGTAATTAAATTTGTGGCCCTGCAGGTCTGTTCATAAAACTTATTCAGATTGTTATTAGTGTGTGGCATGGTATGAAAGAGTAATTCATAAATACCTCTCGATTTTAAAATGCAGTCATAAAACCAATAACCCATAACACCCACTCTGTAACACGATCACCCAGTACCAGACCCGTAACACTAGTCCTAACCCAAAAGGTGAAAAAGCAAGTCACTGGGGGGGGGGGGGGAAGCTCAGTACGGCCACATGACGCAAAAGATCACTTCGAAATCAATATTACAAAGTTGGTTCGGCTCATAGATAGTTATTTGCTCTTTGACAATTTTATCAGCACCCCTCTTCTCCCGTCTCATCCCACTCCTTTCAAATTTTCTAGCTGTTTTTATAGGTTTACGAAACCAACAACATAAAACTCATATTTAAAAAAAAAAAATCATCACTCGGAGTATCGTGTATAATGAAATTTTCGTTTGAAACTCGATTACGATCACAAGCGTGGCAGATTCTATTCTCAAGAGGCGTCGGTCGACTCTTTCTTATCTTGTTTGTTTGCGTGGGCGACGCCCAGATTGCCCGTGGGTAAACTAAGAGTAAGCTGACATAATAATTGTTCATTGTAATTAAATACATTTCAATCAAATATACAGAAATCAAGTACAGTTATGTCACAAGCCACAGATTTCGTCACAGCAACATTCAGGATAGAATTCCGTGACATCAGCTCCAATTCCACGTTTGCACAGCTAAGAAATTCACTGTCAGATGTGGGTGGCTTTAGAGTTATGATAAAAAGTTAGAATAAATCGGAGCTGTGAAACAGCTTGATAAGTGCCACAACGCATCTTAAACGTGTCAAAATGTGCATTTGTCATACCTTACCGCTTCTACATACTAAAAGATCTCCAGTTTCTCAGAAAATGGAGATAATAACAAACAAGAAGTGTGGTCGTGATTCGGAGACATGCATTTTTTTTTAATCAAGCTATTTTCAAACACATTATACAGAATACAAACAAAATGCTTGATAGTTTTATTGTTTTGAAAATCTAAAGATTAGTACCAAAGTAAACCATGAATAATAAAATTACCATATATGTCGTTCAGTTCAATTTCCGGGCGTGCATACCATGAGAAAGAATCTAAATAATTAAGCAGTTTGGAGGTGATTTATTGATCTGGGCGATCCCCGTCAATTTGTCATTCGAATTCACCCATGGTCATTTCCAACACGGCGGAAATAGTGGGCAGATAACTCTAATTAACTCCTCTAGACGTGACCTGTGACACTAATGGCATAAAACCTGAGGCGCGGCGCTCACCCTCGGCGGCAACCAATAGAAATTGTCGAATAGGGTTTCTTCGTTTGTTTTCGGTTATTGTCGGTACGTTTCGGTCATTTGCCCAGATTGAGACAGTAGCCAGGGCCCGTAATTTAATTGCCTCGCCATCGAGCACTGGCCCTTTGTTATTCAACACATTTCTTTTGAGGCCTCAGGTCAGCACTAGACCCGACTTTTCTAAGAGTTAATGAAAGAGGTTAATGTAAAAAAAAAGAGACTGTTAAGAAATGTCTGAAATTTCTACAGGATTGGGCTCTATGACATTTTTGCATGAGAGAGCTCTTGGTAATTCTAGTCGACCATTTCCTGTCGTAAGGGCCAGAATGTCTGAACGGGTAAACACATGATGTCTCTGGGATGGCGACTGTAGAGAATTAAGTAGACTATGTCATCAAAGGGCAACTTAATGTGTAAATAAGATATCTTTGGTGGATGTATTGGGGCGAAAACCCAACACAATATCTGTACTCATTTATCGGGATATATCGTGTAGTCCACGGAAAATCGCAGAAAGATATTCCACTTTGAGTCTGTAGATGTGGACTAATTTGACAAAAAACGGGTTCACACAGACGCACATCGGATACGAATACCGGAGACAAAACAGTAGTGGTCGGTTGAGGGTTGTATGCATAAACGAAATTAGTAATATGTTCGAATGTCTAAAACTCTGACATTCAAAACACGATTCATTCAACTTGTGGCCAGTTTATCTTTCTGTCACCTACGCTTAATTTCCTGTCTATAAATAACTCCTTTAATGGTTTAAAGCACAAAGCCACAATTCTGTCAGTCTGCATGAAAGAAAATGGATCGTGCACCAATTTGCTGTAAACGTGACAGGTAACACAGACAATTCAAACAAAACGACACTCTGTGTTTCTAGATCAATCTGTCAAACCTCGATTGAAACTGCGAAGTTTGATAAACAAAGAACAGGGAAGAAAGGAAGACAGCATAGTTTATAATTTATGTTATTTAAACGAAAAAAGTCTGTCTTTTTTTTTTTTTCAGATATGACTTTTTGTGCTAATTTGTCATAGGTTTATGTTCTTCATCCAACCATATAATCGGAAAAAGTACAGGTCTAAGTTTTTTTTTTTAGAATCCGCCATCTTGGCTGACTGCTCCATCTTTGATTTTTTTTTTTCTTGGGGAAGAGGGACAGTTTATATCTCTTTAGAATAAGGAGCCCGAGGGGGGGGGGGGTGGATGAAACAAAAACATTTGTTGTTGAAGGAAGTGGCGATAACCCCAGGATTTTCTTTGGTTCCTTGACCAATTTTCTTTTTTTTTTTCTATTACATTTATAGTTTTCAACTAGGATATGCATCTTCCCATTAAAAGAAAACTAACAATTGTCACGTGTTTATTTGTTCTTCCCATTAAACCTTAATTATATTCACGTTTGTCTTCTAAAACTAAAAACACGAAACAAAATAAAATTTTGATATCATCTAGAGAATCAAAATAATTGTCCTCTGTTCCGGCGTTATCTCTATAATTATGCCAAATGTGATTTGTAAATCGATGGTAAATCAAATAGGGAAACATAACTTAAAAAAAAAAAATGGCCTACATTGTTTACAATTTATAATTTCGGTGAATATAGAAAACGAGTACTTGTCTAATTGGTTCACTTGTAATGATTAAGCAGCGAGACAAAACAAATCTATACAATTCTCAGAGTGTCAAGGTAACAAGCGAGAAACAGGCCATTGTCTGACAATGATGAACCACCAACTAATTCAATCACCAATTGAGGGCACCGGAGATCTTCGTTAGCTCATGTGACATTTTGGTTGTGGGTTGTTTGTTTTTGGTCATCTGTTCCGGAGATTATTTCCGACTTTGAAATGTGCCAGCTGTTACGAGTTGGAAGAGGGGTGTGCCCTCGAGTGTTACGTTGGGGATTACTAAACTATAAATTTAGGTGTTCGACTGCATTTAAATCGAGAGGTTTTAGAAATTACTCTGCCATACCATGCCACATACACTAATAACAATTTCGAGTAAGTTATATCAAGGACCTTGTAGGGCCACAAATTTATTACTGAAATTCCTAACAATTTCGTCTATCGTTTACATATTAAAAGTCAACATCAGCAGCATCAAATGAAAATACTAAAATACATAACTATAAATCTCCTCTAGAGTCTTAAGAGATTTGAGACTCTATATCATTCTGATTCATTCACAGTTTACTTAGTAATTATTTATCTTCAGAAATATAGACTGCCTACTACTTCACAAATAATATACTTATGTCTCAGACGACAATATTAACTCATTTAACTGCTTATAAAGGATCAAACCGTCAAGACACACTGACGTAGTTAAGATAGATCTAGATCTGTTCTAGGATGGGCTGGCAATCCCCAGCCTCATCCAGACACATCAATTACAATTTACAAATGTGTATATCAGTCACTCGTTCTAGATCTTAATTGCAAGTAAAACTTTATGGTCTTGCATTCCCTTGGTCGCACTTCTACTGGAAAGTTAGGGTCAGATTCACATCATCTCGAATCATGGTGATGAAACTTACGATTGGTTCCCTGAAACAATTTCAGGGAACTGGAGAAAAGAGCTGTGGGTTATTTTCATTGTCTATCCAGGACATAGACATGACGTTAACAGTCTTATGGTTCCCTCTGGCTGAACCTTAGCCGACACCTTCGCAGAATAGGATACGCTGCATGGAGTGAGGTAGCATAAACATGTCACCGCTTATCTTCTGCAAATCACGTGACTGCTCAAATTTGATTGGTGCATCCACTTCGAGCTCCGCTCGCAGCGCCAATAGATTCTATTAATAGTAACAGACAAAGTCAGACTTAGGATGTCAAAACCTTTCGCAAAGTCTCTACACCCTAAACGTTTTATGTACGAATTTATTCACCCCTTATTCGCCCCGTCTTTCCCTGTTAAAGTACACCCAAACCACGGGGTCGAAAACTGCATCGTCACTGTTAATTTATCCATTCGTTCTATCCTGACCCACTTTCTTTCCATCTCTAAGAAAAGCGTTACAAAAACAAACTGTCCACGGGAATAGTTCAAGGACGTTTGCACTGGCTAAAATCAATGATGCCATGTAATAAACAATGCGTGACCTAGCACGGCAATTCAAATCCTAATCCTGACATATCCCCCACCCCAGTGAAAATTTTAAATAAAATTTACACGATAGGATCCAAGAAATCCCAAAGTTATTGTGGTAGGGGGTTAAGTAGTACTGTAGAAAAATGAGTCTTAAGCTTGAGAAGAAAAATCTAACTAAGAACGTGCATATTGGATGGACAAACAGCATACAATTATTAATGCCACGTTCTATAGAATTTATTCTATTTAAACATTCTTACTGCACACAATCAAAATTCTCAGAAACATCTATAATAATAATGAGTATATCACTGTATACTGCTGGATTAAAGTATAACTATTATCAAATAATGAAGCCTTACTGAAGAAATAGGCTCATAATTATATAGTCAACACACACAATTGCTGCTTATATACATATTCACACACAATATATTGTTAATTAAAATACTGTGGTATCCAATGGCAGCAGTAGCTCTGGTAGCTTGGTTTGCCATGTCTTCATCTCATTGACCCGCTGACAAGGGCGTCAGGTTTGCCAGAAGTTCAGGTCACAGTCAGGAATGACGCTGGTGGAAAGAGGATATTCACAAAAAAAAAGGATTGTAAAAATGGTTCATAACGTAATGAACAAGATAAATGTGAATCCATCCACCGTCTAGAATTGAGGGGGACAAGCACTATCCAACCCCAATACAAGACACAACAATCTTTAATAGGAATTTAAATGAGACGTGACAAAATATCAGCTTGGGAATTGTCACCGCCCGGGATAGACCGGATAACAAAGCGGTATTCCTGGAGTGCAAGACTCCACCTCGTTAATCGAGCATTTTTAGCCCTGTTAGTCTTTAAGAATAACAACGGACGATGGTCCGTTTCAATTATAAATTCAGACATGAGTAGATATCTCGAAAATGCGTTTACAGCAAAAATGATAGCGAGGCACTCTCGCTCGATAATTGCATAGCGGCATTCCCTATCCAGCAACTTGCGGCTGGCGTATAGACATGGCCGCAAAGTATCGTCTCGTTCCTGTAATAACACAGCTCCCAATCCCTTGTCCGACGCATCAGTGCGGACAATAAATATTTGGTTTATGTCTGGTAGTATGAGAATGGGGGAAGTGGAAAACAATTGTTGAACGGTACGAAGTGTATCAGCACATTCGGTTGTCCATTTCACTTTATTAGGAAAATTCTTTCTTGTGAGGTCTGACAACGGAGCTGTAAGCGAAGAAAAATTTGGAATGAATTTCCTATAATAGTTAAGAAAGCCCAATAAACTACGAACTTCTTTCTTAGTTCGAGGAGGTTGGAGCTTTAAGATGGTAGTTATCTTCTTGTCATCAGGAGTCTGAACGCCGTGGGCAATTGTATGGCCCAGAATATTAATTTCATTGTAGCCTAAAAATACCTTACTGGGTTTTGCCGTAAGGCCAGCTCGACGAAGAGCAATAAAAACTTGTCGTAGGGCTGCAAGGTGGCCCGACCAATCGGTTTCATAAATACAAATGTCGTCAAAATACGACAATACGGAATTCATACCCTGGAGCAATATTGTCATCATACGGGCGAAAGTAGCAGGGGCTGTAACTAACCCGAAAGGCATATAGCGCCACTGCATAAGACCCAACGGAGTCTGAAAAGCGGTATATTGCTTGCTATTCTCATCAAGCGGAATTTGCCAATAACCTTTGGAAAGATCAATTTTAGAAAAAATCGTTGCCCTCGCTAACTGAGCAAAAAGATTCTCCTGGTTGGGAATCGGTTCAGCGTCATATATCGTAACCTCATTAAGTTTACGATAATCAATACAAAAACGCACGGTATCATCTTTTTTTTTCACTAAGACGATGGGTGAGTTATATGGACTCGTCGATCGCTCTATCACTCCCAGGTGAAACATGTTACGTACCTCGGATATTATAGTCTCCTGTGCGTGCAGCGGACGCGGGTATGGTTTAACAAAGACGGGTATATCCGTCTTCAATCTTATAACATGCTGTACCAAAGAAGTATTACCTGGTAGATCAGTAAAGACTGTAGTAAACTCGTTAAGCAAATCTCTTAAATCTTGTCTTTGCGATTCAGATAAATCTGGATTTATATTCACATCCGAAGTGTTTTCAGAAGATCGAAGTGCGGGTATTGAATTCTCTATCTTAATAGGATCATCATCGTCAACTGAAACCAAGGCCGCATTGGCCTGTGCAACCACATTTCGGCGATTATTCTGTCGATTATCATCGTCGGATAGGTACTGCTTTAACATATTTATATGGAAGACTTTGTCCTGTCCCCGAATCTTGATAAGATAATTTACTCGAGAAAGTCTCTTTAGAACTTTGAAAGGTCCCTTCCATGTAAGAAGGAGTTTATTTTTCGTTTCCGGAAGGAGAACAAGAGTTTGGTCTCCGACGGTCAAGGTTCGCAATCGGCTACCTTGATCACGATATTGTTTATAAAGACTAGCATGCGCAGCTGAAGATTTTTGTGCGAGCTGACATGCGTTAAGAATTCGCTGACGCAAGTCCACAACGTATTGATATGCAGACCGCGTATCGTTGTCGTCCGTGTCTGATCCAGCGAATAAATCATGGAGTATGGCCATTGGACCACGCGGCTTACGACCATACAATAATTCGAAGGGAGAAAAACCCGTCGATGCGTTCGGTAGTTCTCGGTATGCAAAAAGAATAGCGGGGAGTTGTCGATCCCAATCACTCGGTTTGTCGGCGGAAACTCGTGCAAGCATACTTTTCATGGTAGCATTCCAACGTTCACAGCAGCCATTAGACTGTGGGTGGTATGGAGATGTCAATCTTTGTTTAATCCCGACCAACTCCAAGACTTTCTTAAAAAGCTCAGAGGTAAACTGTGGACCTCTGTCCGATAAAATTTCAACCGGAAACCCTAGACGCGAAAAAATAGTAATAAGAGCTTCAGCGACATGATCAGCTGAAATGTCTTTTAGCGGAATGGCCTCTGGCCAACGGGTTGCGTAGTCAATGACAGAAAGTATAAAACGATGTCCTCTGTCTGACTTGTGTAGAGGACCAACTATATCTACGGCAACGCGCTCAAATGGTCTGGAGACCATAGGCATCTCCTGCAGAGGAGCTCTCGATGCTCTTCCTTTAGGGGTACGTCTCTGACATACGTCACATGTTGATACGAACCGGTTTACATCTGCGTAAATACTGGGCCAAAAAAATTGGGATAGTATTCGAGACTTAGTTCTGGCCTTTCCCTGGTGACCCGCCAAGGAAGTGTCATGCGCGAGACGAATAATGTCGCGACGAAAAGATCTCGGTACTACAAGTTGCATAACGGCCTCTCGCTTATTCCGAAAATTACGATATAGTAAGTCATCTTTAATAAGAAACTTAGAGGTATCCGGTGCGGTAGGATCAACCTTAGCAAACAAATGTTTCAATGTGGGATCTGAATGTTGCTCATCATGAAATGCACTAGACGTTATGTTCACTTCAATAGTAGGATTACTCAATGGACTGTCTGCTCGTCGACTCGATTGTAAGCGTGTTGTCGCACAAGCAACACTCTCATCCTCAGTCCAAATTTCCAAGTTACCGATAGGAAACTTATTTACTTGAGGTACATTCCCTATGATTACATCAGCCACTGGATTAGGCAGTACACATGCAGTAACAATACCTGTGAGAAAAGGTGTATCAATATAAACTTCTGCAAGACGGAATCGCTCTACAGATCCGCCAAAAGTAATACAAGTTACCTCTTTATCCAAAAATTGTGTTGGACGGACTAGTGACTGTCGAACGCCGATAGTCGTGCATCCGGAGTCACGTAGAACAGAAGCGCGAATCGCGTTCACGCGGCCCTGGTAAAATGTTAATTCACCCAGTTCATGTAGGGCGGACATGACTGGAATAGTCTTTGATTGCGATGACGATTTATTAGTATAACCAACATCTGTATAGGGTGTAGATTGTACAGAGCAGGCATTTGCCGCTCCCATTTTTACGGTACAAAATCTTCGCATGTGGCCGAACTGATTACACTTGAAGCACATAATACGGTGTGAGTCGTGTCCACGATAAGGCCGATCCTGCGGTCTATTATAATTATGATTATCATCAAAATACACTCGTCGAGGCGGTCTCTGAGGCCGGTTATATTGTTGGCCTGTGTAGTTGCCACGATAATATGGGCGAGGCTCGTAAAAAGAATAAGTCTGATATCCTCGACGCGGGGATACATTACCTTCATTCGGAAAATCCCTCTGTTTAACAAAAGGCGGCTCTGATTTCTTTAACGTTAGCTCACGCTTCCTCTCCTTCTGTTTCTCTCTTTCTTTTTCTCTCTCTCTTGCTGCTAGCCAATGCTCAAGATCTCGGTCTTGTTCTACTTGTTGTTCGCACCACGAGGCGCGTTCTTCCTCTGGTATGCCGAGAACTTTGGCATATGCCAGGTATTTAAAAAACTCGGCCATGATATATTAAAGTCTGTAAAATTAGTAAATATTTACCCAATGTTACGGTATATCGCGGTATCAATATCTTATATGAACAGTTATTGACTGTTAATATTAACTCAGTGTCTTATGTTAGCACTGCTTCGCGAAAAGAACGTTCTATCTCTCTCTCTCAAAATTATAGGCAGTATCACTTAAACTGCAAACACTTTATCTCTCTCTGAAAATTACAGGCAGTATCACTTAAACTGCAAAAACTTTATCTCTCTCTCTCTCAATATAAATTCTAGTAAGGCAGTGCCGTCTATCCGTTGCTCCCACTGCAATAAAATACTATATATCGCCTTTACTGCGATAAATTAATGTCTTGAGTGATCACTCTCAAAATTTTACGTCTCTCTCAACGCAAGAATCAGTGTCCTCTGTTATCACTGTCAAAAACGAATCGCTCTCTCAATGCGATGAATCAAAAATATATCTCTCTCTCAACACGACAAATTTGAAATATCTCTGTGTTCTCAAAACACTCTCAAAATTCTCTCTCTTCTCAAAACACGCACACGCAGTGTCTTCTGTTACCACTGCAAAATTAATCTCTCTAGATCTATCTTCAACGTGAAATTGTCACGTGAACCAAAAATTATTATATTCCTCTCTCACATATGTCAATACCAGATTACAATTCAACGTGGTTTTAGCACGTGAAACACCTCAGGCATATATTCTAAACATATCAATGTTATTATAGTAGTTTAAAGTTTATAAGCAAAAAAAAATACAATAAACAGGACGTATACTGACAAGTAAAACGAACGATAACAGACCCTACAAGTCCTAATTTATATTACAGATAGTTTAAGAAGAAAACAGGAGAGACATCTTCCTAAAGAAAAGTGAGGAAGGAAAAGAACGCCACAATCTATACGAATAATGGATCCCTAATAGAACTATTCACAGAGAAGCAAATCCCCCCGAGTTATTTTACATAGCCACCAAGGCCTCCAATATCCTTCGTAATGGCAAAGAAGATATGCTAACCTATGATCCCAACCAACCTCCCGCACTTAAACTAAACATATAGTAAAAAGAAAAATGGCCTGGAACAATACACACAGAGCGGAAAGTACGTCGCCCTCCCCAAGACTGTTAGTAAGATGGTTCACTTAACTTCGTTTTTGAGGAATTCAGATGTTAAATATCCTCAATCCATAGCTCCAAGCCCAAACTTGTATTTCCGTCTGAAGTAAAACTGGATGATGAAAGGGTTCCCTCGCCGGTGTCCACGGGTCAATGGGATGTTGGGATGTTCACCATATGAAATTGAAACAAAATATTCGATTAATACAAATTGTTTAAACTCTATAATAAAAAGCACCTGAAAACATAATATTAGAACAGTACAATATCAAATAATGGAATAAAAAAATACAATAGGTTTTAAAATAATCTAACTAAGTGGCATGGCGTTATCTAAGGTTCTTTAAGGGTCCCTCTCCAGTGTTACGAGTTGGAAGAGGGGTGTGCCCTCGAGTGTTACGTTGGGGATTACTAAACTATAAATTTAGGTGTTCGACTGCATTTAAATCGAGAGGTTTTAGAAATTACTCTGCCATACCATGCCACATACACTAATAACAATTTCGAGTAAGTTATATCAAGGACCTTGTAGGGCCACAAATTTATTACTGAAATTCCTAACAATTTCGTCTATCGTTTACATATTAAAAGTCAACATCAGCAGCATCAAATGAAAATACTAAAATACATAACTATAAATCTCCTCTAGAGTCTTAAGAGATTTGAGACTCTATATCATTCTGATTCATTCACAGTTTACTTAGTAATTATTTATCTTCAGAAATATAGACTGCCTACTACTTCACAAATAATATACTTATGTCTCAGACGACAATATTAACTCATTTAACTGCTTATAAAGGATCAAACCGTCAAGACACACTGACGTAGTTAAGATAGATCTAGATCTGTTCTAGGATGGGCTGGCAATCCCCAGCCTCATCCAGACACATCAATTACAATTTACAAATGTGTATATCAGTCACTCGTTCTAGATCTTAATTGCAAGTAAAACTTTATGGTCTTGCATTCCCTTGGTCGCACTTCTACTGGAAAGTTAGGGTCAGATTCACATCATCTCGAATCATGGTGATGAAACTTACGATTGGTTCCCTGAAACAATTTCAGGGAACTGGAGAAAAGAGCTGTGGGTTATTTTCATTGTCTATCCAGGACATAGACATGACGTTAACAGTCTTATGGTTCCCTCTGGCTGAACCTTAGCCGACACCTTCGCAGAATAGGATACGCTGCATGGAGTGAGGTAGCATAAACATGTCACCGCTTATCTTCTGCAAATCACGTGACTGCTCAAATTTGATTGGTGCATCCACTTCGAGCTCCGCTCGCAGCGCCAATAGATTCTATTAATAGTAACAGACAAAGTCAGACTTAGGATGTCAAAACCTTTCGCAAAGTCTCTACACCCTAAACGTTTTATGTACGAATTTATTCACCCCTTATTCGCCCCGTCTTTCCCTGTTAAAGTACACCCAAACCACGGGGTCGAAAACTGCATCGTCACTGTTAATTTATCCATTCGTTCTATCCTGACCCACTTTCTTTCCATCTCTAAGAAAAGCGTTACAAAAACAAACTGTCCACGGGAATAGTTCAAGGACGTTTGCACTGGCTAAAATCAATGATGCCATGTAATAAACAATGCGTGACCTAGCACGGCAATTCAAATCCTAATCCTGACACCAGCAACAACTTAGATACTATTCATCCACATTTTAAGTTTGATAAACACAGAGAAATATTTTCTATGGTTTAAATTAATGTTTCCCCGTGGGTAACCAAGTCGAATGACTTCTGATTTTCACAGATTGGCCGAAATCTGTGCCGTGAAAAAAAAACAACGATCAAATGATCCAAAAAAAAAAATATAAATTTTCTGAACATCTTATAACGTGGTGCAATTATTTGTTGATATATCATGGTAGTCGATCCATTCAAAAGACTGACATTGAGATGTTTCGGATGTTGTGAATATTCAGAACCTTGCCCAATGTTCATAAGAAATTATAAAAATGATTTAAATTCATCTTGAGTTAAAAAAAACAAGAAAATGAACATAACTGGTTGTTATGGATAAAAGGGAAATCAGTGACTCGAAATAAAGAAACCAGGATTTGTATCAAATCTAATTAAGGTCGCAGGGGACCAATTAAAAAAAAAAATGATGCCTCGGTAATTAGCCCTTCCACGTTTTAAATTAATCAGAATTTTTTTATTCAATATAAATGAAAGTTATTTGACAAATTTCACGGAGAAATTAAGAGAGATTCGGGAATTTAAGAAGAATATTTTCATGATCCGACCTGACTATATAAAAAAAAAAAAAATATGCAGAATTCGTTTTTAACTTCATTACATCTGCGTATATTTTGTCTCAGAAAAACCTCCACAGTTGGAAATGATGAGATACAGTTTGGCTGTCGTGGTATCAGCACACGGGTTTTTTAGCCACCTGAATAGGCCTTATTAATGAGCTCCTTGAAAACCTCTTCAATCATGATCCCCATTGCTATCTTTATATTGGGTCAAAATATTTTTTTTTTCAAAAATAAAACGAAGAAATCTTTTACCTTATCATATTAAAAAGCTTTTAAAGTTGCATAACTAATAAAACAACTTACGGCAATCCGTAGAAATGACTTTTAGAATCCTATAAAAGGTGCAAAAACGTGATTTTATGTTCGATTGAGACTGACATTTCTTGATAAAATGTCAGAACGAACTCGTGCCAATAAAATTATTAATAAAAGTAACAAAGAAAAAAACATTCATCACATTATCTGATGCAACGGGATTTTCTTCCTCTTTTTCTTCTGTTTTTCTGTTTGCATTATTTAGTATTCCAAACTCCCTGGAGATCAAAAAGTCAAAAAAGCCTGAGCAAAATGAAAAAATGTAACAACATGTTGGAATTCAACGGTATTGGGTGTATATGATGGTGTGAGTCTTGTGCATATACAGTGTATCGACATGGAATCACACGAGTATTACGTAAAACCGAATGCTTGCCTTACAGTCACTTCTCCTTCGACTGGCGTTTGAGCTGGTGAATCCATTTGATACTGATTTTCTGTTTGGACTTCACTGTCACAACTGTCATCATCACCACCACCACTGGGATCTGTACCAGGAGCTATGTTCTTATCGGTTCCAGATTTGAAAAATTTGGTTATGGGTTGATGACATGGCGATGCTTTCGACCCTACTGGCATTATGCGCGCCTCGTACTAGCCTATTTGAATGACATCTTCACTGAATGTCCCTGATCTGCGACTAGATACTCACAGGCAAAGCCCAATGAATGGAAGAACATAGATAGAACATGGATGAATCCAAATGACAGATGTCAGGGAATGAAAAAGAAAAGGCCGAACCGAAAGCCTGAATAGACAATGTGTGTTATTTAAGGATGCTTACAATATAATATTTCATACATGAAAATGCCAGTAGAAAATGTCAGTAGAAATTTAGAGACTGACTTTCTTGATGGTTTTGTAATTTAAAGACCTCTTTTACACTACCAAAACTAGAATATTGTAATAGTATTTCAGTTTCTGCCTATCACCCTGTTTCTCTCTGTGTGTCCTTCTCGCCATAATATACCCTGTTGTAACAGCTCCAGTGTTTTCAATTTGAAAAAAATAACAACTGAGGTTCGAAATGGCTGTTAAGTATCTTCAAATTTTTTTTCAATTTCAGTTTCCATGAATTGTTGTGACGAACTATTCAACTAACTGCAGTCCTTGTCATCCCATCCAGATTTGCACGATAAGGCATGGAAAGCTTTCATAGATATGGGAAGAGTTGATAAAGCAATTATCTTGACAAAATGCTGCGAAAAACATAATGCCTGACTGGAAAAGTGGGCGGAGATGAGCGTGTTGGATAAAAACAAATTAGCAGATTCAGATTATGACAGCTCTTGTCCACAAAATCCGCTCCGCTAGTTTTACGGACATGGACATAAAACACTCTTTGCCTCTATATAATAATTTGTCCACAGCACCCTTTCCTCTCCGCTCCTCACGGCTGTAGAGGTTAACAGAGTTTTTCACACGTCATTTTCCGCAAATGTGGACGCTGTGGACAAGACCAGTAACACTCTAAAATTCCGAAGATCTGTCTGGAGATTTTCAGACGCCCCTTCACCGATCTAAGATTTCAGAAAGTTCAGAAACCATTCCTAGACCTGGGCACGGGAAAACAACGTTAAGGACGGACAGTGGAAAAAAAAAAGGCTAAGAGTATCATAATAGTTGCTGCAGCATCACAATCATACTGTGTATCTCAATGTCAGGGGATTCTCTCTGTTTTTTTTTTCTGCACCTACACTTTTCTTCTATATTTTAAAACAAGCATAATTACTCGCTCTCCCCCAGCCCCCACCCCCCACCCTCCAGCTTTGCCTGGGATAAATCTTCCGCTCATGAATCTCTCCTCCTCTCTCTCCACCTCTTTAATCTCATTGTCTCTCTCATTCTCTCTTTCCTCTCTCTTTCACTCTCTCCTTTTGGGAGATGGCACCAACTTGAAGTGTGTCAAATGCAGTCTCCCATACACATTATTACGCCAAGCTCGCGTTTCCTATTGTTTGGGTAAGCTGTCCCGGATTATTGAACATCAAACAATTATGTAGAAGTTAGGTCAAAATTGTTGTTGTTTTTTTTTTTAAAATCAAATGGTTAAACAAACAAACCGACGGTCTGAGGGACTTTTTTGTAATCACAGTCCCAAACACGGACTCGTTCGCTAGACTTTTTTAGACCAAATTTGGTGCATTTTGATCGGGCATTTCGGGAGATTATCCTGACTGAATGCGGAGCAAAACTCAGAAATAATTATGAGATTTCCGTCTTTCTTCTGCTCGCTCACATTTTCTGTTCTTTCTATCCAAATTCACACAAATAGCACAAATGCCTTTCCATAAGTACCTCATTTATGAAAGAAAACATTAGAGAGTTCCAAAAAGATAACAAGTCTACATATATTTAATTAAAAAAAAAAAATCATCGTAGTAGAATTGATAATAAATCTTGCTCGGCTTCAAAGTCTGGACTACAAAAATTCTCTGAATTTTTTCCGGTGTACAAAATAAACTTGAAAGGAATTTATAATCGGTTTGGTGGAATTCAGACACAGTGCACTGATTAAACAGGGAGACTGGTTTGATAAGAATAATAGTTTATGATTTCCACATTATATAAACTGAACAAAATCAGTGACAGAAATTTAAAACAGGCCCAATAAATATGCAAAATGACTCTTTTAGCTTGCTAAAATCTTAACATTGTGTCATGGGAACATCCCCTCTGGAGTACAATAATTTGCCTGCCAGAAACACTCCATTGCTTTTATCTAATTTCATTTCATTGATATGGCGAGGGTTAACTGGGCATAATTTGAACCAACAGCGTGCACTGGCCAATCGCAGAATTTTCACTGCCGAGCAGAGCCCACGTTTCTACAAACACATTGTATGTGTGTGTGTTGGAGGACGTTCTGCACTAAAACATTTCCCAAATTTTTGTCGGGACATTATTTTGTCCATTTTGCACCATTAATGAGTTCAAACATAAACGCCCCTGTAGTCGCAACCTGTATGAATTTCGGTGGCTGTGCATTATGTGAAACTCTTCCTGCCGAGCTGAGCTCAGCCGTACTGAATAATGGTGTTGTGTATTTTACTATACTGTGGCGACTGAAATCTATCTATCTATCTATCTATCTATCTATCTATCTATCTATCTATCTATCTATCTATCTATCTATCTATCTATCTATCTATCTATCTATCTATCTATCTATCTGTCTTTCTGTCTGTCTGTCTGTCTGTCTATCTATCTATATATCTATCTATCTATCTATCTATCTATCTATCTATCTATCTATCTATCTATCTATCTATCTATCTATCTATCTATCTATCTATCTATCTATCTATCTATCTATCTATCTGTCTGTCTGTATGTCTGTCTGTCTGTCTATCTATCTATCTATCTATCTATCTATCTATCTATCTATCTATCTATCTATCTATCTATCTATCTATCCATCTGTCTGTCTGTCTGTCTGTCTGTCTGTCTGTCTGTCTGTCTGTCTGTCTGTCTGTCTATCTATCTATCTATCTATCTATCTATCTATCTATCTATCTATCTATCTATCAGTTTTAGAGACAATACAGAAATAGATTCAAACAAACAACCACTGCAGAATAGTCGGGAACAGCAACAGTAGCAGCATAACATCTAAACTGAGTGTGCGTCCAATATGAACTCAATGTTTTTGCCGTAGGGCCTGGGCCACACGTTCTAACTTCTGACCGGTTTAAATATTAAAACTGTGGGCCCTCCCGCCCTCCCGCCCCCCCCCTTCCCACAACCACAGCAATCGTCTTCGTCAGAACATTACTTGTCAATTCTTGAGGGGAGGTCAAGAACAATTGAACGATTGCCTATCTGGCAGTACATTCCTTTCAGGACACGCCAAATTGTCTCTGGTGAGAAAATCACGACAATTACCCCCTTGAAAAGAGCGAGTCACTTGTCGGATAATGCCCAAACTAATGTACGAGAGGTGGAAATGACGTTAGCCCATCAATTACCTTATTTTCATCTTAGTTGAATTGTTGTAGGGAGCGAGCATTTGCCATTTTTGCGATCGCAAATCTTTGGCTTTGTCGGTCTAAATCTGAGATGTTTTGGTGGTCACTGTGGACAAAGACTGATGACAGAAAGGAACATGAAAAAACAAAATGTGTTGTTTTTCCACATGTGGGAACAAAGAATGGAGAAATCGACTGGTTGAGCACCCCTGCCATAAGGTATTGCAGTGCTGGGATGTTCCATAGAGATATATCATGAGAATACTAGTGACATCGCGCCGCTTTCACATACTAACTGCGAATGGCCATTTTCTCTTGAGAAAAAATTGGGCAGGATACTATAAAAGTATACCTATGCAGCGAAATTAATCACTCTCGGAAATCACACCACTGCTCTAACTGCGAAAATTATTACCATTTTGTGAATGCTGACTGAATGCGTAGGGCACTAAGGAACAAATAGGCCATGGGACCAAAATTCTAGCTAGTCTCTAAAGTAAATTTCGTTGACAAAAAATCAAATGTTGTCATCAATAACCGTGCACATTAATAACTTATTTTAAAAAAAATGTTTATTGCTATGTAACATCTGTATTTTTGCATGTTTGTTTCGTTTTACATAATTATATATTTCACAAAATCTCCACCTTTGAACGCAAAAGGCTTTTTTTTTATTAGACCACCTATACTAACCCAATTTTACATGTCCATTTCAAATACCACGGAGGGTGCACGGAAGTTTATGTTTATTTTGATTAGTTTGGTTCTTGAATTTATAGAAAATGCATTGTTTCCTGGTGCTGTCATTTTCATCCTCCATCTTGCCTCCATTCTGTTATAGTACCGTGCAGGCCATAAAAAGTAACGCTTGGTGCTCAATGTCCTGGCGCGCATGAGTTCTGAAGCAGGACTGCAGATTACTACTTTTATTGTAAACGAGAGAGAGAGAGAGAGAGAAAGAGAGAGAAAGAGAGAGAGAGAGAGAGAGAGAGAGAGAGAGAGAGAGAGAGAGAAAGAGAGAGAGAGAGAGAGAGAGAGAGAGAGAGCACATGATTGTTTATTCTCGAAATTTCATCCAACTTTTCAAAGAAAACTGAATTATATTGCTATTTACATCATTCTTAGTGTGCATTCAGCATTCCATCATGGAGGCAGCCATTTTGGATTTCGCGGCGAAAGGCTCAATTCCATTGGTTGATTAAAATAGCATTGTTTAAATGGCAAACTCAATTCGCATCATTAATTATTATTTATTGGCACACTTTACATACAAATTATACAAAAATGTGCAAGACTTGAAATGACAAAACTGGTTTTTTTGTGAAGGGGAGATGCATAAGAGCTTGCATGCAAAAAATCAGCTTATCCCCTGCAGGCGCGTAACGGAACGATAAGCTATAAGTTTGGTCCCATGGCCTAAAAAGGCGTGCAATAAGACCAAAGATACTAGACACAATAAGATGAGACAGCTAGCGCATTTAACGTGTACAAATTTCTCACCGACACCCAGCGGCGAATGCGCGGAAGTCATTAACAGTGCCGAATTTTACAAAGACAAATAGGGGAAATGTTGCATTTTGTTCACTGTTCACCTATCATAGGCCTTGATTGGCATCACTTATTTTGCAGTTATAACTTCAATCGCTGTGGGAAAAGCTAGCTTTTTTTTTTTTGTCTCATTAGAACTGTATCAAATCCTCAGCTTTAATTTATTATTATATCAAGCATTCTTTTCATGCTATGGGGCCATGGATCCTGCCCCCAATCAGTGCGCAAACTGTGTGCACGGTTTTTTTTTAGAAGCGCAAAGAACGGAGTATTTCATGTCAACGTTTCTAGTATCTCCGGCGCTGCACTGTGGCGACGACGTGCCTGCTCCAGTTATAACTGGGCTGCAATGGCACAAAGGCAAATTTCCCAAATGGGATTAAAGAGTTATACAAAATACAAAAAAAAAAAAAAAAATACAAAAAAATCTCTGGTAAGCCATCTAAAAATAAATAAACCTCAACAATAAAGGGCAAGCTAAAGTAACAAGCAAGGTGTAGAAGACCCATCTCCATCACCCAAAACTGAAACTTTACCATATCTCTCCACGGCAGAGACGGGTAACTCAGCTAGTAAACAAATAAGTAAATAGATAAATAAGTCAATACATAAATAAAACAAGTGTGGAATTCCCCTTCACCTAACTTGTCTGTCATGTTACAAAGGTCTCTGACCGCCGTCTGTTTATTTAAGCAAGTCATTCGCTCCTGACCGACTCACACAAGACACTATTGACGCAAACTTTACAGCATAGCAAAGAGGCAGCTTTCCTGACCACCTAACATAGCTTTCATCTTAGACTTACAAGTCTCACGGAAAGTCTAGAGTGCTCGCTTTACGTTATAGCAGGTGGACTGGTAGCTGATCGAAACTTCAGTTACACCATCAACATTTTTTTACACAGAATCTTAGACATCTCGGCCTTGTTCATTTGTCCATCATCTTTTCTATTGTAAGAAAGTTAATATTTGACCCGAGTTTACCTGTAAACAGGTAATCTGAGAAATGGAAGGGTTCACTCTCTCTCTCTCCCCCCCCCTTCTTTCTCTCTCTCTCTCCTCTCTCTCTCTCACTCACATATACACACCCACACGTAGCATGTACGTCTTTCTATCACTTACACACACACAGCTTTTCTATCTTTCTCTCTCTCTTGGAATGCGCACGAGTGTGGGTGGTGTGTGTGCCAGCACGAGCATACTCGCGAGTGATTTGTATGTATGTGGACTTGTGTATGTGTGGTGAGTGTGTGTGGGTGTGTATACATATGTGTGTGTGCGCGAATGTTTGTATCCTTTGATCTGCCTGGCTACACTGCACACTTACTTTCAGGCATGTATCCACGGCAAATTAGGTAATAGCCTAGTTGGACTCAATAGTATACACGGCGATCAGATATATTTATACATAATATTATATCCCAGCTCAAAATCTCTTCACAGTGGTGCATTGTGAGATCGCGTAGCAACTATAACCGATTACTTTGACAAAGGACATGAGCTATTTCGGATTCGCTAATTACATGTAAAGTCAAGATTCTGCGATATGCTCCGATTACGGTTATGTTCTTAAGTATGAATGATTCCAGCGTGTTGTTGCTCCATTTAATGCCACTCTCCTTGACATATTAATTTGTCTTCCATCAATTGGACCATTTTGATTTGGAGGCAAAATTGATCATATCCAAAAGCAAGTTTCGAAATTGACAGAAATAACCACAGAGCACTATAGATAGACAATCTATAGACCTCTGTGGAAATAGCTCAGCATTACTACCCAAAGCAGTGAACAAATGCGTCTTTACTCAGGTTGAAGCGTTTTGCACAATAATTATGTAGTGCGCAAATACAGGTGCGTAGAATGATCTGGCACCCACCGTTTTTCCAAGTACATGATCTACAGAATTATTTTTTCTTCCCAAACACTGCAGTCTGTTTTTCTCAGCCAGCTCAAGAGAGCAGTGGGAGGAGAACAAAGGGTACGGCTGGGCTTTGTATGTTGCCAGCTGTTGAAGAATGTAGTGCACTTGCCCTAAATACTTTCGTCGTAGTCTTGGGAAGAAACGTATAAAAAGTCACACACACACACATACAGAGGGAGAGAGAGAGAGAGAGAGAGAGAGAGAGAGAGATAGACAGACAGACAGACAAACAGACAGACAGACAAACAGAGACAGACACATAGATAGATAGATAGATAGATAGATAGATAGATAGATAGATAGATAGATAGATAGATAGATAGATAGATTAGATAGATAGATAGATAGATAGATAGATAGATAGATTGATAGATAGAATATGGAGATTCTCAATTTTGTCAGGTTTTGAAGACTTCTGGTCTATTTGTCCTAAATTGTCTCACTTGGGCTTGAAATGGAAAACCGAGTTAAATATCACAAAACACAATTGCAGTAGACAGAACTCTTTCTTGCTTTATAGAAACCTTCCGCAAGTGCATAATTATGAGTTCTGCATAGCAGCGACGAAGAGGTCAGATTGGGTATTGTTTGCACAGTGAATCTAGTCAGATTGGGTATTGTGTACTAGGTGAATTTAGTCAGATTGGGTATTGTTTGCATAGTGAATTTAGTCAGATTGGGTATTGTTTGCACAGTGAATTTAGTCAGATTGGGTATTATTTGCACAGTGAATTTAGTCAGATTGGGCATTGTATCCACAGTGAATTTATTGCAATATTTTGTCAGGGCTAGGGCCAGGGTTAGGGCTAGAATAAGGTTTAGTTTATCAGCCACGGGAAATTGTACATCGGCGACATGGCCATAATAACGTCTCAGCAAACTGGCCAGGAGTTGGTAACATAAAACTGGTGCGATTATTTTGGGTACATGAGCCAAATAGTCCCTACCTTATATCAATAAATACTAGTAGAAAACCATTATGAGAGTCTTAGTGAAAATATTTTACGGGTAAGAAAAAAATAATAGTACGTATACTTCATTAATCCCATATGTGTGAGCAATGTGCGTGTGTGTGGTGTGCGTTAAAGACGTCTTAGATATTGTATTTGCAGTTGTACTGTTACTGAATGCTGTGACAACAAATTTCCTAGAAACAGGATAATAAAGTCATATCTTATCTTATCTTATCTTATCTTTACGTTAACTTTAACGGTAACAATCATCTAGCGGGACAAAGACAACAAAATCTCACTTATTTTTCATGAACATCGCGGGCTCTTCAAGGGCTGTATACGGTCCTGACAAAGCAGGAGAGTAGAACTTGCTCCGGCGATAACCAGATACGCCGTGCAAAGTTCCCCAATACAGCGGCGTTGCTGCCGCCGACTAGCAACTTTCTCACGCTCTCAGACTCCACAAGGAAAAGGAAAACCATCGATTTATCTATGACAGATCTGAAATTGATGTTCTTACAAACCGCTTACTGCCTGATGCAACGCATTCAAAAGAGAAAATAAAACAAACACAAAATATCGAGAACTGCAAACGAAAAGAGGTCGACATGCATCATAGATCGTCTCAAAATGAAGTTTCATTACGCACTTGTTAAAAATCTAAATTTAGTTTAGATGTGTTCATTTTGATCACCTTGAACAAAAGATAAAATGTTGTCATTTGTGAATGTTCACATCCCTTGTAAAATACTTTTTCATTCCGATAGTTTATCACTATGCAGCACTCTCGTGTCTAGTTCACCTTTGAAGTTCAAGTTTTCCTTTTTGGGGGGGGGGGGGGCATTTGCATACAAAAACCGTCATTTTCATTGTGAGAAGAAATCAAATACTCAGTCCCTCTTACCATAAATCACTATCATTCTCTTATAAAACTTATATAAATTAAAACACACTTTATACAAAAAAAAATTAAAAAAAATAAATATAATGTGGAACATTTGAAGTGATAACATCGGTTATTTGTGATTGAAATCCATATCAGAACTTGCTTGCAACAACAACAAAACAACAACAACAAAAAAAACCGACAATAAATTTTCCCGTGAGGATGCATAACGGCATGAAATGACAAGGTCCAGGTTTGGTCCCACTGCCTATGAAACAATCCGACCTATGAGCGCAATGCAGCAATTTGAACCGGCGTACTCTTAATGTCTAAAGCAGTGGTTCTCAACCCTTTTCAGGCAATCGCCCCCCCCCCTCCCCCATAAGCTCCAAGTTTTTCTTCACTCCCCCCTTTTTTTTTTCTCCCCCCCCCCCCCCCTATTCAAACCCAACAGATTTCACAAGAAGATGAACTACACACAAGTTACGATGTTAAGCTTTGCAAACCATTTTCAATGACGATAGACGTGTTGATGATTCATTCTATAATAAAACAGAAAACATTCTTCATCAAATGCACAGAAAAAAAACAAAAAACATGTTTCTTCAGTTCATAAAACCCATCTACCCATGCTGTTGAACATGTCAGTGGCTGCCCTGAATTTACACTCAAATCGTCTTCCTTTCATTTTTCACACCTTTACGGACCCCTTTCTCCGTTTTCGCCTCCTTGTTGCGATTTTCTTCGTTTTGTCCCCTTGGAAATCAAATTCTCTCTCCCCCCTGGGGCTCGATATCGCCCATGTTGAGAATCACTGGTCTAAAGTTTCCAGCGCCAGGTTGTACGAAAAGAAAAAATGGTCTGCTGCGTTAAACAAGAGCCTTAATATTTCCTGGTGACGTCATGGGTCCTAAAAATAGTATAAGATAGAAGGAAGTGTATATCCGTACGACATGTTGTATGGAAATGGACAGTGCATATCCGTACAACATGTTTACCAAAAAGCGCGACTGGTGAAGGTTTGCTGAAACAAAACTTGGTACCGGTATGGTGTTCACGAATTTAAAGTGACAACACATGGAATAGTCAGATGGACCTGGGGGCGTGAGGGTCTAGTCAGTTTGTATTAATGGACGGTAGTCAGATTGACTAATCAGGCGAAAAGGGGTTGGGGTAGCAGATCACGCAATCTCCGAACAGAAGTCGGATTGTTTTGCTACTAACCCGATTCATATTTTTAAAAACTATGCAAATTAACAAGGTCAGTAATATAGTATTCCGGTGTGCGTTTACGTCATCGAATTGTGTGCGTAGTACGGATATGCACTGTCCATATCCGTACAATATGTTGTGCGGATATGCGCTTCCAAAGAAAAGAAGGTCTGCTACTTAAACAAGGGCCTTAATATTTCCTGGTGACGTCATGGGTTCTGAAAATAGTATAAGATAGAATTGCCAATAGTCACTGTAAGACTGCCGAGTAAACGGAAAACTTTGAAGTGAGCCCGCTGTCTGATGTTTTCAGGCAGTAAAATAAACAGACGTGCTACACAAATACATGACAGTGAAAACAATGAATAATTATCACCGTTTTTTTGACTTGTTGAACACCAAAGCAGCTGCAGTTTTATGGCTTTCCTTGGGTATTTCCGTATCTCTAATTTTCTCTTCAGTGTTGCTTGGTTGGGCCTTCTGACTTCAGAGGCGTGTTCAGTTGTGAAGGCAGCCTTCTGAGAGATTTTGCGGCCCCCGACCGGCACATTTGTGCCTGGCAGGCACTCTACTGAACGGACTGCCTTGCATCTATGTCAGTTTTCCAATATGGCGTCACTTATATATATGGCAGACACAGTCTGCAGGCGATTTATTTCACGCAACAGAAATGTAAGAGAAAACCATGGTATTATTGTAAAACGTAGTATCCTAGAGAAGATTGGGCGGCTCTGTAAAGGTTTTGAGGAAATTTAATTGTAAAATTAAGAGCGTTGTTTTGAATCCTATGGACGCAGCCATGTTGGAGAACTGCTCCATTTTGAATCCTATGGTGGGACGCCGTATTTTGGGAAACTACGTTGAATCTTATGGGGGCCTCCACACGGGAAAACTGTGCCGGGCGCCCCAGCGAGGCTGCCACGCACCTCCAGCGAGCAGCCTTGAAGGCGCCCACACAACTGAACGCCCATCTTGTCTCTGCTTTTGACTAAATTAATCCTCTTATTTTCCCCGTTTTCCTATCACTTCCTTTTGGCTTTTCATTATTAATAAATTAATGGCCTCCAGAAGACCACTCAATTAGCGCCCCTCAACTTCGCCTATGATACAGACACACCTCCCAAGAGTCTCATTAGGGAGTGGCAGTCTCTTTGACAATCACTTTTTTTAAAGGAATAGGTAGTTTGTATGCTTCTTCAAAACTAGATGGTTAAAGTGCTTCTCCCGTGCGTTTGCAAGAAATTCCAGAATTTTTTTGTTTCCTTTGGACAAATGAAATGAAAAGGATTGGTAGTTGTATTTGAAGCTTCTTTGTTTTCTTTTCTCTCTCTCTCTTTTTTTTTTTGTTCACCCAGAGATTTCTTGATTTAGTCTCATAGTAAAACCAAATGAACATGAAATGCCAAAATTTAATCAGTCACTTTAAAATTCCTATGCCAAATTTAAGCAGAGTTGGTTACATTATACGCTTTTGTGTATTCACATGTGTGTGTGTGTGTGTGTGTGTGTTGTGTGTGTGTGTGTGTGTGCGCGCGTGTGCGTGCGTGTGTGTGTGTGTGTGTGTGTGACTATTGTTATGCCAAATATATCAATTACTTAATGCAATTACTTGAAAAAAAAAAAAGAAGAAATTTAATATCATTAAAAAAAAATCAGATCCAATCGCCTGATGCCCGTGCTTTGACTCTGCTTAGTTTAAGTAAAGATACTAGAAACAATAAGATGAGACAGCTAGCGCTTTTAGCGTGCACAGATTTGGCACCGCCACCTAGAGGCAAATACGCGGAAGTAATAAACAATACATTATTTTACTAAGTCAAATAGGGAAAATATTCAATTTTGTTCGGTGTTCGATTATAGCTGTAGGCCTTGATTGACGTCACTCATTTAGTAATTTAACCTCTATTGCTAAGGGAAAACTCTGGCTATTTTTTCATTTTCTTAGTCGCAGTAGCACTGTAATAAATCAGTATCATTAAGTTATCATTATATCTTTCATGCTGTGCGCCATGGGCCTCGCCCCCGATCAGTGCGCAAACTGTGTGCACGATTTCTTCAGAGATGTAATGAAGGGAGTGTCTCATCTCATCGTTTCTACTATCTTTGGTTTCAGCACACCTTCGAATCTGAATGTGAACGCGCCTTTAGGCCTTCTGCGCTAAAATCTGGGCATTATCAGAGACAACATTCTACAATGCAATGTTACTGTCAGTCACTCTTAATGCAAGCCGTGCCTTCTCCCGGTGCACATTTGGAGCAATGACCTTGCAGAGATGCAAACAGAATAGACTTCAATGTCTGAGAGACTTAAAAATAAAATTTGGCGAAAAGAAAAAGTTGTATGAAGCAAAGCCTCGCGTAAGGAATAATACCCAAACGGTGCAATGAAACGCAAATAAAAAGGGAAGACAGAAAATACTGATATTTCGGTTAAAACCTTTCTCAAGGAATAAAAAAAGACAACAACAACAGCAACAACAACAACAAAAAAAAGGAAACTTAAACAGATAAAACAATCGAACAATAAAAAAAATGTAGAGAATGAAATATCAAGTCAATATGTCGCTAATCCTTTTATTGTATCGTTTGGGTTTTATTTCTTAGGGAGGCTTTGCTACATACAACTTTTTCTTTTTGCCAATTTTTAACTTTGCTTCAAGCCTTGCTGCAGCCCCAAAGTTTTGTGTTTTTTTATAATGTTCTGAGAGGCTTAAGTAGTTTTCTTTCTTTTTCTTCCCCTCAGCATGTCGCTGTGACAAACATCATAAACAAACCAATTAATGGCCCAGTTTGCATTTTTGTGTTCTAAATTGTGTTGATTCTGAATGTGTGTGGAAAATTTACTATTCCAGCAGTACTATCAAAACAATATCAGCAACTACAACAGATTATTTACACCACCACATAAAACATTTATTAAAGCAAGAACAGCAACGACAGTTCCAACATCGACAACCAAATCGTGAATGGCAACAACAGCCATACATTAACAACATTTCCAACACCACAACAACAACACCATCAACAAAAAAAAAGTAACAACTACACATCCACATAAAAACTAACAGCGACTTCATAAAAGACGGTAACAACCTTCACCAATGACAATATGAACCATTAATATTATTAATTAATTAATTTGTACTTTGTATACCTCTGTAATCCCGTTTGGGAAATTTACCTTGGTGCCATTGCAGCCCAATTACAACTGGAGCAGACACATCGTCGCCACAGTGCAGGAACGGTGGAGGAGGAGGAGGGGGGGGGGGGTGATAGGAATAATTTTAATATTATTTCATTTTGCCCGGGCATTCAGAACCAACACAATACTAGAACCCCCAGATGCAAACTTGCCATTAAATGGTGTGTTTAGGGTCTTTGCATGAGCGACATGCTGATGGGGATTAAAAAAAGAGAAAGAAAACTATTTAAGTCTCTCAGGAATTGAAATCTGTTCCAGTCTGCATTTTTGCTTGGCCATTGCTCAAAGTGTGCATTTACCGAGGAGAAGGCACAGCTTGCACTAGGAATGACTGACAGTAACGTGGAAGTACAAGAAAAAACCAGAACAACATCAAAAAGGCAATTCTATATAAAAAAAAACAGCAAGGAAAAAAATTCACTGCTGCGAGGAAGAAATGCCCAGACCTGAAAAAATTACATGTGAAAGATAGTTCTTTTTGCTACTATGTCTATTCCTTTGACATGAAAACGAAGTATCGTAATTTTGTAATAAATGAAAATAGGCCTAAAAATATCGAATAATGCTTTCTCCTCAACAATGATGGCCTCCCTCCTGCCTTTGTTTTGTTTCGACTTTAGTACCGCGCATGTCATAAACAGTAACCATATTAAGCTTGGTGCGCAGTGTCCTGGCGCGCATGAGTTCTGAAGCAGGACTGCAGATTACTACTTTTATTGTAAAGAGAGAGAGTAGAGTACGTCATCGAATAATGCTTTCTCCTCAACAATGGTTGCCTCCCTCCTGCCTTTGTTTTTATTTCGACTTTAAACTTCCGGTTGCGTTTCAAAGTTTGAAGGCATGAGTTTCTGTGCCGTCTGCCTTATGCACGGTATGGGCCATGCGGGTGTTACTGTGCCAGTTGTAAGTTTTCTTCCTAGATCTACAATAATCTGTGTGCCTGATTGTGCGTGTTGGTTGCAATCCGTTCTTTGAACGGGCTCTTACACTAGTATCATAAAGAACCACAACAGAAACCCAGTTTACGCAGTTACTTCAAGGAATAGCAAGAACCATAACATAATGTAATTGCAGAGGTTCCAGGCTATGTTGCTTAATGTGTTATATCTGTTACTGAGTTACGAGATATTCATATTAATAATACATGAGGTGTATGCACGTTCTGGAAACGAATTTCTCTGATGGGATAATAAAGTGATTCTTATCTTATCTCATTAATGACAAAAATAATGATTGTTATACATTAGGAACAGCAACAGTATCACAACATTAACAATAATATAATTAACAATTACACAGCACTAATAACAGCAAGGCATCAACACTGCTAGAAATAGGGAAGTTGACAAAATATAAACACACACACGCACACACACACACACACACACACACACGCGCGCGCGCACACACACACCTATGGGGTTTTACGAATTTTTTATCGGTTTAATTTTCTCTTGTTCTATTTTTATTCCTGACAAAGGCTAATGATTCTGAAAGTTTGGTTTGTCTCTCCTTTTCGAGTTTGATTGCATCGTTTCTGCATTATTTCTTACGGGATACTACATGTAACGGCCTTTTCTTTTTGTCACGTGTTGACCCAGAAACAGGGAAGGGCAACCTTGAACCACAACCTTGTGTCTCAAACTGATTGTGAAGTCTCGTAAACAGAGCAGGCAGAATGGCACCTTGATTAGCCACTACGCAATACTGAGATTTTGGTTGCCCAGGATTCCTCAGCAACTCCTCTCTGAGTATAAAAAAACTATAGGCCATAGATCCTTCAACTATTTTGGACCTTTTGTCTGGAACCAGATACCCTTGAACATTCGTGAATCACCGAATCTTGAAAGCTTTAAGAAAAGTGTAAAACATCACCTTTTCCTCCGAAACTGTTAAATTTTCAAAATTCTATTCTGTACTTTGATGTTACAATTGATTATATAAGCTAGTGTTATATGACTAAGAGCATCTATGTGTGTGAAACTGAAAGTTTGTATGGATGAGAGTGCGTGTTTTAGTATGAGATTTGGAAAGTGTATGCATGAATTATTGATGCAGTGTACAGCGCATTGAGTAATAATTTTATTAGAAATGCGCTATAGAAATTCTATTTATTATTATTATTATTTATTATAAAACAGGAAACAGGGGTGGCCAAACCATGGCTCGCGAGCCACATGCAGCTCTTTGAACTTCAAGATGCTGCTCGTGGAATGTGTACGAGTACTTTCGTGTTTTGACTAGACATTTGCTATGGCAAATACACGTCATTAAAATATCTCTTTTTTTTCATCTTTTTAGTTTTCTTTTAGCAGATTAATTTTGTTTCTGAAATGCAAATTCTTTACCGTATTTAATATGTTCAGTATAGTTAAAACAATCATCGGTCAAGATTTTGAAAACATTTAGTATCTGTGTACTTTGTGATTACTGAAACTTATACAAATTAACACTTTAAAAAATTGCACACATATACGCAAACTAGCTGAGTGCCCGGCCCTTCCCGGGATAAATCGATTTATTAGTTTCAGTTCTGGGTGATTATTATGGACCTGCTTCATTTTGCCTGTTCCTTTAGCTTTATTTTATTTTTGTTAGTTAGTTTGTTTTTACGTTTGACTGCTCTCTCTTTGCGCGATGACGTCCTGCACGTCCCGCCAGCATCCGTCAAATGGCTTTGATTTGCGCACGGGTTAGTTTGTTTGCACATCGCAGGAAGTGATAACGTCATATTGTGTTAATGGAAAAGAAATATTATAATATTTTCCTAGGCATATTGAAAACACAAACCTGTACTTTTGGCCCTGCAGCGTCAATCTCCCAATTTATTCCAGACCCTCTCTTTTTCCTAGTCTAGGCACATTGAGAACACACAAAGTTTCATAATTGATAGTCTTAGAACTCAATCTCATAGTTCAAACCAGTCCTAACCGGAAGTTGTTTTGTGAGTATGATACAGATACCGGAACCAATCTCAATTTCATTACATTTGCCGAAAAAATAGATCGAACGCCATTGTGTCGCAACCTAGAAACTAATACAAACGTTCTGCGAGTTATTAATTATTTTTTTTATTTTCTGTGCCGGCGACACGACGACAGTCTATACTAAGCGATGTGTAAAATCTGAGGGCCACCGAATCAGCAGTAACAGAGGAGTAGCGAAAGGCGCGCTGCAGTTGTCGTAAGGTTTCACTTTTATTAGTATAGATACTGTTGCATACATGTATTTCTTAACATGTGTATAAATATTTTGTTACAAACTATGTATGTAACAATTCGAACATCTGAAGTTTATGGTATGTGGCTCTTGCATTAAGAAGGTTTGGCCACCCCTGGTATGTATATAACATATTTTCATGAATAAAGCAACTGAATGAAAATGTCAAACAGTAGCCTGATTTTTAGCTTCTCTTTTGCTCTTTATAAAATAAAACAACAACGTATAATATGTCGATCGAGTTATTAAAAAACAACAACGTACATGTCGATCGAGTTATTAAAAAAACAAATAACGTATATATCGACCGAGTTATTAAAAAAAAACAACGTATATGTCGATCGAGTTATTAAGAAAAAAAACACCAAAACAAAACAAAACAAAAATAGCATCATTACAGTACCTACGTGTAGTTATGCGAAACATCAAAAAGTACGTTCGGTTTGAACGGGAAACATAACATAACCGTACGCTGTACTCAAAGAACAATACTCCACTTCCTAAAGTACACCTACGTGGAAAAAATTTCAGTGTTTCGCATATGTGTTAGTGTTGTAGAAATGTTTTTTTTTGTTTTTTAATAACTCGGTCTACTTTTTTTTTTTTTTTTTACAAAGCCTGGAGAAGCAAACTCAGACAGAGGCTGCAATCCAAGAAATTCAACAAAAAAAAATAAAATCAGCCCCATAAAGTTTAATGTGAAATTTGAGCTCATGCAAAATTTCAAATATCCAAGACGCGCTATAAAGGCTGTTGTTATAAGTACGTACGCATCCCAAGCGTTTTGCGCTAGGTGCACGTACGTGTACGTAACAATCTTTAAGCCTGTCCTTATCCTCAACCCTAAATCCTGTCTCATCCTAACCCTGCCCCTCTCCCCGTTCAACCAAAAAACAGGAGGAAAAGAAAAAGAAAATCTGAAAGACTATAATAATTAAGGCTGTTGTTAGGAGTATTTCGGAAGGAGCTGTCTAGCTCTAGAGTCACAAGAGGCTTTAATATACGTGCCCTCAGCGCAAAAAACTACAACAACAACAACACACACACACAAAAAACTACAACAACAATAAAACTTGAAGGGCGTACGTGCTTGTAAACAACGGTCCGCTATAAATGTTTCCACATAACCAAAAAATGACTCAACTATCGATTTGAACAGATGGCTTACATTTGAAAAATTCCGAGTTTTCAACCAAATGGCAGAGAAATAATTAATGTATTACTATCCAAATCACCACAAATCACTGAAACTCAAAATACACCGGGGACAGAAATGCCAACGATTGAAAACAAATATCATTTGTTGGAGTGTTTCCGGTAGATGTAAATCCAGCAAATATCAAGGTTAACGGGAAGTCTAGAACAGTCCCTGACACAGCTCTTTATTTACCAGGTAACCAGTTCATCAATTTCACTAAAACGATTAACTGTGTAGGTTTTAACAAAAAGTATCCCAACACGGAACAGAACCACTTCCGGATTAAAAGTGTTTTATTTTTAAAACGTACATTTTCTGATCAGGTCAAAATTGTTAAGAGATAGTGATGTACAACTTTCTGTCATTCTGAAGGATGGGTTTAAGCAAGCTGATTTCCTTCTTCTGTCATGTCACAAGACTTTCTTCCCGATTGTACAATCATTGCTTTTGTCCCAAACCAACGAAAGAATTTTATTTCTAATTTTTCTTAACTTACTTTATCTTCCCTACAGCTGTACTCAAAACGAGGTTTTTATTTCACAAAATGACGCTTTTTTATTCTTTCGAGGGAATGATTTTCTGCACCATGTTTTGGACAATGTTTGGGCTAGGGTAGGCGGTAGCACTAAGATTACGTATAGCTAATATAGCAGGATAACCTTTACGTTGGCGACATCGCCGGCGCCACATAGCACAATATAATAATATTGTTTAGGAAATTGGCCACAAGTTGAAATAAAAAATCTTATTTTGAGAATTTTAGCTGGAGGTCTCTGCTTTTGTTTGTTTGTTTTTAAAAAATATTTCTTAATATGAATAAAAGAGTGATCTACTCCGCTCCTGGCGAAAACTCAGCTCAGACATATGAGTGTGTACAGCGATTTCAATCTTCCAATGAAATAAAAGTCTAATTCCCAATGGGACCAAAATGAACGCATGACTTCGTGTCTTTTTTTTCCTAGCCCACGTTTAAAACCAAATAAAAGCTTCTTTACAATTTTTCGAACTCTATTGACTCAAGGGCAAATATTCTTGAGCACATATAGAATTACCACAACAAGGATGGTGCCAGCAGTCACAGAAAAAAAAAGGGGTGGTGGGGGGGTCTCTGTTTCCAGAAATTTTTTTTATTGTCGAAGATCAAGAGGGTTATCCTTGAAACAAATTATCAGTTATTGTTACTGAACAATGAAGATTTATACAACTGGAACCAAAAACTGCACATAGTTGACAGGACGTCGAAGTCTTTTTTCGAGTCCTCTGGGATGTTAATGGTGCTGTCCTGGGAGAGCGCTTATTTTGATAAGTTGACGAATGACTAGGGCCAAGTGAGGCAAGGGAAATGATACAACTCTATCTTTCACATCTCAATCTCGCAGGTTGTCTCTCTTATTGGGGTTGAAACTGAATACTGTGTTGGCTTTTCAAGCCCCTTTTAACACAGAGAGGCTTAAACATAGCCGGTTTGGACTGTTGTCACGCTACCGACCAGTGAGTGCCTTTAAAATAAGTAGAGAAATGAATTAGTTTGGATCTCATTCAGAAGGGATTTAAACGTGGGAGAACTAGCACACCGATAAAGTGCTTTAACTATAAAAGGTTTCAGAATTCATGGCATAATATATAAAATGGGGATATCATCTTTAAAATGGATGGATGAAAATCACTGACACTTTGCATACAGTGTTTTTCGACTCGCCATACCAGGAAATTATGTTTCAATTTTGATTTATGTGGAAATGAGGGAAATACATTGATAAAAACAAATATTAATTTTTTTCAAATCAGGTATGGCACCCCAAACAATAACAGTAACATGAATACAAGAGTGAAGTCAGAAGTCAGATTTTTGTGATATCTTAGGGAAAGGCAAACTGGATAAGTCCGGATAATTATAGGACGACTAGTTTAATGAATAGCGTAACCTGCCAGTTACAATGAGCTGAGGCTGATAAACAACATGGGTTGTTCTGATGAAACACTAAGTCTTTAGTGGAGCTTATTTACACACATGTGCACCACTATTTGGGATGCAAAAAAAAGATGTAATTTGCTAAGAATAATGACGTTACACACTCCATTCATTTGGTTTTGCACTGTGCTGACATGCTTTTGTTATTAGACTTGAAGTTTTAAAAAGTTAAAAGAAACACGAGAAAAAACACAGAATAGAGGAGACACGACCAGAAGCGAAACAAGGCAGGCATACGTCATCCAATTGACTAGCCTGAGTCATTTTGGATGAGATTAATTGTTCGTAACTAGGCCCGGGCAAAAAGATGTTTAATGTAGCCTAACATTAGCGAGTATGTATTTAGAGAGAGATCTCACTTCCGCCAAATCGCCAAACTAGGCCAAGGCGGTAACAAGAATTGAAAGAGGCCGTCTTCACCAAAGACAGTGTGTGTATTTGTTTACTGTGGTTTGTTCATATTTTTGAGTTGATTGAAACTATTTAGAGCCGTTTGTAAGCTCTTACTCCCGTGGAAATGTACAAACGGGCGTTGTTAACCGCCGATCAAGTCAAGTGAAGTTAAATTTTATCGTGTTGGTTTGTATACTTCCGCAGTCACGAAAAGTGGGTTTCTATCGCTTCTGCCAGTTCCATATTCTGTGACAAAGATTAAGAGATTGTAAGCTGAACCCCTCACTCATCTGATAATCACAACACATAGATGTCTAGGCCGCCACCAACTGATTGTAACTGAACTCATTCCCAACCCGATCGGTGTTGTGTTCAAACAAAGAGGCTGTGTCAAGATATCTGGTTTCAACAAAGAATCTCGTTTTGTGCAATACTGGCAAGATTGGAATATGTTAACAGTAATTGTTTGACTCAGCAAACCGGTAGATAAGCCGAAATTAAAGAATAATACGATACACGATTTAACAGATTTACAATCTGTATCATTGTCTTATGAAAGACATAAACAACCAAGAAAAGTAACCAGCTGTTCGTAGTGCATAAAATCAGCCCCTAAATGCAAAACCAAAACAGTCCAGGACTATATCAATATAGATCAAGTGTTTGCTGGGCCAGAGTAAATAGGCTGTTGTTAATTGTATGTACGGACCCCAAGCGGTTTGCGCTAGGAGCACGTACGTATACGTATCTATCCCTAACTCCGTCCTCATCCTCAACCCCAAATCTTATCGAACCCCTAACCCTGCCCCCTACCCTTTCAACCAAAAAACGAGCAAAAAAAATTGAAAAATTGAAAGAATAAATAATTAAGGCTTTGGTTAGGAGTATTTCTGGAGGAGCTCTCTAGCTGCGGAGTCACGAAAGGCTTAAGATACGTACGCTTAGCTAAAAAAAAAACTCCAGATACGTATGTACAAGTAACAACAATCGAGTAAATAATATCTGGTATCAAAGCCTAAATCAACACGATTTTTGTCCTCGAGAGGTGTCGTCTATGTGTAATTGAGGAGAAATACGAGATGAAACCCGGACTGTCTCATTCTGTACAGTATTTCGCTGCATGGAAACAGTTTGTTGTCACGATAATATCGTTATACATAATAGTATTACGGACACGCTGGACTGAGTATTTCTCTTCTTCTCATCCGTAGCGTGCCCTGGGGACATTACCAATCATGCGCTGCAATCCATATGTATCTTCTGCCTTGCGTTGTTTGCGGTCTCATCACTGGAGGCTTTGCGGAGACTTGTGAAAAAGGTGGTTCTCTGCTTTCCTCGTGTCCGTTTGCCTTCGATGGTGCCGCTGACTGCTAGCTTCTCAAGGGTATTGTGTGTATATATGTCCAAAAAAACATCATTTGTCTCTTTTTGGTTGTTTGTAATACACTTCTCTCTGTGCCTACCATTGATTGAGTTTATTTATTATTAAATTTTATAAATTTGGACTAGTGACATTTGTTCCTGGTGTAAAGCTGCCCAATCACATTACGATTTTCGGTCAGACAGACGAGAGCTAGAGTGACGAGAATCTTTTCATGAACGGTAATACGTGACAGATCAGGCGGTCGTTCAGATTATCTGACGAGAAAACGATCCAACCCTGGTGGACAATTTCTGTTTGGTTTACAATAATTTATGTTTATATTTATCTGCTGAAACATTTAATGATTATTCACATACTTATTTTACTTTAGTTTATTTATCTATTTATCTATTTATTTATTTACTCACTTATTTATATATTTACGTATCTATTTATTTAATTAATTATTAATTTATGTCCTCATTCATCCTTTTGTTTGCAGGCAACATAAAATTCACGGAGTCATGCACAAAAGGATTTGCAAACCAATTCGCATTTCAGTCTGAGCCCGAAAAATGTCCAACGACTACAGTACTCGCTTTATTAAGGAAAAAGCATAAACTATGAAAGCTTACTGCATGCAGCACAAAGATGCAGCAATTTGATACGATTGCGACAAGAGAATTGGTGTTCAGAAAGAAAAATTAAGTAAACAATTTAAGAACAGTAAGTATATTATTATAAGAGAGAACTAAAAAATGTAACACAGCACTGTCTGCTGATTCCGCGGACGTCAAATTAGAAACTTAAAATTCGGGCAAAAATCTAACAGTGTCACCTGGTGTGCGTAGGCAAACAACTTAGATATCTTTCAGTCGATGTAAAGAATGATATGATTGAAGATTGGCAGAAAATCAATACTTGTGTGGGGATTATAATGTAATTGCTTATACAGCCCTGCTTAACAATCATGCAAGTCTTATTGATCAGTTGTAAAATGACGAAACTGACAAATTTTTTTATTGAATTTTAGTAAGGGCTGTTACCACGACGTACGACTTACAATATTTTAATCGGTAAAGAATGCCGTTTTCGCCCGGCCCTTGCCAAAGTGTCACCCCCCCCCCCCCTTTCATATAAACGAGAGTGACGAATTTAACTTGGTGGTGTAAATTGTTGAATTAGCCACTGTTAATTATGAACGCTTTGCTTGGTTCATAATTATGACAAAGCGAAGGAAAACATCGCTAATATATTGAAGAGGTTTAGTACACGTATAATAAGCAGCAAAAAAGTGATGTGGGAATGACATATATACATGTATATTGGCATCGCTTATAGGCTGGGAATCTGAATTTGTTGCAAAAAAAAAAAAAATGTACTTTTAACAAGAATATACTTGGGTTTCACGGCACGTCAGCACGATAACGACCACTTTGCGCGCTTCACGGTCTATGTGGGTGAACGTTCTTGATTAATTAGAAAAAAATGTTGTACTTTTAACAAGAATATACACATAACTACTGGTCCTTGATCTCGCTTATCATTATTTGTCTTTACGTGTTTTACGTGTGTTCTGAAGGTTGATAACGTTTCTTTGGGATGTGCCCACAAACTATTGTGAAAATGGTACATGCATCTTCCTTTTACGAGCAGAAATAAGTCATGAGAACAATGTCATTAATTATTAAGCTTTTAAAATTTGACAGTTTGAGTTTGAATTTGGGTTTCACGGCACGTCAGCACGATAACGACCACTTTGCGCGCTTCACGGTCTATGTGGGTGAACGTTCTTGATAAATGTTTCGTATTATTTATGTTTAACAATAAAATTAAATACATTCATGTAATTTTATCGCATTGGTAAAATTCCCCAAACCTTGTTTTGTATAGATCTGGACAAAGTTTTGTAAATGGGTATAGAAGTTGTAGATCTTAGCCTTTCTCAGAAAGGACAGGATGCGTTGCTGGTAATCGCCCGAAAATGATTCTTTCATGGATCGGCAGGCATAGCGCTTTCTTCGGATATGCATGAAGTCTGCACATTCAGTTAAAGTATCGAAAGTTGGGGTGGGTATGATACAGACGGAGTGAGTCTAGTAAGGGCAATTTCATCTTTCCGATTTTGTTTAGAGGCGTTGTAACAGCTGAGGTTGTTCTAGCACGTTATAGTAGGGGGGAGTTAGTTGATCTAACTACAACCCTTTAGAAAAAGAAACTATTACAGCTGTAGAATAAAAAAAAAAACGAGATCCGACGATCGATTGAATAATACCAAAGTTTAATAACTGTATCTTAACAATAAAATACTAGGAAGGCACCAACGAACAAGTAAATATCCTGCGCCACAGACAAGTAAAACTCACTTACTCACCGACCAACCACTCACATGGGTCATGTATAGGTATTTCTATAGAAAGTTCCCGAAATAAATGTAACCTTTGCCCTCGCCCGAAACACATAAACTAACCAATCACGTATCAATACGTCACCAGGTTACATCACTCAAGACCAAATCTGGCGTAAACATCTATATCTACAACGTTATCGAATGTTCGGGAACATACTAATATTTACGAGGAAAAAAACTGCTCACAAGGAAGGGAGGGCAAGGTCACTCTGGCGAACGTCAACAATAAAAGAAAAAAAGAAGTGAACACATGCTCAGTCACCAGTATAACAAGCAACGGGGAAGGGAAAGGGGTAGCTTGCAGATGCTAGAGGCGTGGATCCACTGTCCAAGTTGATCTTGGATAAAATGTAGTTTATTTGATTATTGTTTATTCCATCTTTCCTGCCATCGCGATTTAATGAAGTTATTACTAACGGGTGCCAAGTCAGTGTGTGGTATTTTTAGATGTTGTGGTGGCCATTTCAATGTTTCTTTAGCCATGCTGTCTGCTCTTTTATTTCCCTTGATGCCAGTGTGACCAGGGATCCAACAGAGAAGAATTTCTGATTCCCTGCTGGACAGTGTATGAAGAGACGTTGTAACTGATTATTGATTTCACGGGTCTTCATAATTATTTGGTTTCTTTAAAACCTGAAAGCAGGACAGTGAATCAGAAAAGATAATGACGCGTCCCGGTTGAGAATCTGATATTAAGATCTTAGGCCAAGTTGATTTTTTTGCATGAATTTCAGCGGTAAACGCAGAAGCATGTAGGTTAAGGCTGCGGCATTCGGTTCTGCCACATGCATTTGGGGATTAGGCAGCTCCTACCAAATCATGGTGTTTGGAGCCTTCTGTGTAAAAAGGCCTGTGATCAGAGTATTTACTGGTTACCTCTCTAAACATTTCTTTGTAGGTTTCTGCATGGTGATGTTCGTCGGACATGCTGCGAGATGGAAAATAATGTTTGGTCTATATAAGTTAGCCTAATTGGGATGGCAGGAAATGGGTCACTGTGTATCGTCAGCGCGGGTAAAATGTAAATACTTTTATGAAAGGATTTCATTGATGTCCACATAATGTCCCACTGACCCCCCCCCCCCCCAAAAAAAAAAAAAAAACAAACAACAACAACAAAACGTTAAGGCAAACAGAGGCAAGCAATGACTCCAAGTTTCAGCGATTTTCATCCATCTGCTTTATGGATACATGTATTGACATTCCAGTTGTGCCACATATCTTGGAACACACAATAATGGGACCTAACGCTGGCTAAGGCAGATTAGAAGAAAAAAAAGGGCCTCGCTCTCTATCTCTCTCGTTCTCTATCTCTCTCGTTTTCTCTGCGTATGTGCATATTACTTATGTATGTTTTTCTTACGTTATGGATCTGCCCTTTGTTACCGATCGTCTTAAGGGTTGAACTTCATGGGGTGGAAAACGTAATAGGATTATTATTATTGATAGGCTTCCACTTGGAGCTAGAGGATGAACATGAAAGTGTCTAAAATTTCGTGACTACGGGAGCAAACATGAAACTTTGTTTACATCTTCAATTCTTGATGGTAAATTACGTAGACACTTCCATTTGGGACAAAATTCAGCCTTTAATAGTGTTTATTTACGATTATTTTTTCTTTGAGCCTCCAAAAAATTGAAAAGTATTATCGGAAATTTCATTCTTCGACTCTCTTTTTACACATCAACTTTATCAGATCTGTGTATTCTGCAAGGAATTGTGTAACAGTAGGCTTTCTTAGTCTTCGCACGGACTACAAGTGTCATTATTAATGCGACCTAGATCTTGGACTTAGTTGTACAAAGGATTTGCAAGATTTGTCTTGCTCGGATCACCTAGTGTTAAAAATACAGATATTCGGGCTACTTGTCATCGATCTCAGATAAAACTGCCGTCGGCTAAGGATGGTCACAGATGATCCAACATAATTATATGTTGCTATGAATCATAATTCATAGCAAAAGGATTTACGAGTCTTTACTTGTGGTAAATACAGTTTCCAGCTGTGATCAACTCTTGGCACTTTCTCTGAATACAACACTCAAACATGGGAAAGGCAGTGGTTATCAGATTGTGATTGCACACCTCTGAATCCATGTGTCGTTATTCAGAATCACAAAGAAATTCAGCCTCGTTTAGTTTTTGTTGTCTAACGATGGCACATTAAATTTGCTGGTAACTTTTCAAATGATTCGCACTGCTGCATGATGACACATTTTGTTGTCGGTTATTTTTGGAATTGTATGTGCTTGTTTGTGCTGTCGCAGGGTGACATGTTTGTCGATATCTATTGGATTTTGTTGTTGCTGTTGTTGCCAATGACCTCTGGTCACATATCCAGCGAATCATCCCTGTCACAATTCCTGCCACATGTCGCTGATTTTATGCCATCACTTGCAGGAAAAAAAAAATGTTGTAAAATGAGATCAGAACATTATCTCCGGGGAAAAATATATCTTGCAAAATTCAAAAGGAATAAATCAATCGCAATAATCAAGCTCTTACAAATTTAATCAATCACGCCGAGCCCAAAGCAACGTACCCATACACAGATTAAATTTGGGCATATCCACGGTAAAACGACCAAACCCGATTCCAAGAGTTGAATGCAGACAGAAACAATCCCAAAACTTCCTCAAACAAACGCACCACACAATAAGTACTCATCATTTCTATCAGGATTGTCATGAGTCTAGTTAATTAAAATTCACGCGGGGCGTGAGTTGTTTTTTTTACCAGGGCCATGAGAAATTGGCTGGTGGCCTTGAACAGTCCTCGCGAATTATTGTTTGTGAGTAAGGAATTGCAAAGTTAAACTATTAGATTCACGCTTTTCGGTTTTAATGTGCGTGATTAGAAGTAAGGCAGTAGGGGTGAGACAAGGTGGGGATAGTTGACATTGTTAATTATGACTAGACAAGTTTTTGCACGTTAACTGGCTGGTAGAATAGTGCAAACTATATTCCTACATTCAAAATGGTTGAAGGTTTCGGCCAATGAGATTGCTGAACTAATTTTGCCAGCGGACTAGCCCTGCCGGGTAATTGGATAGTATAAAACATCGTGTAACGTTGAAATTCATTGAATACAGACGAGAGAAGCATCGTTTCGTGAAGTATCTCCGGTTGTCCAGTACCTGAACCGTGTGGTCTGAAGACTAAAAGTCCTTTGCCATCGGACTGACTGAGTAGAAAGAAAGGTCTGAGTGGACTGACCTGTAAGAGTCCACGCTGCGCTCTTTTGATGTTCGCGCCTACCAGTTAGGCGTGACCAACGGTAACTCATCTTATTCATTAGGTATGATAGAAGTTCAGAGATAAAAAGGAAACCCACAGCTTCATAGGAAGTCAGAGAAAGCCACAGCTTGGACTCGCCGAACGAGCGTGGTGTTAGCTCGTGAATCATTACGACACGAGCCCACTTATATTGATGATATGAATATTAGAGAGAGGACCTGTATAGAATTATATGTACAAGCTGCTTAAATAACTACAAGCCGATTTGTGCTTCTGTAGGCTTTGAATGTACTGGGCTTTTTCTAGCCTTCAGTGAACCTTGAGAATCTGGTATTATTTCTGAGAGTTTGCCTGGCGACTGGCCAGTGGCGACTCAACTGTTACTTTAGATTAATATCTTGTTTCTTATGATATACCATTTGGCTATTGATTGCATTACATTTGATAGGGAACATAGTTGCATAAATATGTTAGGTTAAGTTAGTAATTATTGGAATTTTTGTTTTGAATATACCTCTATTGTCTTTTGTTTTGTATATTAATATTTTATGTAATATTATGGCCCGGTAGGCCTGACAGCATATATTCTTGTTATTTAATGATTTCTTGTGTGTATGTGTCCGAGTGTGAGTTAACTGCCTCTCGTGCAGTCACTAGATCCCCAAGACCATAACTCTGCTCGTGACAAGGATCACATTCTTATTCCTCTGTCTTACCGGACGTCTTCGAATTTGCACTCTCACCAAATTTTCAATTTTATCCCATTTTCTGTCTAGCCAAGAGTTTCAATTCGACTCTTTAGATTTCAACCAAACTTAGCGACCATGCTAATTTCAGCCGCCATGGCAAAAAATGATGATGATGATGAAGAAGAAGAAGAAGGAGGAGAAGGAGAAGGAAGAGAAGGAGAAGGAGAAGGAGAAGGAGAAGGAGAAGGAGGAGAAGGAGAAGGAGAAGGAGAAGAAGGAGGAGAAGGAGAAGAAGGAGAAGAAGGAGGAGAAGGAGAAGGAGGAGAAGGAGAAGAAGAAGGAGGAGAAGGAGAAGGAGAAAAAGGAGAAGAAGGAGGAGAAGAAGGAGAAGAAGGAGGAGGAGAAGGAGGAGAAGAAGGAGGAGAAGGAGGAGGAGAAGGAGGAGAAGGAGAAGAAGGAGAAGGAGAAGGAGAAGGAGGAGAATGAGAAGAAGAAGGAGGAGAAGGAGAAGAAGGAGGAGAAGGAGAAGGAGAAGAAGGAGGAGAAGGAGAAGAAGGGGAAGAAGGAGGAGAAGGAAAAGAAGGAGGAGAAGGAGGAGAAGAAGGAGAAGGAGAAGAAGGAGAAGGAGGAGAAGAAGGAGAAGAAGGAGGAGAAGGAGAAGAAGGAGAAGAAAGAGGAGAAGGAGAAGAAGGAGAAGAATGAGGAGAAGGAGAAGAAGGAGGAGAAGAAGAAGAAGGAGGAGAAGGAGAAGAAGGAGAAGAAGGAGGAGAACCAGAAGAAGGAGGAGAAGGAGGAGAAGGAGGAGAAGGAGACGAAGGAGAAGAAGGAGGAGAAGGAGGAGAAGGAGAAGAAGGAGAAGAAGGAGGAGAAGGAGAAGAAGGAGGAGAAGGAGGAGAAGGAGAAGAAGGAGGAGAAGGAGAAGAAGGAGGAGAAGGAGGAGAAGGAGATGAAGGAGAAGAAGGAGGAGAAGGAGAAGAAGGAGAAGAAGGAGGAGAAGGAGAAGGAGGAGGAGAAGGAGGAGAAGGAGAAGAAGGAGGAGAAGGAGGAGAAGGAGAAGGAGGAGAAGAAGAAGAAGGAGGAGAAGGAGGAAAAGGAGAAGAAGGAGGAGAAGGAGAAGGAGGAGAAGAAGAAGAAGGAAGAGGAGGAGGAGAAGGAGAAGGAGGAGAGAAGAAGGAGAAGGAGGAGAAGGAGAAGGAGGAAAAGAAGGAGGAGAAGGAGAAGAAGGAGGAGAAGGAGGAGAAGGAGAAGGAGGAGAAGGAGAAGAAGGAGGAGAAGGAGAAGGAAGAGAAGGAGAAGAAGGAGGAGAAGGAGAAGAAGGAGAAGAAGGAGGAGAAGGAGAAGGAGTAGAAGGAGGAGAAGGAGGAGAAGGAGAAGGAGGAGAAGGAGAAGAAGGAGGAGAAGGAGGAGAAGGAGAAGAAGGAGGAGAAGGAGAAGGAGAAGGAGAAGGAGGAGAAGGAGAAGAAGAAGGAGGAGGAGAAAAGAAGAAGAAGAAGAACAACAACAACCACACAAATGTTTGCGTTATGAGAAGAAGAGCCCCCACTAGTCGATTGAGAGAGAATGTAGGCCATGCCTGGTACCCTGATTTTATCTTCATATTAGACATACATATCATGCAGGGACACAAGAGAGCTATTCTCTTCTCGATTACGTGCCACTGTCTGGGATGGTAGATCTACAGAAATTTACAGGTTATTCGGTTTATTTTTCGGAGTTTCCCATCAAAACCTTAATGTAAAATTAAGAAAGAAATATATCCTTGTTAAATTTTAATTTCTCATGAAAATTGGTTTGAAAGAAAAATAACTAAATAAATCAATAATTCCGACAAGCATACCAATTCCTTTTAATTTAATTGAAATGACAATTTTAAATGAGAGGTTAGTTAAAATATGTGTAAACAAAATCCAGTATGGCCGGTGCAACCATAGCAGCCGACAACTTTCCTAATTTTCGCAATGTTTTTCTTCACATTCTATGACCCTTGTTATTTCTGATTAAAATCATCTTCCTGGCACCAAGAATAAAGACTCCGCCCCTTAAAACTGTATTTGACAACACTGATCAACATTACCAACGCCAGCTGTGCATACATATAGATCTTCAATATTTTCTCATGCACTTCAGCAGCTGCTAATCCCATAAGACTCTTCTCGGGAACACAAATAACAAACAAAGCAATAATTTCATAAACTGCACATCTCTATTGCTTGAATGACATTGATCAATGTTATTTCTTACGCAAGCTGTGTTGAAACGGCCAACCCAGAGTTACTTAAAGCTTTCAGAAGAAATATCATCCCATTGGTCCCTACAATGAAAAAATAATAAAGTTCAAGTAAGTGTAAACAAGCTGAAGCTCACATTACTTGAAATATGAAGAGAGAAATTGTGTGTAGAGTGCCTTAAGGAAGACATTTGATTAATCAGATATTTTCTTCCATCTTTTCGGGCTATACGACCACGCCTGGATTAACCATTAAGAAAACAAATACGATGAGGTAAAGAAAAGGAAATGGGGATGGATCGGCCACACGTTACGAAAGCCGGAATCCAACTTCATCAGGCAGGCTCTGGTCTGGAATGCACAAGGGAGGCGGAAAATGGGTCGACCAAAAACGGACTTGGCGTAGGAGTATCGATGCTGAGGTGAAGGCAGCCCAAATGACGTGGACCGAGCTAAGGAGGACCTGTCAGAACCGCATACGTTGGAGGAGTGTTGTTGCGGCCCTATGTTCCTCAAGGAATCAAGAGGCTTAAAGAAGAAGAAGAAGAAAATAAGTACCTGCTCAGAGGGGAAAAAAGGGATTGGGGGGGGGGGGGGCTGTACCACAGAAATGTTTCATTATCCCATTTACCATGAACCATCATGGTGCAAAACTGTAATTAATGGTCCAGCTGAACCAAGGTCCACAAAAAGGGCCCCCTACAATAAATGAAATGATTGAAGTATTTGCTGGCGGATAAGCCTCGCCGTTTTAAATATCTCACCTACTTGATAAAAAAAAAAAAACCAACAAGAAAAAGTTGTGAGGTCTGGCTGTAAGAAAACTGAATTTTGAATCTAATATTTCACTGAGAATGTCCTGCCAATCTGAGGGTCGAGGGTCACCAAGAATGGACGGTGCTTAAGGCATCACTTGGCATTATCCCGGCCCTGTATACTAAGACATTAATTGCATCAAATGAAGTGCTTATTCGCAGAAAAAAGTAACAACAACACCAAAAAGTCATCTTTTACGGAGATTCGAACACTCCCTCCCCCCCCCCCTCCCCTTTACCAAGTCAGCAGGCGAGTTTACTTAGCATGCTACCGGTTACACGTCAACCGACAAGTATCGATGGAAAAAAAAAAAAAAGACAACCTGGTGCATCATTCCCGTAGGAAACATCATGCGTTAATCCGAATCGAGCTGTCTTACCCAGTGAAGAGCCTAATTATTCAACAAAACAAGCCAGAATTGTGATCTAAAGGAGCTCCCCCTGAATAAATATCACAAAACCGAAAATCCATCTGCGAATAACATTCCGATCTTTTTCGCAGACGTCTGCGAATAAGAGTGGCCGAAAATGTGACAGAATGTTTTATACACTATGTGGATAGATTATGTTTTTGTATGTGTGATCTAGATCTAACTTAGATTTAATTGTCTGGTGTTGGATGTAGTTATTGCCCGTTCAGATTTATTATAATCGATCTAATTCTAAGGCGGGCTAATAATCTTGGACAACTTCAAAACAAGTCTATACACCAGCTGGACATAATAATATGGTCCAAATAGTCACTCTGCATTATCTTAATTGTTAATATTTTTTGATGGTTGGGGTGTCAGGTCAATCGTCTTGCTGACGTTATTAGCAACAGTTATATCACTAAAATCTCAAGTGTCATTTTGGACATCACATTGTTATTATTATTATTATTCATGTCGTAAAAGGCACCTTTGCAGAACTGAGAAAGACTGCTCAAATAAAATCTTATCTAATTGTAAATGCTACCAAAACTCTAGTACCAGCCTTCATTTCATTCTCCCCAGGCTGGATTACTGTAACTCACCCCTGCCAGGCATTCAGACTGATGAACTAAAATAAGCTCCAATCATTTCAGAACAACGCTGCTGTTTACTATTTAAAAATGCAAACAGGAACATGCAACATCTAAGGCAGGCTCACACAGAATGTAATTCCTTTGTTGTAGGAGTTTCGAAGATAATTCCAGAAAATCTAATTGAATTATTAATCCCCCAAAGGCCTTTCAGAAATCTATGGGCCACACAAGCATTCTTCATTATTCTTCATTCGAGAAGTTCAGAATAGAGCTAAAGTTAGTCCACTATCGAAAAGTCTCCGGACTGACTGATAATGTCTCCCTTACGCCATGTATGGTTTTTGAACAGCCTTAAAGTAGATTAAATTTATATGTTCACTGCAGAGAGAGAGAAAGAGTTGTTACTATTACACTGTAAAGAGCCTTAGTCCCAATTTGTAGAAAGAGACGCTATATAAATGTACACCATTGCTATTATTATCAGCCTTATGTTCTTGGTCTGGAATCTCCGTACAGGACGTGACGGAATATTTGTGCAACCGTCGTATTAGAAGTTTGAACGTCGTCCAGTGATCTTGGTAGTGGGGTCTTTTGGCTCCACACATGACAAGCATATTTGTTGCGCCAAGGGTAATCACTTCTATTGAATAACAAGTAGTTTTCAAACCAGTTGGGCCTGTAAAGTCTTTCAGATTCCATATGAACACGACTGGAATTCTTGAGCCACATCTTTTGAGGAACCTGATGAAAATAAATCAAATGGAATTAACTTGATGGGAAAGCAAAGCCCGGGGAGTGTGTTTTCATTCGTAACATTATGAGCTCTGAATCTTACCCTTAACACTCTACCCGCCAGAATGCACTAAAGCAAAATTATTTCTTTATATGCTAAAAAACATTTGAAAAATAGTGGACTCGACACCATGTGTGTCGTATCAATAATATGGAAGGATGGGTGCTACTTGAAATAAGCTTATTTGTGATCCGTTACCCACAACTTATTGTAGCTCTTTCATCAACGAAAAGATCATTGTGGCTTTCTAAATAAATCTAGTTCTAACCCTAACCATAACATTTTCTGAAATGTGTACAATCCAAATAAAATCCAAACTTGGCAAAGTGCCCAAGTAGCCACTGAATAATATTAATATCTGATTACCTTTAGCGAATTCCAGCCCCATTCTCTTCTGTAGTGACTATACTCCGCATACCATTCCCGAATGAAAGGAGAACCTCTTTTGGCCATTATGAAAGCGTTGCCCATGCCTGTCAATTTATCTAACATTCCTAATGTTATATCGTAGTCTGGAAGTAAAAAACAAACAATAAGAAAAGATTTGTAATGGGCTGCTGCTTGAACTGAAGTTTAGGAGTGTCTTTTCTGAAAAAAAAGAAGAGTTTTTTTGAAACAGTTCTCGAACCGTGAATTAGATGTTCACCTGCAAAACTGTTAGTGTGAACTTACAGCACAGTGTGTATGTACTTGTGGACTTTCGTCACATTTACAATCAACGTGTTCTACATGATTTACTGGCCTTACATTTAGAAATGAATTTCTCAATTATTTATAAAGCACTATTATCAATCATCAATCAATAAAAAATAGATCAATTTTTCAATCAGCACAATAAATATAATTCAGAACTTGCCGATCCTTGGCATCATTAGAAATCGCTCAAAGTTAAAGCTTCAAAATGTTTACACAGGTTAAAATTGATACTCAGATCACGACTTGGACAAAAACCGATACTAAAATTGTTTATTTTTCAAAAAAATATATTTTTTGATTTATTTCGACCTTTCATGATGACCTCATTTGGCTTCTATGGTTTTTACTGTCATGAGTCGACCTATTTTTAGGTGAGGCTAGGAGTTCACGGAGTGCAGAATTGTTGTTCGCGATTTGGGTCGGGTGGCGGGGGGGGGGGGCGGTGAGCTAAGGATTACGGCCGAACTGGTCATGTTGGTAGTTAAGGCGAATCAGCCAATGAAATGGTAGCTGCATAGCAACTCGCCGGCGGCCCGCTGAGAGGTATAAAAGAGCCCAGCTCCAGTTAAAGTTGGTCACAGATAGGAATGCATCCTCTATGAGGTGTCTTCGTAGGACCTCAACCAGAGTGAGGCGTGAGAACCTAGACAGGCAGTGAACAAGTTAAACTGTACTCTCGAGAGAGCTAGATATAGACGATCTCCATGTCTTAGTGAACTTAAGCAAGCACAATCCAGTATTCCGTTCACTCTTGTGGACGGACAGATTGTAAGTTTCAAAAGCCAAAAGCCGTACTGTAATAGGGAGCATCCAGAGAGAGAGAGAGAGAGAGAGAGAGAGAGAGAGAGAGAGAGAGAGAGAGAGAGAGAGATCACTGTATGCCATAAGAAGAGCTATTTCCCGGTGTCAGATGTGCTGTGTAACCAGGAACGAGTAGTTAATATTGTAATTTTCATAAACCGTTACTAGCTTGTAGCTAGATAACGTAGTTTTAGTATTGTGATTAATTGAATCTCTTTCTGGAGGAAGCTATTATATTATAGAATGAGAAAGTGATTTTGCTATTACTTTGAGTAGCTGGTTAGATTTTGGTGTTTGCCATCGTCGCCATAATTCCTTTGGTGTAGTGATACATTCCATTAATCACATCTTTTCTTAATTATGCAGTCAAAATATCAATAGATTTTACGGCCCCACAGGTCTGACCAAACTTTAAGCACTTTCGTTTGTCTCATTATTTACTTGTGTGGGTGTTTCGGTGGTGTTTGTCCGGGTGTGGGTTAGGACCTCTCGAGTCGGGTGCTATATCCCCACTGTCACGAGTGGAGTGAGCGATAGTTAATAATTACGGGGGGAAAGGAGGAGAGTAAAATTAACGCACGGAGACAGGGAAGAAAAGTCGTGCATGTCATGAGTGGGGGGTCTGAAGGAGGCGAAAGCGCTGTATAACTATCACTGCAAGTTAGAAGGTCCTAGGGAGCGGATCTGTGAATAATAGCCCATCGGGCAGACATAAAGGGAGCAGTCGAGAAGACTAGGAGAAAGTCTTTCCAGTTATGACTGGTACGTAGAATGTTGATTGATTATTATGATTGATGTATTATATTATATTCGTCTATTACCATGATGTGAATAAGTATATGTGAGGAATGTGGAAGTCCGTGATATTGGATATAGCAATGTGCGCCACGAGCGATAGATGAAAGTGAGTTCATGGAATTGTAGCGCGAGTGAGTAGTGTGTACTCCGATGGAGGTGTGTACCGTAAGATGTGTGGTGAGTGAAAGGTGAACTAGTGTGTGTACGCTTCATGGATTGTAAGGAGAGGTGGAGTGAATAGAAATGGTAGGGTATTATACCAATGTAATGTTATTCTTGTAGGTGTCGGGGACGGGCCGAAGAGCCACCTCGATGAGCACAAGTGATAGGCCAGCATAGGGCCGGAGGCCACACATAGGCCAGAAGTGAGGCTGTCAGTGTAGGACAGTGGAGGCACATAAAGTCGTGGCAGTCAGGCCACGGACAGGGACGTAGATATGAGAGTGAATGAGATACTATGTTGTTGCCATGTTGATAGGCTAGTGAACTGATATTATGTTGTTGCCATGTTGATGGCTATGGAAATAATAATGTGTTATTGCCCTGCGGAGGTGCTAGGGGAGTGCTAAGGTGTATGACAATAGGAAGGGGATATTGAGAGACTGCGGTGCCAGTAAATTATTAATGTACTATTAAGACCCTGAGGGGAGAGGCTGAGGCCGAAGTGCCTTTAGGAGTAACTACCGGATTGTGGGTCCGAGGGAGAGTGTGTGTGAGAATAAGGCCGTTGTACGGCAGTCATTTCAATAATATAATGTATGTAATTGCGCTATTATATGTATAATTATGTTTAATAAATGTGTGAGTCTGATGGGTTGTTTTGTTAAGTGTTAAACTTGTTTGTTCGTGATTGTTGTCCTGTCATACTTATTACATCTCCCAGTCTGGGATTTGTGACACCCACAGCACATAACTCCACTCGTGACATTAGTTGACAGCCTTTCAAGAGCAATTTTCCCAAGCGCACTAGTAAACAGGAGATAATGTATTTGACACGCACTCAGCTGGATGGAAATTTTCTATGGAACAGAATGTGCAGCGTCCTGGTTCTCTTGCCATCTGCACCAAGACTGCAGAATTTGGGAAACTGTACCACATTCCTGGTTTGCACATGTTATTAGAGTACTTTTAAACTGTTTACTTATTCCAGACATCTGTCATTTAGACCAGCCTCAAAATAGTAACAGACACACACACATACACGCTCACATAACACACGCAGAGAGAGCGAGAGAGAGAGAGAGAGAGAGAGAGAGAGAGAGAGAGAGAGAGAGAGAGAGAGAGAGAGAGAGAGAGAGAGAGTACCAAATATGGTATCATGCAACTCCGGGTGTCACAGGTAGTATTACACATGTACATAAAAATACAGGTTACAACTGAAACAAAAAATTGTAACGTTAACGCTGACAATTAACGATACGACCTCTGTTAAAAAATCGATTCATGTTTTCCTACATTTCTATTAGTGCGACTTTTTCCTGTGCCACTTTTACCTATATTCTAAGATAACGACCGGTGGAGATTCAGGGAAAAGTACTCCATGCACAGAAGCACGCACGGACTTGGAAAAAGTAGACAGCATTCATACATCACGTGTTAGAAATCGAGAAGAACAGGCCGAACAGGCTTGACGCCGGGCAAAATTCAATAAAAAACTTATCCCTACCACTCCCGTCCGTCCAATTCCTCCACAAATTAGGCTTCATCGACATTAAGGCAAATTTCTCCAAAAAGGGATTAGAGAAGTATACAAAACAAACAAACACACACACCAACATTCAGTTTCCGATTCCCCGCTCCGGCTCTTTCCACTCTATTCAAGTACATGCATTATCAGATTCTTTTGAATAATTTCAAATTATCATTGGCATGCTCACCTAAAAGGGGTGTAAGATCTCTGAGAACCAACATATCGGCGTCCAGGTATATCCCACCATTCATGTACATCACCTGAAGACGTACGATATCCGACAAGTGTTGTTTGAACGGAATAGACTTGTTTGATATATTGGTTGGCACTTCTCGAAATAAGAACCTGAAACATACAGAAACAATTAGTAAACGGTGACCCAAGATTAATGTGGCGGGTCGAATTCTACATAGTAAAATAACGAAGGCTGCCAAAGTAATTTTTCCATGTAGCTATACAGAATGTACCTATACCACAGTAAGTGCTTTATTTCACTTATGTCACTCAAATCTTGGTGCATCCTTCCCCTTCTCCCCACCCCCAAGTGAGCGGCGGCCTGAGCATGCGCCCTTGCAAAAATGTGTCTTTTGGTACAGAGGATAGGCATGCGAACTCGCAAAGATTGGATTGTAATTCAAATATAATTGAAAATGTCATGAAAACGAAAGACAGTGGCTTTGGAAGTTCCGACGAAAAATGTAGAAGCACAGATTCTGTGATGTCAAGTGTAATGAAATCATTTGCCGACGCAGGTACCTAGGTTCAAATCTGACTTGCGGGGACCAACCCCATTTCTAGTGGTGCTTTGTAAGTTACCCATTCGTCTGGGGCCTCACTGGGGCCCAGGCCTTATTTAATGGCATAAGTTATGTCCTTACGTGAACGATTGTTCTTACATGAACACCACGGGTAGGCTGTAAAACTATAATGAGCATTCCCCTGGACAATTTATTGTGATATGGCAGTGAGCAGAATAAATGTGGTTTTTAAATATGACCATAAATTATTGAAAGAAAGAGGACAGAAGGTATGCTCTGAGGCTGAATTTACGTAAACATTTCAGAAACTGATGAGAAAAGCCCAGCTTCTTAACGCTTTTTAACAACTATCCACAGAGGTTCATTACAGACGCAAACGTTCAACCAACAATTCTCAAAACTTTGGTCATTTTCCTGATAAAGTACAGAGGATTAAATCATGTACTAAATGTTTAATTACCGTTCAATAACAAGTCTGACTCTGTCCTAAATGGTGATCCTTGTCTAATTGGAGATGAAGTACATTACAAAAAGCAGTCTATTACTCCAGAGACTATCACTGGAGACTGGTTGACCAACCTATTTCAGAACGTATTATTTACCTAACTCCATCCACATCTCGCAGTACCTTCTGCCACCATTTTCCCACGGGATGTTGATCTCCGATGACGTAAATAGTAAATGACTACAGAGTCTTTGCTCTTTAAATTGAAATGATTCGTTTATTAACAGCAATGAAATAAACAGTCTTCAAAGGATTATGAACTTGCGGTCTGTAACTGCCATTATTTTGTGTACTACGTCACCGATCAAGGAATCCTTGAATGGTGCGTTATGGTGCAAAGCTGAAATACTAGATACAAGAACATACATAATAAATGATAATCCTCTATGCCCCCCCCCCCCCAAGTCTTTGAGAGGTATAAATACAAAGGCTGAAAATGAACGATCACACATAATCACATTTATATAACTTATTTTAGGTATAAGAAACATTTTGATTATGTCAACATAGAACTAGAGCCATGGAACCACAAAACGATTCAGCGACTGCGGTATTCGAGTCCCTTTGCACAATCTACGACGAGACACCCTCAGAGCACATGGCCGAATCCATCTCCCTTGATCATCATATCTATGACTCTATACAAGACTTGTGGAAAAGACGGCCCTCTGACCCCCAACCCACCATCATGATCAGCGTTCAGGCGCTCCCAGAAGATGCTGTGGACTTGGGAATCAAACCCACCTTTGAGCTTGCATCAAAAACAGTCAGGTCACCTGCTGTGGCAGACACAGGATGCCAATCCTGCCTCGCCGGGACCACGTTGCTTCACCAACTTGGTCTGACCAAGAGCCATCTACTTCCCACTACTATGAGGATGAAGGCAGCAAATACAGAGCCCATCGGCATCATAGGTGCGCTTGTCCTCCGCATAACCGGCTACAAAAGAGGGAAAGAACCATGCACAACCCGCCAAATAGTGTACATTACAGAGTCAACAGAAAAAATATTTTTATCCATGGAAGCGTGCATTGCCCTAGGTCTACTGTCTACCAACTTCCCTTCAATTGGCTCAACCTCCAGTTTGGAGAATGAAAATCAAGACAACCCTGGCACCACTGATCAATGCAGATGCCCTCTACGACAAGCTCCTCCAACTGTTCCAAAATCCCTTCCCTTCCCCGCCACAGAGGAAAACAGGGAAAAAATAGAACAGTGGCTGTTGAAACATTACAAAAGCAGCACATTTAATGTGTGTGAACATCAGCCCCTACCCATGATGTCAGGCCCTCCAATGAAAATCATGATTGACCCAGATGCCAAGCCTGTGGCATACCATAATCCCATCCCAGTACCAGTTCACTGGCAAGATGAAGTAAAAGCTGGTTTGGATCAAGACGTACAACTCGGGGTAATCGAACCTGTCCCTGTGGGCACACCGGTAACATGGTGTCATCGCATGGTCATATGCGCTAAGAAGTCTGGCAAGCCACGGCGCACGGTCGACTTTCAGGCTCTGAACCGCCACGCCACCAGAGAGACACACCACACCCAATCACCATTCCACCAGGCTCGCATAGTTCCACCTAACACCCGGAAAACAACATTCGACGCTTGGAATGGCTACCACAGCATTCTCCTTGACCAGAAGGACAGACACTTGACCACTTTTATCACACCATGGGGTCGGTACAGGTATTGTGTCTGCCCTCAAGGATATATAGCCTCAGGAGACGCTTACACGAGAAGATTTGATGAACTTGTCAGTGACGTTCAAAACAAAACAAAAGTTGTTGACGACACCATAATGTGGTCCTCTACCATAGAGGATAGCTTCTTCCAGGCTGCTGAATGGTTGGACATCTGTGGCCGAAACGGTATCACCCTTAACCCAAGCAAATTCACATTCGCTAAGAACACTGTTACATTTGCAGGGTTTGATATCACCCCCACCTCCGTTCGACCATGCCCACAAGTACTTGAGGCAATTAAGAATTTCCCCAAACCTCGAAACGTGACAGACATCAGGAGCTGGTTTGGGTTAGTGAACCAAGTTGCATACGCATTTGCCTCTGCTGAGAGAATGCAACCATTCCGCTCCTTCCTAAAGCCAAATACGCCATTCACTTGGACAAACACTATGGATGATCTATTTGAAGAGACAAAGCACATCATTATCGAGGAAATCAAACATGGTGTGGAGATATTCAGCAAAGCCAAACCAACATGCCTTGCAACAGATTACAGCAAGGAAGGTATTGGCTTCTGGCTTTTCCAGAAACATTGTGCGTGCATATCTACAAAACCATTCTGCTGTCGTACAGGATGGAAGATGACATTGGTTGGCAGTCGCTTTACCTCATCTGCTGAGTCCAGATATGCGCCTATAGAAGGAGAGGCACTGCCAGGGACTTGATGAGCTGGAGGAGTTTGGGCTCGTCGTTTGATGTGAGGGATTTGAAGCTTCGTGTGAGGTCTCGCCTGAGAACATCGTCACAGCACTCGAGCAGTTGGAATATGATGTCCGGGCCAGAGAGTTTAGTGGCCTGTTTGTAGTCGGTCCATCGTTGAACGAAGTAAGCCCACTCTTCGCTGGTACCCGAAGCAGATATTGACGGCCTCCTTACTTTTTCTGTCTTGGCCCCTGTGGCATGGGGTGTGTGTGCAGTGACCGGATGAGCTGTACGCTCGTGAAGGTCCAACAACCGCACCAGGACTTCAGCAGCTAGGGACGATGGCCATGACGCTGTGCAACTGGGGGCAGGGCATTTGATCTCTGTAGACTGATGTGCGTTCTCTGGGTTTGACATTCCGTTCGGTTTATTTCATAAATGACTACAGAGTCTTTGCTCTTTAAATTGAAATGATTCGTTTATTAACAGCAATGAAATAAACAGTCTTCAAAGGATTATGAACTTGCGGTCTGTAACTGCCATTATTTTGTGTACTACGTCACCGATCAAGGAATCCTTGAATGGTGCGTTATGGTGCAAAGCTGAAATACTAGATACAAGAACATACATAATAAATCGAGGGCCGCCAAGTAAACTATGGTAACTCATGTTTTGCAAATTTTACAGGAGACACAAAAAACTGCATAGTTCGTTCAGTTTTATATGTATATGCTTGATATTCACAAGTAAAGATATATATGCCATGGCAAATTGGTATATGTCTTTATTTTACATGATTATTTGATAATATTTTAGTTATTGGAGTTACCATATTTTGCCACTGAAAATTACACACGTAAAGTATTGTATCTCGACTTACAACAATTTTATGGGTGCTGGCACCACACAAAAACTATGGTATGTCTGAGTTACAATAGTTTACACGCGGAACAGAATTGAAATTTGGGAACTTACAATAGTTTGCCTCACCTCAAGTAGCAAGCTTACATTGTATACTAAAATACACTAATTTTTATCTATATTTTTATGCATGGATTGGATCTTTGAGACTGCGATAACAGTACATAGCAGCGACTACACTTGGAGCAAAATTCATTGGTGAACTTAAAGCATGACATTCAAATACATAGTCTATAAATCATGAAGAAGTCAGCTTAATTTTGCACGTAACACAACTTGATATTTTTTATTCATCGGGCTGTCTTGCTGTACATTTTGAGAAACAGAGGAACATGTTGCAAAGCAAACATTAGGCAGGCACACACAAAAAAAGTAAAGTATTGAAATAAATAATTTATGAATACTTAGATGGAGGAACTGTGACATACTACGTTGCTATGACCACAGAGAAATGTCCCATGTTCATGTTTAAAGGATTTGCAGGCGGTAAAACGGCTGATTATACCATTTCATCAATAACAGTAGCAGCGAGTGGCTGTGTTGGACTTCGAAAAATGCCAGAGGACTCTCCTGAAAATGAGTATTTGATTCCAAGCTCCAGAGTCCAAGTACAACCTTTATACTACGACATTGTATAGTGATGAAATTATTGATTTCCTTCATACAAATGCACTCACGCACACAGTAAAAAATATGCATTAAATGCACATGAGATGAGTGTTTACAAGTAAATGTGGAAGTATGTGATGCAATATCTTTTCAGAGAAAAAAACTGCCACAAACATGCGGCACTTGAGTAAAATTGTGAGACAGTTGAACGATCAAGCTGCTTGTAAATGTCTGGCAATTATTGCATCTTAATCTTCAATAGATTGAAGAATTGGTGATGTATTGTGGGAATAATTTGGGCTTTACAAAGGGACTGCAAGTCAGTGTACTTGTCTTTATCAATTCCTGGACCTATCCTATGATTGTGGACATTGAGCTGAATTTCATGGAAAGAAAAACTCTGTTGTATTTTTCTTATTCTTTGAATTAAATTGAGCTGGTGGTACTGTCCATCATAATCATATAAAATTTGAAAAACATTGGGATTGTCTTTTGTCATTTCATAGATTTTATATTTGACCAATGTGCTTGTTGTCTATCCATGTCAAAGTCAAAATTTTTCAAATGCCCAGCAATTTGCTTAAAATCAAAGAAGCACTGCTCATCAAGTTCCCTAACAATATATCTGAAGTCTTTTATTGTTCGTTTTTTTGTTTTTTTTTCACTTGACAAAGGCGAAAGCCGAAAATTTATGCATTTTCTGTCTTCTGTTTAGTTTGCTTTGTACTGTTTGGGTTTTATTTCTCACGTGGGGCTTCGCAACATACAACCTTTTCTTTTTGCTCAATTTTGACTTTGCTTATAGCCCTGCTGCGACCCCACAGTTTTTCTGTGGTTTTTATGATATCTCGGTTTAGTATGTTTAGCTGCACTGATAATGCCTGCCCACTGTGGAGTAGTGTAGATATCTTAGTGTTTACTGACACGTTCTATAGTGGCATGGACATTGAGGTTTTCATTTTTGCTGTGACCTTTGATGAGAAAAATTATCGTGGTCTATTTCTGAAAAGCCAAATTTATTCAAAGCATGCCACAGCATGGTGAGGAAATATTTGTTGCGATTCTGAACGCCGCGTGAGTCTACATACAATGTTACAAACTCAACGCCCCTTCCATGTGCAGACCCAAGGTAGTCAAATACACAGGATCCTATCTCATTGGAACCCCTTGCAGCTATACCTTCATGCCAGACCTTGCCCTCTTCCAAGGTCATACAATGATAAATTAAAAGTGTTCAATTTTCTTTTATAGAACAATACTGAAACATTTGAATGAGGGTCATCAAGACTTCTTGTAAGTCAAAACAGACTGAATTTCTCACTCTGTTGGTACGACTGTCTTCTTTGTCTCTTGCCTTTTTCTCCTGCACTCTAACCTTGTTGCGGTGGTGGTCGTCGTACTTTTGCCTTTGCTTTTCCTTTTCTTCGAGAGAGAGATTTTCAAAGGATACACAAAAATCGCATCTATCCTTGCTAGGGTTGTGAAAGCCAAGATTAAACTCAGTTCGAAACAACTCACAATAGATTGTGGAAGAGGCGATGTTAGTTGTCATTTCTTGCCTCCTTTGCTCTCGGTCAAGTCTGTACATGGTGGCCAAGTTTAGGGAGGCACCAAGGTACCGCCGTTCACTGTCCTCCAGGCAGTAGTGACTTTCCACTGTTGGAAAGGACCTGGCGTGTTCTCTAATTCTTTCATTCTCCTTCTTCATTGGCTCTGTAAGTTTGTTATGCAAAAAGAAGGTTTTACACACAGGAAATTTTACGCCTATGTTTAAGTAATACTGCAGGCTTCTCTTTCTCTTAAATGTGTCAATGCCTGTTGCCTTGTCCTTGGCATGTACGTTGTGGCAAACGTAATTTCTCCTCTTGTCTATGCTCCCTGTCCGCCAGAATAAATGAAACATAGACTCTCTCTGTGCAGTACTAATTCTCTGATGGCAGTGCATTCTGCCAGCCGATCCATACCCCTCCGTCATTGTTTTCCTACGGACAAATTTGCCTTTTTTGGTTGAAAACTCTTCCCCTGAGTTTAGGCTCTTCTTTCTCTTAGTGTCCTTCCAGTTGTTTTCGTTTCGTCTTCTCTTCCTACCTCTCATTTTCCGGAGAGATGCAGAAGAAGCCACAGTGCTGATACTGTCTTCTGTTGTCATGTTGTTGCAGTCCAGTACTCCAGCCTCTGAAGCTGTAGACGTATGGATCAGCTGCTCAGGGGAATCTTGATTTCCCGCTGAGCGCTCTTCCATGTTGAACGTTGATGCAAACGATCGATGATCGTTCTGTGGATCACAATCAGATCCACCAGCAATAAGCTGCATGGCATATACAGACACTTGCATGTACTTTAAGGGTGAGGTGGATTCAGGCTGTACCTCTTTCTCTGGTGTGCTCTCTCTCTACCTTTTGACATCCACTCTTCTTCGGATGGCTGCTCTACTTGTGGAACATAGTCTGGGTCTTTGTTAGGGTCCCAGTTATTGAGATCTGAGCTACTGTCACCGATACTGGTTTGGACAGACACCCTTCGTTTTTCCTCCTCACAGAGGTTTTCCTTTAGATCTCCACGACAGGTAAGTCATCAGAATCCTACTGCGAAGAAACCCTCTGGTTCCGGCCTTTGCTCAGCTTCCTGATTGAAGCCAGCGGTAAATCCGAGTCTGATGGCTCATCAGACCTAGAAGGCACGGTCGGCTTCAGATTGTGATACACTGGTTCTGTCGCTTGGGCTAGAACATGCACCTGTGTAAGCTCAAAGGGGATTGATGAAAGTCCCAATGATGTTGCCAGAGAGAGGAGATACTCCTTCACTTCCGCTGCTGAACTGTGAGATGTTCTAACTGCAGCTCTATGTGGGCAGGCCATACCGGCCAGGTTTCTGCTATGGGGGTCAAAGATGTGGTAGACATTGTCATCCTTGATGATTGCAGATGAAAATGCAGGTGTGTCCGAACCAATGATCAGGATTGCGTGCTTGTCCATGCTTGAAATTGCAGGTTGGAGACTGAAGTATGGTGGAGTATCATCCTTGGTTTCCAAAAGCCCAGTATATGAATCCATGATCTGTAGATCAACCTGACAGCCACATGCTTCACACTGATTAGGAATAGATCTGATGAGTGGATACTGTTCATTGAAATGTCCAAACAGTGATGAGTGTAGGTTTATCACCATGGAATAGTATCTGGTCCAGATCATGCGTATTCCATGTTGTGGTGAGTTTGTTTTCAGGTTAATATTGGGTGCTCCCAGGCAACTTCATTAACTGGTCGGGATCTTCTCACTATTCCCATGCACGGCCTTTGTCGGTGATGTATGGTGCCCTGTACACCCTGGACTGGGTACCTTACAAAGCTTAGTTTTAAGTAGGCCTTACAGAATTACAACGTGAGCAATTTCATACTCAAGACATTCACATGTACATTTACTTGAAAAAATATTGTATCTGGGTGGGCCATGAAAGAAACTGGTGGTTTTTACACCTGTAAACTATTGTAAGTCCGACATACAACACCTCATTTCTCCAGTTCTGTCGCGTATACTATGGTATCTTGACTTACAATAGTATACGCGGCAAATAACCACTACTTTTAGATACAATATTTTAAAATTATGGGATATCTCTCTTAATTTTAAGAATGTAGCTGCGAAAATTTTATGGAAGGTGTATAGTGGGAAATGCATTCTTGATGCCAAAAATGTCAATTTCGGAAAAAACATGAGTTACCATAGTTTACTTGGCGGCCCTCGAAATGATAATCCTCTAAATAGCGGAAGGAGACACGTGACGTTTGGCCGCCATGACCGCGACATAATGCACAAATTTGAAATTATAGGATCCGAAGATAATGAAGTATACAATCCTCGGCACTTTCTCGGGCATTTGTAAGGTACAAGCACTTTTCTCGAGATGTTCCAAACCAATTTGGCGAAGATGCATACGACAAATGATGTCACTTTCCTCTGCAAATTCGTCACACAAGAGATCTGGGTCATAAAAGTCGGCTGTTGGATCCACAGAGGTAAAAAAGTCTATTATGGGACATTCCAGTTTTTCAGCAACCACGTCTTCACTTGCGTCTTCATCTCTCGATTCTGCTACACTCCTTAATAAATACTGAAGAGGGATGGACAGATTTCCTTTCTTTAATCTCTGATATACTCCTGATAAACTACGTTGCTTGACGCTATTTATCACTGCTATTGCAATTCCCACACAAGCAATTAGCAGGAGAAAGGTTTTGAAATTACGTTTACAGATTATACGAAGCGCCATTCTGATAATGCTTTTGCTCCAGTTCTAAAGTTTGTGGCACTGTATACAACTAGTCACCCTAAAAAAACTGTCCATCAGCAAAAAGATCAATCTAAATGTAAGTACCAAATCCCGTGGGCAGAAAACTCCACAGTATCATTATGCTAATGACTTCCTGCACACACATTAGTCAAATACTTTTATTTTGTTGTTATTGTTATATTCAGCTCTTTTTTCGCTGGGAACAAATCTGGCCAATTAGAATAGTAAATACAAAGTCGACAAACTTTGAGTTTTCTGTAGTTGCTATCATTGTTTTTGAAACTGTTCTGCTACGAGTTCACTGAGATGACTGGGTAGACTGAGTTGGCTTCTTTATATATATACAGCACACGAGTAAGAGAGCGAAGTTTGTTCTGCAACAGATGCACAGATTGGATTCGATACCCCTCTGATCAGACCTCGTAAGAGACAAAATTTTCGAATTTAGTTTTTTCTCAGAAAACCATTCTCCCGATCACAACGGATATGCTAAGAAAACAAAAATCTGAAAAAGCCCCCCAAAAAATGTCTTAAACCGCAAATAAACAAAACCCGTAAGTCCACCCCTCCTCAGACTCATTCTGATCAGATCTCGTATGAGACACGATGACACAATGAGTCGCGATGTGATGGCGTTGCTTGGAAGTGGTCATTTGGTTATTAACAGGGTTGACTCGTTCTTTCATCACTGACAAGTCTTTAAGACGGCGGTGGTGTATAACAGTGGTCAAGAGACGAACTTATGAGGTCACGCCCCCTAACAAAAACCCTTTGAAGTTTTACCGCACAGGTGGTTCGTTGTTGTTAGAGGAAGGAGTGGTCATTTGGTTATTGAATGGGCTGTCTTGTTGTTGCATCACTGTCAATTCTTTAAGATGGCAGTGATTCATAATAATGGTCACAGATGAACCTAGTATGATGACTCTCCTACAAAAAAAAAATCCTTTGAAGTTTTACCGCACAGATGGTACGTTGTTGTAAGAGGAAAGTTTTGACCAGACATTGGACATGAGAAAGAAATAGTAGTGTTTGTTGCAAGAGGATTGCTCTTGACCATATAAGGTAATGGTACACACATAGTAATATAAAAGGGGACAAGGTGGTCTAGAGGCAAGGTGCTCGCCTCTCATGCCAAGGGTCCCGGGTTCTAAACCCGGGCAGTGCAGGCATGTTGGAAAGTGGATTTTTCTCATATTTTCAAGTCCCTGGTCCTATTGGGGGGTAGGATCGAGTACCTAGTCTTCTCGGATAAGGACGAAAAAATTCGGAGGGCCCGTGTGCACGTTGCGCACGTTAAAGATACCTTGGCAGTTGGAAATCGTAAAGAGCAGGCCGAAAGGCCGCTGCCCGGGCAAAATTGAAATTAATAGATTAAAATTTATCCATATCATCTCTCCCCCCCCCCCCCCCCCCCCGCCAGAACAAGAAATAATAAAACAAGTAAAGTGAGGTGTAAATGCCAAGGGCAGCGAACCTCCTAAAATAAAGACCTCAAATAATAGTAATATAAAAACTCGATAGCATGCCAAAATAAAAAAACTCCAAAATTCGGAGGGCCCGTGTGCACGTTGCGCACGTTAAAGATACCTTGGCAGTTGGAAATCGTAAAGAGCAGGCCGAAAGGCCGCTGCCCGGGCAAAATTGAAATTAATAGATTAAAAATTTATCCATCCTCCCCCCCCCCCCCGCCAGAACAAGAAATAATAAAACAAGTAAAGTGAGGTGTAAATGCCAAGGGCAGCGAACCTCCTAAAATAAAGACCTCAAATCAAAATAAAAAAACTCTTTGAAGTTTTACCGCACAGATGGTACGTTGTTGTAAGAGGAACGTTTTGACCAGACATTGGGCATGAGAAGGAAATAGTAGTATTTGTCACAAGAGGATGGCTCTTGACCATATAAGGTAATGTTGCACACATAGTCATATAATATAAAAGCCCGATAGCATGCCAAAAACGATCATTTCAGCTCTTGCTATCAAGTTGTAAGTTATGCACTTTGTGAGTGTTTGTTCCAATGATTTTAAAGCTACATGTATCAAATAATTATTCTCCAATAACTATGACTGAGTTTTGGACTAAATCCAATGTCATTGACGCTGCGAATTTTCGACGAGAATGACTTGTGATTCTTTTCGTGAAATATTAATTTGCTGTGAGCTTTGGGCGAATTATTGTACTGCGTTTGACCAACTGATCAACACAATTGGGACTGCAATCGATTACTATGAGTGACTAGTGATATTTAAACGTTAAACTCTATACATTCGACTCTTATATTCCTTCATAGCTTCTGTTATGGAGTCGTACTGTCGCGGTATGGGAATATTCCAACTATCTTTGGAGCAAAATAAGGCAGCGACAAAGGACACACCAAAATCGTCTTCAAGCGATCCCCAAAAAATATCTTAGTTTGTCTGTTTCATCGACCAGTTAAATCCTGAACAACGTCGATGTACACTCTCTCGAAGCACTGAAAAAGAGAGAGAGAGAAAGAGAGAGAGAGAGAGAGAGAAAGAAAGAGAGAGAGAGAGAGAAAGAAAGAGAGAGAGAGAGAAAGAGAGAGAGAGAGAGAGAAAAAAATTCACACTAGAGAACAGTCTTCTTGTGCGTAGGTAAATCAAACTATAGTTTTCATTATGACTCTTTTTCTGTAGTTGTTTTTGTGTATAGTCTTTGAGCAAAACGTAATAAAGGTTAATGTAATTTTGGACAAGAATTCTCTTTGCGTTCGTGTATGTCCTCACAAATCTTTAAATGTTCATCCATGTCATTTTGTATGTCTCTTCTCCTTTACTAATCCAAAGTTCATTAATTAGAGTTAAGGTTCGCAAAGATTGCACAAGAAATTGGGTTGCGCTTTATAATTGTAATGACACATTTAATTAATATCATCTTCTAGAATTATAAAAATGTTATGAAAATTAAAGATTGTTACAGTAAACTTGGATAATGATTACATTATCGGGTACAAATCATTTCAGCAACACTTTGTTGAGGGAATTGTCGCTTACGCGCTGTCACTCCAGCAAGTTTTCATTCTGATCAAAACTCCTAAGCGACATCGACGTCGCTTACGAGGTATGATCAGAATGATAGCAAAATAATCATAACTCACATGCGCCATTTTGCAATCAGCATAAAAGACAATTGGAAATAACATGCACCCCTGATGTGGCTATCATGTGATGGGTTTCATACATAAATTTGAGGTGAATTGACAATGCAGTTACTCAAGAAATCAATTTTTTGCTTCTCCTGTAAAATTTTTCTCGCCGCGCTTACGAGGTCTGGTCAGAGGGGTATCGCTATGTATCCTGCTGTGCAAATTTGTAATTCATGCTACGTTAATTTTGATAAATGAAATATAAAAAAAAAAAAGTCATTACGTTTTGGCTTGCGGTTCAGAACCAATCAATAAAATTTATTTTTATTTGGCCTCAGTGTCAGGAGTAAAGTACACCATCAGTATTTCTTAATTTTTCCAAATTTTAAAAAGTAGATTCAATATAGCATGACTGGCTATTGACGTGCTCTATGGGACCTCCTTAAATAGATACTGAAGTTCAACGGGAGTAGGAAATCTGAGTTCCGGATTAGCGAGGCTCATGCGCGAAAACTATTTCGCAAAATTTTGGCATTTATACGTTGAATTTGGGCCTGATATTGGACATTATGCACCAAGATATGATGAGAGTGGGAGTGAATAAGCTGGAAAAATAAAATTCATGAAAAATCATCAGAACACCGACAACATGACATGTCGCCAGGGATCGGTCCGGAAGATAATTTTTACATCTATTAACTTCTATAACTTGAAAAAACTCGGAGACATACATCCTGTATTCGTTGGTTGTCCTAGATGTTTGTATTGTCCAATGGCAGGCGGGTGAAAAGAAAGAATAGGGAGGGGAGGGCTGACGTGGGTGGGCGTGGCCCCAGCGAACGAATACTCAAGTCGGTAAGAGACATCGCGACATAGTTCGGCTGCGACCATGTCTTTTTTGGAGAGACGGAATGGTCGAACGGTTAAGCGATCCTTTTTCCTCCCAAACAAGACGATGAGTGCCGTAACAGAGCTCGTGGGCTCTATCACCATCTTGGATTGATCATTTCTCTTTCTTCCTTTTTTCACTCCCACTTTGCTGAGCACTAACTAGGCACTACGACTTTAATTCACCTCATAATTATTTTCTCTAGATAACATTTCGTACTGGCGATTGGCTGTCTACAAAGAACGATGCTATAATAATATAATACATATATACTTTGAGTAGATACCATCCTCCGCGCCCCTTAAAAAAAAAAACGACCACGAAAGCGACATAGATTCTCTCCACTCCCCCCCCCCCCCTCACACCCCCATTTCAAAATTACCATTTTCGCCACAAGGGACAATTCCAACGTAAAGTTGTAAAACAAAGACAGAGAGAGAGAGAGAGACAGACAGAGAGACAGACAGACAGAGAGACAGACAGACAGCGAGAGAGGCAGAGAGATTAAATTTTCGCACATCCACGGTAAAACAACCAAACCCGATTCCAAGAGTTGAATGCAGATAGAAACAATCCCAAAAACGTCCTCAAGCGAACGCATCACATAATTAATACTCATCAAACCAAGATGTCATCTTACTATATTATGTTCTATGCATAATTATATCAACAAACGCTAGTTAAAAATACAACAACAAACCTCTAAGTAACAGTTAGGAATTATCTAAAACTTCAGCGAGCAAATATACTCACTCATTCTGATGAGACTCTGAATAATAAACATAAATATAGTACCCCAAAAACACCGTGACGGGCTCAAAGTGGCCGTTATCATGCCGACGTAAACCCAAACCCAATCTCGAACTGTCTTCTCCTGTGGGACATCATTTCTATCAGGATCACATTCTTATTTCTCTGTCTTACCCGACGTCGTCGAATTTGCACTCTCACCAAATTTTCAATTTTATCCCATTTTCTGTCTAGCCAGGAGTTTCAATTCGACTCTTTAGATTTCAGCCAAACTTTGCGACCATGCATGCTCAGCCGCCATGGCAAAAAAGATGATGATGATGATGAAAAAGAAGAAGAAGAAGAAGAACAACAACAACAACAAATGTTTGCTAGTGCACATGTCGCCGTGTCCTATGGGACGAGAGGCCGAAGGGCACACTATAGACGATTGAGAGAGAATGTAGGCCATGTCTGGTACCCTCATTTTATTTTCATATTAGACATACATATCATGCAGGGACACAAGAGAGCTATTCTCTTCTCGATTACGTGCCACTGTCTGGGATGGTAGATCTACAGAAATTTAAAGGTTATTCGGTTTATTTCTGGAGTTTCCCATCAAAACCATAATGTAAAATTAAGAAAGAAATATATCCTTGTTAAATTTTAATTTCTCATGAAAATTGGTTTGAAAGAAAAATAACTAAATAAATCAATAATTCCGACAAGCATACAAATTCCTATTAATTTAATTGAAATTTTAATTTGAAATGAAAGGTTAGTTAAAATATGTGTAAACAAAATCCAATATGGCCGGTGCAACTATAGCAGCCGACAACTTGCATAATTTTCGCACTGTTTTTCTTCACATTCTATGATCCTTGTTATTTCTGATTAAAATCATCTTCCTGGCACCAAGAATAAAGACTCCGCCCCTTAAAACTGTATTTGACAACATTGATCAACATTACCAACGCCAGCTGTGCATACATATAGATCTTCAATATTTTCTCATGCACTTCAGCAGCTGGCAATCCCTTAAGACTCTTCTCGGGAACACCCATAACAAACAAAGCAATAATTTCATAAACTGCACACTGGACCAAGAATGTAAAAAAAAAAAAAGAAAAAGTCATAGCTGCTGTATTTTTTTCTCTAGTGCTTGAATGACATTGATCAATATTATTTCTTACGCAAGCTGTGTTGAAACAGCCAACCCAGAGTTACTTAAAGCTTTCAGAAGAAATGTTATCCCATTCGTCCGCACAATGAAAAAATAATAAAGTTCAAGGAAGTGTAAACAAGCTGAAGCTCACATTACTTGAAATATGAAGAGAGAAAGTGTGTGTAGAGTGCCTTAATGAAGACATTTGATTAATCAGATATTTTCTTCCATATTTTCGGGCTATACGACCACGCCTGGATTAACCATTAAGAAAACAAGTACGATGAGATAAAGAAAAGGAAATGGGGATGGATCGGTCACACGTTACGAAAGCCGGAATCCAACTTCACCAGGCAGGCTCTGGTCTGGAATGCACAAGGGAAGCGGAAAATGGGTCGACCAAAAACGGACTTGGCGTAGGAGTATCGATGCTGAGGTGAAGGCAGCCCAAATGACGTGGACCGAGCTAAGGAGGACCTGTCAGAACCGCATACGTTGGAGGAGTGTTGTTGCGGCCCTATGTTCCTCAAGGAATCAAGAGGCTTAAAGAAGAAGAAGAAGAAAATAAGTACCTGCTCAGAGGGGAAAAAAGGGATTGGGGGGGGGGGGGCTGTACCACAGAAATGTTTCATTATCCCATTTACCATGAACCATCATGGTGCAAAACTGTAATTAATGGTCCAGCTGAACCAAGGTCCACAAAAAGGGCCCCCTACAATAAATGAAATGATTGAAGTATTTGCTTTCGGATAAGCCTCGCCGTTTTAAATATCTCACCTACTTGATAAAAAAAAAAAAACCAACAAGAAAAAGTTGTGAGGTCTGGCTGTAAGAAAACTGAATTTTGAATCTAATATTTCACTGAGAATGTCCTGCCAATCTGAGGGTCGAGGGTCACCAAGAATGGACGGTGCTTAAGGCATCACTTGGCATTATCCCGGCCCTGTATACTAAGACATTAATTGCACCAAATGAAGTGTCTGCGAATAAAACCCCGAAATAATTCGCAGATGGGGTTTCTTTGTGTCGTGGTGTCTACTATGGAAACGTTCCTTCCGCCTATTCTGGTCTGTGGTGGCGCAATGTCTAGCGTCTACGGTTATCAGTCTGAGACTATGGGTACAGTCCGTCTTGGGTTCAATCCGTCTTGGGATCAGTGCCACGTCGGAGCCTTTTTTTTTTTTTAAACCCAGTACACTGTACTGCTCATTATTAGGAATCAATTTTTTTCCTAAGGATTTTGCAAAATTGATGTCGTGCTGAAACTAGTCATTACTAGTGTGCTCCAGATTACTTCTTTTATTTATTCCTGTTCATTTCATTTATTCCTTTTCATTGAACAGGAGAGTTGCTAATTACAAATACAAATGTAAATCAAATTTTAAACATTAAATGATTTCTTTTAGTCAGTGTGAACTGAAAACTTCGTCTCTCTCTGTCGTGACTTATATCTATCCCCTATTTACTGCAAATATATTTTGGGGATCTTCTGCTTCAGCTATTTGTTATTTTGTGTTTTATTACTGTTTTGTTTGCATGGAAGTTGTGTCCATTTTTGTCTGCTCTGTCTGACTTTCTCTGTGACTTCACACAGGACAAAATTGGCTAATCTAAATAAAGAAAAAAAAAGAAATTCCACTCACAATTCAGTTGGGGGGGGGGGGGGCAGGGAAGCAGAGAAAAAAGTAACAACAACAACAACACCAAAAAGTCAGCTCTTACGGAGATTCGGACACCCCCCCCCCCCTTTACCAAGTCAGCAGGCGAGTTTACTTAGCATGCTACCGGGGACACGACACCCAATAAGTATCGCTGAAAAAAAAAAAAGACAACCTGGTGCATCATTCCCGTAGGAAACATCATGCGTTAATCCGAATCGAGCTGTCTTACCCAGTGAAGAACCTAATTATTCAACAAAACAAGCCAGAATTGTGATCTAAAGGAGCACCCCTAAATAAAAATCACAGAATCCAAAATCCATCTGCGAATGACATTCCGATCTTTTTCGCAGACGTCTGCGAATAAACGTGGCCGTAAATAATAATAATAATAATGAAGATCATTTATATAGTGCCTAATCCAAACAAGTTTGATCTAGGCGCTTTACAGAAAGTCTTATTCTCTCCATTTGCATCTCTCTCACTCTCTCTTTCTTTCTCTCACCCTCTTTCTCTCACTCTCTCTGTCTCTCTGTCTCTCTCTATCTCAAATTGTAACGCAGCCTGTTAGGCGCAATTCACAAATCACAACTTGTTTTCTAAAGTATTATAATATTATTTGAATATATATTATATAATATTTATTTAATAATGAATTATAAATTTTCGTTGGTGATATGAGGGGGGTGATAGGGAGAAATTTTAATCTGTTAATTTTAATTTCAATTTGTGATAGAATGTATTACATACGTGGATAGATTATGTTTTTGTATGTGTGATCTAGATCTAAATTAGATTTAAGTGTCTTGTGTTGGATGTAATTATTGCCCGTTCAGATTTATTATAATCGATCTAATTCTAAGCCGAGCTAATAATCTTGGACAACAATCTTAGACTCTAGACCCATGTAGATGTAGATGTAGATGTAGATCTAGCACAACAGCCTTGGACTCTAGAATTAAGAGTCTAGAGCGAATTTGAAACAATTTTGCCAAAAACCATGAGAGGAAAATGTCTTTCATGAAGAGCTAAATCAAAATAATTGACCAGTTCTGTTCCCAATGAATTCTGAATATGAACGTGAGTTCGGATTTTAGGTCAGATCGACGTAAGGAGATAAACTTTTGTGAAAAACGGAGTATTTTCTCATCATCTTCCTAAAGGTCGCTTTAGTGAAGAATGATTGCAATTTATCACAGAACATCTGCGACATTGCCTGTTAGACATCGTGGCTTGTCTTTTTGTTTAACTGCTATGATCTCCTTTTTGACTGCCCTGACCTAGTTTTGAGTTTTGGAAGGAAGTAAAAAGAAAAATTAAGGATAAAAACAGCTGATTTTCGATTCATCAGTCAGATCATAATTGGAAGGGGAGGGGGGGGGGGTGGGGGCGACAGGAGACGAAATCACGGAGTCCCGCCAAGTGACCCAAGTGCGGACCGATGAAAGTAGGCGAGTCAGGGTTACGTAACAAAACGTGGTCACTTGTACTACACGCATTAGGCATTTTCTATCTATTATAATAATTGGGAAGAGTTAGCGAATTACTAAGGTATGTTGGAAAATAAAGATAAGATTGAATGTCTTTATTTTTTGTCTTCCATTGTAGTTACGGTGAAAGAGAGGCTCTAATCACACTACTGGCATAAGAATGCCGATTTTCTGGGAGGGTTCCTCGACCAAGGCAATTTTCTTGTCTGAGATAACTAAAGATTTTGGTTCTGATATTACCTGTTTTAATTTTGGTGTGGTGTAATCGCCCTACCTGCCTGGGATTTGTGAACACACTGCGTTGTGTGTATACGTGTGTATGTGTGTGTTCCTTGTCTGACTAATAAAAACTGTTTCTCTTATTTGAATATAAGCGCATTTTTATATACTACATTATTTCAAAGGGATAATATTTCAAAGGAAACTGTTAATTTGGTGTCATAAGGCCAAAATAGTGAGAATACTGGGTGTTGTTGATTTTATAACCAATTTGTGGCCAGTGTCAGGAACATGACTGCTGGCATTTTGCCCATAACAGAAGATAATTTGTACCAAGTCCAAACTCTGTCTCTAAACCTCTCGAAACTTCCAAACATGTCTATACACCAGCTGGACATAATAATAATATGGTCCAAATAGTCACTCTGCATTATCTTAATTGTTAATATTTTTTGATGGTTGGGGTGTCAGGTCAATCGTCTTGTTGACGTTATTAGCAACAGTTATATCACTAAAATCCCAAGTGTCATTTTGGACGGCACATTTTTATTATTATTATTATTCATGTCGTAAAAGGCACCTTTGCAGAACTGAGAAAGACTGCCCAAATAAAATCTTATCTAATTGTAAATGCTACCAAAACTCTAGTGCCAGCCTTCATTTCCTTCTCCCCAGGCTGGATTACTGTAACTCACCCCTGCCAGGCATTCAGGCTGATGAACTAAAATAAGCTCCAATCATTTCAGAACAACGCTGCTCGTTTACTACTTAAAAATGCAAACAGGAACATGCAACATCTAAGGCAGGCTCACACAGAATGTAAGTCCTTTGTTGTAGGAGTTTCGAAGAAAATTCCAGAAAATCTAATTAAATTATTCATCCCCCAAAGGCCCTTCAGAAATCTATGGGCCACACAAGCATTCTTCATTATTCTTCATTCGAGAAGTTCAGAATAGAGCTAAAGTTAGTCCACTATCGAAAAGTCTCCGGACTGACTGATAATGTCTCCCTTACGCCATGTATGGTTTTTGAACAGCCTTAAAGTAGATTAAATTTGTATGTCCACTGCAGAGAGAGAGAAAGAGTTGTTACTATTACACTGTAAAGAGCCTTAGTCCCAATTTGTAGAAAGAGACGCTATATAAATGTACACCATTGCTATTATTATCAGCCGTATGTTCTTGGTCTGGAATCTCCGTACAGGACGTGACGGAATATTTGTGCAACCGTCGTATTTGAAGTTTGAACGTCGTCCAGTGATCTTGGTAGTGGCGTCTTTTTGCTCCACACATGACAAGCATAGTTGTTGCGCCAAGGGTAATCACTTCTATTGAATAACAAGTAGTTTTCAAACCAGTTGGGCCTGTAAAGTCTTTCAGATTCCATATGAACACGACTGGAATTCTTGAGCCACATCTTTTGAGGAACCTGATGAAAATAAATCAAATGGAATTCAACTTGATGGGAAGGCAAGGCCCGGGGAGTGTGTTTTCATTCGTAACATTATGAGCTTTGAATCTTACCATTAACACTCTACCCGCCAGAATGCCCTATGCAATAACTTCTGAAACATTTAAAGCTGATTTGAAATAGTCATTAAATGGGAAACTATGAACGTGACTAAAGCAAAATTATTTCTTTATAAACTAAAAAACAATTGAAAAATAGTGGATTCGACACCATGTTTGGGGTGTCAATAATATGGAAGGATGGGTGCTACCTAGTTAAACTTGAAATAAGCTTATTTGTGATCCGTTACCCACAACGTGATGTAGCTCTTTCACCAACGAAAAGATCATTGTGGCTGTCTAAATAAATCTAGTTCTAACCCTAACCATAACATTTTCTGAAATGTGTACAATCCAAATAAAATCCAAACTGGGCAAAGTGCCCAAGTAGCCACTGAATAATATTAATATCTGATTACCTTTAGCGAATTCCAACCCCATTCTCTTCTGTAGTGACTATACTCCGCATACCATTCCCGAATGAAAGGAGAACCTCTTTTGGCCATTATGAAAGCGTTGCCCATGCCTGTCAATTTATCTAACATTCCTAATGTTACATCGTAGTCTGGAAGTAAAAAACAAACAATAAGAAAAGATTTGTAATGGGCTGCTGCTTGAACTGAAGTTTAGGAGTGTCTTTTCTGAAAAAAAACAACAGAGTTTTTTTGAAACAGTTCTCGAACCGTGAATTAGATGTTCACCTGCAAAACTGTAAGTGTGAACTTACCGCGCAGTGTGTATGTACTTGTGGACTTTCGTCACATTTACAATCAACGTGTTCTACATGATCTACTGGCCTTACATTTAGAAATGAATTTCTCAATCATTTATAAAGCACTATTATCAATCATCCATCAATAAAAGATATATCAATTTTTCAGTCAGCACAATAAATATAATTCAGAACTTGCCGATCCTTGGCATCCTTAGAAATCGCTCAAAGTTAAAGCTTCAAAATGTTTACACAGGTTAAAATTGATACTCAGATCACGACATCATTGCCTTTCTCACCCTGGATCAGGGTATAGGCCACCAACAAACACTTTCCATCCCTCTCTATCATGGGCCAGCCTCTTTACATTATTCCAAGTCTTTCCGCTTCGTTGCACATCATTTTCTCTGGCTCTTCTCCACGTTCCGCGCGGCCTTCCTCTTGATCTCTTGCCCTGGGGATTCCAATCCAATACCTTCTTCGCGATGCTGTTTCCTGGCCTCCTGAGAGTGTGGCCGATCCATCTCCATCGCCTCCTACCAATTTCCTCTCTGACTGGGCTCTGTCTTGTTCTTTTCCAAACAATTTCATTGCTGACCTTTAGAGGATTACCATTTATTATGTATGTTCTTGTATCTATTATTTCAGCTTTGCACCGTAACGCACCATTCAAGGATTCCTTGGTCAGTGACGTAGTGCACAGAATAATGGCAGTTACCGACTGCAAGTTCATAATCCTTTGAAGACTGTTTATTTCATTGCTGTTAATAAACGAATCATTTCAATTTAAAGAGCAAAGACTCTGTAGTCATTTATGAAATAAACAGAACGGAATGTCAAACCCAGAGATCAAATGCCCTGCCCCCAGTTGCACAGCGTCATGGCCATCGTCCCTAGCTGCTGAAGTCCTGGTGCGGTTGTTGGACCTTCACGAGCGTACAGCTCATCCGGTCACTGCACACACACCCCATGCCACAGGGGCCAAGACAGAAAAAGTAAGGAGGCCGTCAATATCTGCTTCGGGTACCAGCGAAGAGTGGGCTTACTTCGTTCAACGATGGACCGACTACAAACAGGCCACTAAACTCTCTGGCCCGGACATCATATTCCAACTGCTTGAGTGCTGTGACGATGTTCTCAGGCGAGACCTCACACGAAGCTTCAAATCCCTCACATCAAACGACGAGCCCAAACTCCTCCAGCTCATCAAGTCCCTGGCAGTGCGCCAGGAGAATGTCATGGTGGCACGGCTTGAACTGCAGCAGATGAAACAAGACAGGGATGAACCAATAAGGGCTTTCTCGGCTAGATTAAAGGGACAGGCCGGCATTTGTCAATACTCGGTCGGTTGCGGGTGTGGTGCCCAGATCAGCTACAGCGACCAAATGGTTAGGGACACAATCATTGTCGGCCTGGCAGATGATGACATTCGCCTGGATGTGTTAGGACAGGCTAACCAGGACATGACGGTCGAGGAGACCATTCGGTATGTGGAAGCAAAAGAAAGTGGGAAGCGCTCGGCTGGACGCATCAGACCGTCTCCAGTCCCATTAGCAGTTGATGCCACCAGCACATACAGACAGTATGAAAAGAGAAAGTTTCAAACCCGCCCACCGGATAAAAAACCTAACACTCCTCCATGTGGCCATTGTGGCAAAACTGGCCATGGCCGAAGACAACAAGAACGAATGGCTCACTGCCCGGCCTACAACCACACATGTACCAAATGTGGTTTACTCCACCACTTTGAAAGTGTATGCAGGAAATCCAAGAAACCACAAAACGATTCAGCGACTGCGGTATTCGAGTCCCTTTGTACAATCTACGACGAGACACCCTCAGAGCACATGGCCGAATCCATCTCCCTTGATCATCATATCTATGACTCTATACAAGACTTGTGGAAAAGACGGCCCTCTGACCCCCAACCCACCATCATGATCAGCGTTCAGGCGCTCCCAGAAGATGCTGTGGACTTGGGAATCAAACCCACCTTTGAGCTTGCATCAAAAACAGTCAGGTCACCTGCTGTGGCAGACACAGGATGCCAATCCTGCCTCGCCGGGACCACGTTGCTTCACCAACTTGGTCTGACCAAGAGCCATCTACTTCCCACTACTATGAGGATGAAGGCAGCAAATACAGAGCCCATCGGCATCATAGGTGCGCTTGTCCTCCGCATAACCGGCTACAAAAGAGGGAAAGAACCATGCACAACCCGCCAAATAGTGTACATTACAGAGTCAACAGAAAAAATATTTTTATCCATGGAAGCGTGCATTGCCCTAGGTCTACTGTCTACCAACTTCCCTTCAATTGGCTCAACCTCCAGTTTGGAGAATGAAAATCAAGACAACCCTGGCACCACTGATCAATGCAGATGCCCTCTACGACAAGCTCCTCCAACTGTTCCGAAATCCCTTCCCCTCCCCGCCACAGAGGAAAACAGGGAAAAACTAGAACAGTGGCTGTTGAAACATTACAAAAGCAGCACATTTAATGTGTGTGAACATCAGCCCCTACCCATGATGTCAGGCCCTCCAATGAAAATCATGATTGACCCAGATGCCAAGCCTGTGGCATACCATAATCCCATCCCAGTACCAGTTCACTGGCAAGATGAAGTAAAAGCTGGTTTGGATCAAGACGCACAACTCGGGGTAATCGAACCTGTCCCTGTGGGCACACCGGTAACATGGTGTCATCGCATGGTCATATGCGCTAAGAAGTCTGGCAAGCCACGGCGCACGGTCGACTTTCAGGCTCTGAACCGCCACGCCACCAGAGAGACACACCACACCCAATCACCATTCCACCAGGCTCGCATAGTTCCACCTAACACCCGGAAAACAACATTCGACGCTTGGAATGGCTACCACAGCATTCTCCTTGACCAGAAGGACAGACACTTGACCACTTTTATCACACCATGGGGTCGGTACAGGTATTGTGTCTGCCCTCAAGGATATATAGCCTCAGGAGACGCTTACACGAGAAGATTTGATGAACTTGTCAGTGACGTTCAAAACAAAACAAAAGTTGTTGACGACACCATAATGTGGTCCTCTACCATAGAGGATAGCTTCTTCCAGGCTGCTGAATGGTTGGACATCTGTGGCCGAAACGGTATCACCCTTAACCCAAGCAAATTCACATTCGCTAAGAACACTGTTACATTTGCAGGGTTTGATATCACCCCCACCTCCGTTCGACCATGCCCACAAGTGCTTGAGGCAATTAAGAATTTCCCCAAACCTCGAAACGTGACAGACATCAGGAGCTGGTTTGGGTTAGTGAACCAAGTTGCATACGCATTTGCCTCTGCTGAGAGAATGCAACCATTCCGCTCCTTCCTAAAGCCAAATACGCCATTCACTTGGACAAACACTATGGATGATCTATTTGAAGAGACAAAGCACATCATTATCGAGGAAATCAAACATGGTGTGGAGATATTCAGCAAAGCCAAACCAACATGCCTTGCAACAGATTACAGCAAGGAAGGTATTGGCTTCTGGCTTTTCCAGAAACATTGTGCGTGCATATCTACAAAACCATTCTGCTGTCGTACAGGATGGAAGATGACATTGGTTGGCAGTCGCTTTACCTCATCTGCTGAGTCCAGATATGCGCCTATAGAAGGAGAGGCACTGGCAGTGGTAGACGCCCTCGAGAAGACACGCCATTTTGTACTTGGATGCCCCAACTTGACAATAGTTGTTGATCACAAGCCCCTCCTCAAAGTGTTTGGTGACAGGAGCCTAGATGCCATTCCTAACCCACGCCTAAGGAACTTGAAAGAAAAGACCCTCAGATTCAGGTTCCAAATCGTTCACATCCCAGGGATTCGCCATGCTGCTGCTGATGCTATGTCACGTCACCCAGTCGGGCCACCCACCCAAATATTCCTGCCCGACGACATTACTACTGTGATGGAGGTGGATCACAATATCCCGACGGGACATCATGATTTCCTCATGGCAATAAGAGCTAAATCGGACACCACAACTATTAGCTCAAGTGAAGACGAGATGTTGGGTGCCAGTTCACTCACATGGGAAAATGTTCGTGTAGCTACAAGCAGTGAATACTCAGAGCTGATTGATTATGTAGAAAACGGATTCCCACAATCCAAGGATGATCTACCGAAAAAGCTGAGGGCCTTTTACCAATACAAAGATAAGCTCACCAGCTTTGATGGTGTGGTCCTATACAATGACCGTATCGTCATGCCACCCAGCCTCCGGGAGGCTGTCTTGTACTCGCTGCACTCCGCGCACCAGGGAGTCTCCCAGATGCATGCACGCGCAGACGCCTCATTCTTTTGGCCAGGCATGGCCACAGCCATCACCGAAATGCGTCTGCGCTGCTCGCCCTGCAACAGAATGACACCGTCACAACCCAGTGCTCCACCTACACCACCTATTTCGCCACATTACCCTTTCCAATCCATATGTGCAGACTATTTCCACTATGCAGGACACAATTACCTAGTAATAGTGGACAGATATAGTAACTGGCCCATTGTGGAGAGAGCAAGTGACGGCTCCAAAGGCCTCATATCAAGCCTCAGACGTACATTTGCCACATTCGGAATAAGTGACGAGCTATCCTCAGATGGGGGACCTGAATTTACCTCTACTGCTACCAAGACATTTTTACGCAACTGGGGAGTGCACCACCGCATATCATCCGTGGCTTTTCCTCATAGCAACAGTAGGGCAGAGATAGGTGTCAAAACGATCAAACGCTTGATTGTTGACAATAGTGGTCAGAATGGTGACATTAACACTAATGCCTTTCAGAGAGCCATCCTCCAATACCGCAACACACCTGACAGGGATACCCATATCTCGCCAGCCCAATGCATATTCGGTCGGCCTGTGCGGGATTTCATTCCAATATTTCCTGGGAAATACCTACCCCACCAGACATGGCAGGAGACATTGGCCTTGCGAGAGGATGCATTACGAAATAGACACATGCGTGATGCAGAGAGATTGTCAGCTCACACAAGAATCCTCCCTGCACTATCAGTGGGTGACTGTGTGCGCATACAGAATCAAACTGGACCATATCCAACAAAATGGGATAAAACAGGCATTGTCATCGAGGTTCGCCAATTTGACCAATACGTAGTGAGAGTGGACGGTTCAGGCAGGATGAGCCTTCGCAACAGGAAGTTCTTGAGGAAATATTTGCCAGTCATACCCAGATCACCACTGGCGGCTCTGCCCTCACCAGCTACCACAACCCAAACAGGCAGACCATCAGTGCATCCAGTAGCACCACCCCAAATGTCAGAACCTTTTTCAACACCAGAGGTTAGACTAACAACACCGTTGCCAACCACTCCTCACAGCCGCATCCCATCACCAACCGATGAACCCTTGCAGCACCAACAACCGGATGGTGGCAGCCCTGATGACAACCCATTCCAGGCTAATGCACCGCAACCTGTCTGCCCCCCTATTACAGATAAATCACCGAGCAAGACACCCAACCGCACGCCCAGAGCCTTGCGAGCACTGAAAACTTTCAATAAAGCTGGCCTCAAAGTAGAAACATTACCTTCAACTCGCTTAAGGCGCAAATTATAACAACCATCACAACCTCTCTCTCCCTCTGACTTTAACATGTCAAAGCTATGGACTCATAGAGTACATTATTATCCCCAATAACCTGTATAATACAATAATACATGTACATCACTTTCAGGTCACACTTGAGATACATTTTGTTCCTTCATTAGCACAGACAATTATAGCTTTGCAAAGTCAATGGCCATTCATCCAATTATTAATAGATCATCATGAGCTATTTATGGACAATTACCAGTCAAACAAGCAGTTTCATGTTGTCGCTATTATACTTTTACGTTCACTAATGCAAGGAGCATTACTTTATCATGGATGTCTACAAGTTGTTATGGTTCCATGGCTCTAGTTCTATGTTGACATAATCAAAATGTTTCTTATACCTAAAATAAGTTATGTGATTATGTAGGATCGTTCATTTTCAGTCTTTGTATTTATACCTCTCAAAGACTTGGGGGGGCATAGAGGATTACCATTTATTATGTATGTTCTTGTATCTATTATTTCAGCTTTGCACCGTAACGCACCATTCAAGGATTCCTTGGTCAGTGACGTAGTGCACAGAATAATGGCAGTTACCGACTGCAAGTTCATAATCCTTTGAAGACTGTTTATTTCATTGCTGTTAATAAACGAATCATTTCAATTTAAAGAGCAAAGACTCTGTAGTCATTTAACCTTGTCTGTCCATCTGATCTTAAGTAGCTTCCTCAAACATCTGTTGATGAAAACTTGGATTCTCTTTATGCAGGCCTGGGACGCATTCCAAGTCTCACATCCATACAACAGGACTGACTTCACGTTCGAGTTGAATATCCTCAGCTTTGTTTTTAGAGATATATCCTTGGTTCTCCAAATCTTGCTTAAGGACGTGAAAGCTGCCTGTGCCTTTCCAATTCGTGCTTTGACTTCTGCCTCTGTTCCTCCCTTATTGTCAATGATACTACCAAGATAGCAGAAGGACTCTACATCTTCCAGTGGTTGATCTCCTACTTTGACTTGTTCGCTTGGGGGTGCAACAATTTTTAGGACCTTCGACTTCGCAGGATGTATCCTCAAGCCAATAGATTCTGAAATTTTGTTTAGAGCTGTAGTCTTTGCTTGCATCTGGTCGTGTGTGTGCGACAATAGTGCCAAGTCATCTGCAAAATCTAGATCGTCCAGCTGTGTCCATGGGGTCCATTGTATGCCATTTCTTCCTCCATTGGTGGTTTCTTTCATAAGCCAATCAATCACCAGAATAAACAGAAATGGGGACAGCAAACAACCCTGCCTAACTCCAGTCTTGATATCAAAGCTGTCAGTAAGCTCACCATCGTGTACGACTCTGCAACTTGTCCCCTCGTACATGCTCTTGATAAGATTCACCATCTTCTCTGGGATTCCATAATGTCTCAATATTCTCCACAGCGTTTCTCTATCGATGCTATCAAAGGCCTTCTCGTAGTCAAGGAAGTTCACTATCAGTTGGGAGTTCCACTCTAGCGACTGCTCTACTATAATTCTCAGCGTGGCGATCTGGTCGGTGGTTGATCGATTACTCCTGAAACCAGCTTGCTCCTCACGAAGTTTTGGGTCTGTTGCATTCTGTATTCGCTTGAGAATAATCCGATTGAAAACCTTTCCTGGGATGGAGAGAAGTGTGATTCCTCTGTAGTTACTACAATTGCTGAGGTCCCCTTTTTTTGGAAGCTTCACGAGGTGTCCTTCCTTCCAGTCCTTTGGAAACTTGCCTCCGATCCAAATCCTCGAGAATAGTGAGTGCAGACCCTCTGCAGCCCCAGCAGCATCTGCCTTCAGCGCCTCTGGTGGGATCTGGTCTGGTCCAGCTGCCTTGCCTCGATTTAACTGCTTTATGGCATCATTAATCTCTGCTTTAGTCGGAGGGTCGCAACTGATCGGTAAATCATTTCTTGCGGGTAGAATGTCGGGTGGGTTGCTTGGTGGAGGTCTGTTCAAGAGGCTACTAAAATGTTCTATCCATCTTTTTGCCTGAGCTTCCTTTCCAAAAATAGCCTTCCTGTTGTAATCCTTGACAGGAACTTCCGGTTTTCCATATTTTCCAGCAAGAGTCTTTGTAGTCTGGTAGAGGATCCTCATGTGTCCTCCTGTTGCTGCCTTCTCTGCTTTCTCTGCTAACATTCCTATGAACTCCTCTTTGTCTTTTTTAATTGATTTTTTGACCTCTTTAGCTGATGCTCGGTACTCTTCCTGGTTACCAACTCTTGAGCTTCTTGTACGACTTGCATTTACCTGTTCTTTTAGGTCTCTTCTTATCCTTATCAAGTCCAGTGATTTTTGACTGATCCATTCCTTGTGTTCCACTTTCTTTTCCCCAAGAACATCCTGACATGTCGATGTAAATACTCCTTTTACCTTAGCCCAGTGAGTCTCCAAATCTACTGTCTCTTCGAGGTCAACAAGGGGTTTGAATCTATTCCTCAGTGTCAGCTGGAACTCTTCCTTCTTGTCTCCATCCAGAAGGCTCACTTGAAACTTTCTCCTCTTTGTTCCTGCTCTGGTACCTTGTTTCTTGAGGTGGAGTTTGAGTCTTGCCAGCAGCATGTGATGGTCAGATCCAACATCAGCTCCTCTCTGTACTATGACATCCTCCATTGAGCGTCTGAATCGTCGGGTGATGCAAAAGTGGTCAATCTGGTTTTCAGTTACTCCATCCGCTGAAATCCAAGTGGCCTTATGGATCCTCTTGTGTGGGAATACTGAACCTCCAATCACATAGCTGTTAAATGCGCAGAAACTTGCAAACCGCTCTCCATTCTCATTCATTTGTCCCAAACCATTGCACCCCATAGTGTCCTCATACCCTGTATTGTCCTGTCCTATCTTGGCATTGGCGTCTCCCATTATAATGTTCACATCTTTTCTTGGCAATGTGTCAACTATTTCCTGAAGCTGGTTGTAGAAATCGTCCTTGTCCTCATCGGTTGCTTCATTTGTTGGGGCGTATATCTGCACAATGTTCATGTTGATGTTCTTGTTCTTTGTAGTAAATGATGCCAATATAATTCTCCTTCCGTAGGGTTCCCATCCCCTCAGTGACCTCTGGGCGTGCTTGCTCAAGATGATCGCTACCCCTTCTGTATGCTTTTTGTCCTCCCTTCCAGAATACAAAATCTTTTCCCCAGAATTAAGTTGTTTCAGTCCGGACTGTATCCAGCGGGTCTCGCTAACTCCAAGTATGTGCAGTCTGTATCGCCTCATCTCCATTGTAACCTGGGCACTCTTTCCTGCTTCATACATGGAGCGGACATTCCACGACGCAATCCGGAGTGACTTGTTTGATGAAGGAGCAGTCGGGCCAGTGGAGTCCTTTCGGCTTTGTCCATTGTCCTTCATTGAATCTACAGGTGCAGATGCTCCCCCTTCTCCCAAGATAAAAGACTGATTTAAAGTATTTGCTTGTGTTTCTGTAACTGGTTTATTTTTACAGTGTGGGTAGTTGGCCCACCGCCAACTGGCTCTTCTCGGGAGACCAGGACCTTTGCACCTTTAGTCGCCTCTTACGACACGCAGTATCACGTCAGATGTATTCTTTGCTGTCCCTCTTCTGCAAGAGGGCCCCGCATCTGCACGGGCGAGATCACGACATGGCCATGGACAAATACCGATACTAAAGTTGTTTATTTTTCAACAAAATATATTTTAAAAAATTTATTTCGATCTTTCATGATGACCTCATTTGGCTTCTATGGTTTTTATTGTCGTGAGTCGACCTCCTTTTAGGTTAGACTAGAAGTTCACGGAGTGCAGAATTGTTGTTCGCGATTTGGGTCGAGTGGCGGGGGAGGGGGGTAAGCTAAGCATTACGGCCGAATTGGTCATGTTGGTAGTTAAGGCGAGTCAGCCGATGAAATGGTAGCTGCATAGCAACTCGCCGGCGGCCCGCTGAGAGGTATAAAAGAGCCCAGCTCCAGTTAAAGTTGGTCACAGATAGGAGTGCATCCTCTATGAGATGACTCGGTAGGACCTCAACCAGAGTGAGGCGTGAGAACCTAGGCAGGCAGTGAACAAGTTAAACTGTACTCTCGAGAGAGCTAGATATAGACGAGCTCCATGTCTAAGTGAACTTATACAAGCACAATCCAGTATTCCGTTCACTCTTGTGGACGGACAGATTGTAAGTTTCAAAAGCCAAAAGCCGTGCTGTAATAGGGAGCATCCTGACAGTGAGAGAGAGAGAGAGAGAGAGAGAGAGAGAGAGAGAGAGAGAGAGAGAGAGATAGACCACTGTATGCCATAAGAAGAGCTATTTCCCGGTGTCAGATGTGCTGTGTAACGAGGAATGAGTAGTTAATATTGTAATTTTCATAAACCGTTACTAGCTTGTAGCTAGATAACGTAGTGTTAGTATTGTGATTCATTGAGCCTCCTTTCTGGAGGAAGATAGTATATTATAGAATGAGAAAGTGATTTTGCTATTACTTTGAGGAGCTGGTTAGATTTTGGTGTTTGCCATTGTCGCCATAATTCCTTTGGTGTAGTGATACATTCCATTAATCACATCTTTTCTTAATTATGCAGTCAAAATATCAATAGATTTTACGGCCCTGCAGGCCTGACCAAACTTTAAGCATTTTCGTTTGTCTCATTATTTACTTGTGTGGGTGTTTCGGTGGTGTTTGTCCGGGTGTGGGTTAGGACCTATCGAGTCGGGTGCTATATCCCCACAGCACATAACTCCAATCGTGACAATAGTTGACAGCTTTTCAGGAGCAATTTTCCCAAGCGCACTAGTAAACAGGAGATAATGTATTTGACACGCACTCAGTTGGATGGAAATTTTCTATGGACCAGAATGTGCAGCGTCCTGGTTCTCTTGCGATCTGCACCAAGACTGCAGAATTTGGGAAACTGTACCACATTCCTGGTTTGCACATGTTATTAAAGTACTTTTAAACTGTTGGCTTTACTTACTCAAGACATCTGTCATTTAGACCAGCCTCAAAATAGAAACACACACACATACACACTCACACACACACACGCAGAGAGAGAGAGAGAGAGAGAGAGAGAGAGAGAGAGAGAGAGAGAGTACCAAATATGGTATCATACAACTCCGGGTTTTCTAGGTACTATTATACATGTACATAAAAATACAGGTTACAACTGATACAAAATCCTAACGCTATCACTGACAATTAACGATACGACCTCAGTTGAAAAATCGATTCATGTTTTCCTACATTTCTATTAGTGCGTCTTTTTCCTGTGCCATTTTTACCTATGTTACAAGATAACGACCGGTGGAGATTCAGGGAAAAATACTCCACGCACCGAAGCACGCACATGTTGAAGACTTAACTAATTCACGCTATGTTTTTATCATTTGGATTAGGAAAAAGTGGGCAACATCATACGTCATGTGTTTGAAATCGAGAAGAACAGGCCGAACAGGCTGCTGTCGGGGCAAAATTCAATAAAAAACTTATCCCTACCACTCCCGCCCCCCCCCTCCCCCACAAAGAACACCCGCCGATCGGCGATGCACTGTAGCGACGATTTGTCTGCTCCAGTTGTAATTAGGCTGCATCGACATTAAGGCAAATTTCTCCAAAAAAGGGATTAAAGAAGTATACAAAACAAACAATCACACACACCAACATTCAGTTTCCGATTCCCCGATCCGGCTCTTTCCACTCTATTTAAGTACATGCATCATCAGATTCTTTTGAATAATTTCAAATTATCATTGGCATGTTCACCTAAAAGGGGTGTAAGATCTCTGAGAACCAACATGTCGGCGTCCAGGTAAATCCCACCATTCATGTACATCACCTGAAGACGTACGATATCCGATAAGTGTTGTTTGAACGGAATAGACTTGTTTGATATATTGGTTGGCACTTCTCGAAATAAGAACCTGAAACATACAGAAACAATTAGTAAACGGTGACCCAAGATTAATGTGGCGGGTCGAATTCTGCATTGTAAAATAACGAAGGCTGCCAAAGTAATTTTTCCATGTAGCTATACAGAATGTACCTTTGCCACAGAAACTGCTTTATTTCACTTATGTCACTCAAATCTTGGTGCATCCTTCCCCTTCTCCCCACCCCCAAGTGAACGGCGGCCTGAGCATGCGCCCTTGCAAAAATGTGTCTTTTGGTACAGAGGATAGGCATGCGAACTCGCAAAGATTGGATTGTAATTCAAATATAATTGAAAATGTCATGAAAACGAAAGACAGTGGCTTTGGAAGTTCCGACGAAAAATGTAGAAGCACAGATTCTATGATGTCAAGTGTAACAAAATCAATTGCCGACGCAGGTACTTAGGTTCGAATCTGACTTGCGGGGACCAACCCCATTTCTAGTGGTGCTTTGTAAGTTACCCATTCGTCTGGGGCCTCACTGGGGCCCAGGCCTTATTTAATGGCATAAGTTATGTCCTTACGTGAACGATTGTTCTTACATGAACACCACGGGTAGGCTGTAAAACTATAATGAGCATTCCCCTGGACAATTTATTGTGATATGACAGTGAGCAAAAGAAATGTTATTTTTAAATATGACCATAAATCATTGAAAGAAAGAGGACAGCAGTTATGCTATGAGGCTGAATTTACGTAAACATTTCAGAAACTGATGAGAAAAGCCCAGCTTCTTAATGCTTTTTAACAACTATCCACATAGGTTCATCACAGATGCAAAAGTTCAACCAACAATTCTCAAAACTTTGGTCATTTTCCTGATAAAGTACAGAGGATTAAATCATGTTCTAAATGTTTAATTACCGTTCAATAACAAGTCTGACTCTGTCCTAAATGGTGATCCTTGTCTAATTGGAGATGAAGTACATTACAACAAGCAGTCTATTACTCCAGAGACTATCACTGGAGACTGGTTGACCAATCTATTTCAGAACGTATTATTTACCTAACTCCATCCACATCTCGCAGTACCTTCTGCCACCATTTTCCCACGGGATGTTGATCTCCGATGACGTAAATAGCGGAAGGAGACACGTGACGTTTGGCCGCCATGACCGCGACGTAATGCACAAATTTGAAATCATAGGATCCGAAGATAATGAAGTATACAATCCTCGGCACTTTCTCGGGCATTTGTAAGGTACAAGCACTTTTCTCGAGATGTTCCAAACCAATTTGGCGAAGATGCATACGACAAATGATGTCACTTTTCTCGGCAAATTCGTCACACAAGAGATCTGGGTCATAAACGACGGCTGTTGGATCCACAGAGGTAAAAAAGTCTATTATGGGACATTCCAGTTTTTCAGCAACCACGTCTTCACTTGCGTCTTCATCTCTCGATTCTGCTGCACTCCTTAATAAATACTGAAGAGGGATGGACAGATTTCTTTCCTTTAATCTCTGATATACTTCTGATAAATGACGTTGCTTGACGCTATTTATCACTGCTATTGCAATTCCTACACAAGCAATTAGCAGGAGAAAGGTTTTGAAATTACGTTTACAGATTATACGAAGCGCCATTCTGATAATGCTTTTGCTCCAGTTCTAAAGTTTGTGGCACTGTATACAACCAGTCACCCTAAAAAAGCTGTCCATCAGCAAAAAGATCAATCTAAATGTAAGTAGCAAATCCCGTGGGCAGAAAACTCCACAGTATCATTATGCTAATGACTTTCTGCACACACATTAGTCAAATACTTTTATTTTGTTGTTATTGTTATATTTAGCTCTTCTTACGCTGGGAAAAAATCTGGCCAATTAAAATAGTAAAACAAAGTCGACAAACTTTAGGTCTTCTATAGTTGCTATCATTGTTTTTGAAACTGTTCTGCTCCGACTTGACTGAGATGACTGAATAAACGGAGTTGGCTTCTTTATATATATACAGCACATGAGAAAGAGGGCGGAGATTGTTCTGCAACAGATGCACAGATTGGATTTATCTATGCATCCTACTGAAATCTAAAAAAAAGAAAGTCATCATGTTTTGGCTTGCGGTTCAGGACCAATCAATAAAATTTATTTTTATTTGGCCACAGTGTCAGGAGTAAAGTACACCATCAGTATTTCTTAAGTTTCAAAATTTGCAAGTAGATTCAACATAGCATGACGGGCTATTGACGTGCTCTTTGGGACCTCCTTAAATAGTTACTGAGTTTCAACGGGATTAGGAAATCAGAGTTGCGGGTTAGCGAGGCTCATGCGCGAAAACTATTTCGCAAAATTTTGGCATTTATACGTTGAATTTGGGCCTGATATAGGAAATGATGCACCAAGATATGATGAGAGTAAGAGTTAATAGGCTGAAAAAAAAATTCATGAAAAATCATCAGAACACCGACAACATGACATGTCGCCAGGGATCGGTCCGGAAGATAATTTAAATGCTGCTTACTTCTATTAACTTCTATTTGAAAAAAACAACAACTCGGTGACATACTTGTTGTATTCATTGGTTGTCCTAGATGTTTGTATTGTCCAATGGCAAGAAAAGAAAGAATAGGGAGGTGAGGGGTGACGCCAGTGAATGAATACTCAAGTCGGTAAGAGACGCCGCTGTATAGTTCGGCTGCCACCGTCTGTTGTTTTGGAGAGAGGAAATGGTTGAATGGTTAAGCGATCTATTTTCTTCTTGGCAAGATGATGAGTGCTGTAGCAGATGTCGTGGGTTCGATCACCATCTTGGATTGATCATTTCTCTTTCTTCCTTTTTTCACTCCCACTTTGCTTTTCTGAGCACTAACTAGGCACTACGACTTTAATTCGCCTCATATTTTCTCTAGATAACACCACGTAGGGCCGATTGGCTGTCTACATGGAAAGACGCTAGATATACATAATTATATACTACAAGTATATATATATGTTACAGTAAGAACCCGTACCTAGGGAATACGAGTATTCACTGAGCATTTTAAAGCCACGTAATCCCCGATTCACTCAGGGACTTCCCGTAATTGCTGAAATTAGACCTGTCATTTTACGTGTTCTTACTATTGAGCTTTCAGTGAATTCGCGTAAAAAGCCCCGCCACTGAATAAGCCTCAGTTCCCTCTTTAACATAGTTATTGGTGTGCTTGCTCTGGTGTGCTTGCAAGAAAGTACATCACAAAACTTGCTTGCTCTGCACCGTCAATGTGTTATGACATCGAAATTGGGTGAGTTTGGCAGTGTGTTTGTTTTGATCAAAGTTTATCAGATAAGGTCGTCTCGCTTCATTATTCGCCTTCCTCAAGCAAAGTCAAGATGTCTATCGAGGAAAAGTTTACACTGTAACAGCTCACGGATCATTTTAAAGAAAACAAAAAAGGATGAATTCCAAACTGTGACTATCAGAACTGACATTGATGACTGGAAAGCAGCAGCTGATCATTCCCATGCCAAGGGGCGGCTTGGATATTATCTGTTGGAGAAGTAAGTTTTCACTTCAATATACAATTTTACTCAGTCAGTCTCAGACAAATTCTCTCTCTCTCCCCCTCTCTCTCTCTCTCTCTCTCTTTGTCTCTGTCTGTCTGTCTGTCTGTCTCTCTCTCGTTTTATTTTTTGTTGTTGTTGTCTTTCATTTAGTGTTTTATTTTTATTTTTTTTTTACGAATGGTGAAGGTCTCTACTTGTGTGTCTGTCTGTCTCTCCCTCTCTCTCCTTATCTCACTCTCTCTCTCTCTGTGTCTCTCTCAGGTATGAAGTACTCCAGTGCGGGCCCACAGAAAAACTGATAAAGAGACGTTCGGCACAACAGGAGTCGCCACTCTACTACATGAGCATCGAGGAGACGTTTGATGTTGTCAAGAGCGCCCACATCTCAACTGGCCATGGTGGAAGAGACCGGATGCTGAAAGAACTACAAAAGAAATATGCAAACATTCCAACTAAAGCCGTTGAGCTGTTCAAGTCACTCTGTCAAGAATGCCAATAGAAACGAAAACGGCCGATGACGAAGGGTGTTGTCGTTCGTCCAATACTCACCAAGGAATTCTCGTCAAGGGGTCAGGTGGATCTTATTGACATGCAAAGCATGCACAGTGGATCCAATAAGAAATGGATCATGGTGTACCAGGATCACTTGACGAAGTTTTGCATCCTTCGAGCCTTGACGTCTAAAAGAGCTGCAGAGGTTGCTTTTCATCTACTGGACATTTTTCTTCTCATTGGTGCACCCGTTATTCTCCAAAGCGATAACGGATCCGAGTTCACTTCACACGTCATCACAGAGCTGAAGGAAGTTTGGCCAAACCTAAAAATGGTACATGGTAAGCCTCGCCATCCCCAACGTCTGGGGTCGGTTGCGCGAGCAAATGGTGATATTAAAGATATGCTGGTGGCATGGATGGCCGATAATGACTCACAGCACTGGCCTACGGGCATCAAATTTGTTCAGTTCCAGAAAAATAGTGCTCTTCATTCCGGGATAAAGTGCTCTCCGTATTCTGCAATGTTTGGCTGTGAGGCTCGTGTTGGACTTACTACTTCGTCTTTGCCGGTGGAAGTGATTGCTCGGATGGAGACTGAGGAAGATCTTCTTGCTGTCAATGAAAACCCTCTCTCCCAAACTGATGGGGTTGCAAGCCAGATCCAAGCTACAAGTGATGAAACAGCAACAGTTGGTGTGACAGACGGCGTTCTACTTCCAGTCGAACTTGAAAGCACATCAGCACAAGACATTGATTGTTACGGATTCAAGGAAGGGTGTGCACTCCAATTGTAATGAATGGATTTCCTTGTTATCGTAATGGTGTGTTGGGGGTGTTGTTCGACTGCATATTTTTAATAGTAATATTGAATTTAATTCTTAACTTGCAGACCCATGCCAATTACTAAGGAACAAGTGGATAAATTCAACAACAGGGCCTGCAGGGCCACATTTTATTTACGTTAAGTTTACTAACAATTTCGACTAGAGATCTAATATGTAGTAATGATAAATATCAGCAGCATCAATTTCATAATCAATAAATACGTCATTACAAGTCTAGCTCTAGGTTTCCTACAAAATCATTTAACTTCTGTTCTTGCTAATTATCTAAATACTAATTATATATCTCTAAAATCTGGTCTGCTTATTGTATGGCAATCAATATACTAGACTAGTATAGAGTCCAGTCTCTGGAGACATAAGGTCATCTCAGATATTTAGATATCTAGATCCAAAGTTACAGGTCTAGATCTTGCCCGTCGAAGTGACGTCGGCACAGTTAAATATTATATAGACTCTAGATAGGCCTATATCTAGATCAAGGATGGACTGGCAACTCCCAGCCTCACCCAGACAATTCAATTACAATTAGACATCTAGACTCTATATGATTCACACATTAGTACGAGTTGCAATTCTAGAATTCACAGCTAGATCTAGTCTATGTATTTAGCATCTTGCAATGTTCAGCAAGCACTCCGGGTAGATCTATGCACCAAGTGATCAATACTCCTACTGGATAACTGTCATGCTTTCGCCTCCTTTTCACTGTCAAAACATCACGAGCCTCGGTCAGATCTTACTTACGATTGTTCTGGCGCTAAGGCCAGAAACAGTAGATAAAGGCGGTGTCATATTCAATGAGCCATGGATTAGTGACAAGACATTCGTCGAGCCATGCTGTTCATAATAAATGGATTCATTCAAGCAGAATCGACGCTGAGACCATCACTCACGGAAGTCTGGCATGGAATGAATAACTAGTGCCGCCAGCCCGCTCTGCAAGCAGCACGATTTACTACGCGTTGAAGCAAGAGGAAATATAATCCCCTTAGGAAAGTGAAACTGGGGCGCTAATCTTTCGTCTAAGCCCTACTGGTTTTTATTTAACTCTTTCCTACTTCCTAATATGTATGTTTTCTTATTCTTATCAATCCACGAAGATTTCTAGACGTGGATGTTAACTTTGTCTATGCAAATTAGTTAATTTGCCGCAGACAAGGGCGTCAGGTTTGTCAGTAGCTCAGGTCACAGTCCGGAATGACGCTGGTGGAAAGAGGATATTCACAAGAAAGAATGTAAAAATTGTTCATAAATTAGTGAACAATATAATGTGAATCCATCCACCGTCCAGAAATGAGGTGGAGAAGCGCCATCCAACCCCAATACAAGACAGACTCTTTAACAGAGTAATGAAAATTTTGGTCTGTCTTACTTTTTACAACGAATTTCCGTATAATGAAGCCGAAACAACCAAAACGACGAAAAGTTAATTAGCTTAACGTTTACATTCCAAATTCGCGTGGTGCTGCCTCAAATGCAACAATAGTATAGAACTTTCTCAATTCAATAACAATATGATTTATTTATTTAATCTCCGTATCGAATCCGGTATAGATGAGATGGCACGAGGCGATAGCTAGTTAATCTAATGCGCTTTACGCAAGCCATGCACACGTCAAGTGTCACAGTCATCTCGGTATATAATCATATTTAGTATTATGTTAGCTGGTCCACGGGACGCGGACAGCCCAAGACATAATCGGTTGTATATAAAAAAAAAACTCTTCTTCACAACTTCTTAAAACGCGACCACGCAGTGTCCTCTGTTACCACTGCAAAATATCTCTCAACGCGACGAATCAGTGTCCTCTGTTACCACTGTCAAAATTATATCTCTCAACGCGACAAATCAAGTGTTCTCTGTTAGCACTGGAAAAACTCTCAAAACGCGAAAATTCCCTTTCTTACCGGTCGGTCTTACACTGCCCGTCGGTCTTACACTGCCTGCGGCCTTACACTGCCCATAGGTCTTACACTGCATCTCCGCGTCTTACACTGCCTGCGGCCTTACACTGCCCTGAGGCCTTACACTGCCCTGTGGGGCTTACAATGCCTGTAAGAAGGTTCAACTCTCTCTCTCTCTCAATATACCACGTGTCTTTTATAATGACATTACCTCAATACTGATACGAACAAGTCCCATGAGACAATAAACTCTTTGCTCCTCGGGCGGCCGCACAGCCGAAAATAATACCAATATTCACCACACATCACTCATCTCTCACTTCACATAAATTACTTCCCATACAACAGTCTTCCACTGTCCTCTCGGGAGCTCATCAATTTAAAGACGAATCGGTTATATCACACTAACCCAGAACTGGCAGTATTAACTGCACGGGTTCTAATAATTCACTTAATGTCAATAATCCAGATTAAAATTCAACGTGGTTTTAGCACGTGAAATATTTCAGGCAATATTGTAAAACATAGCAATGTCAATATAATAGTTTAAACTTTATAAGGAATAAAAAAAAATACACTGAACAGGACGCTAGACTAACAAGCAAGACGAACGATAACAGACCCTACAGCCCTAACTTATTTTCAAGATAGTATTAAGAAAAAGGACAGGAGAGACATCTTCCTAAAGAAAGGGAGGAAGCAAAGAACGCCACAATCTATACGAATAAATGGATCCCTACAGAACTATTCATAGTAAAGCAAATCACCCCGAGTTATCTATAGCCAACGATACACGTTCTGCACCCGATTGGCAAAGAAGATTAGCTAAACTACGATCCCATCCAACCACCCGCTAAACTAAACTGAACATGCAAAAAGATAAAAAGCCTGTAAAATGATGAGGAAGGAAAATACCTCAACCTCCCCAAAAATCGACACTCGGATGGTTCACTTAACTTTTTTTTTTTTTTTTAAAGGAATTTAGATGGTGGGTTCCTCAATCCATAGCTCGCATTCCCAAGTCCAAAGGTCTCGTTTTCTGTCACAGGTAGATAGATGTCTGATGGATGTTGTCCCTCGCCGTGATCGTCGGGTCAATGGGATTGACAGAACATCATATGAAATTCAAGCAAAAATTTTATATTAATATACAATGTATATCATCGACATGTCTCTAGATCTCTAGATCTTGATTTGAAATCACAATCTTACAACGTTACATCATGACATACTCAAATAGCTAACAAATCTCCAACTAGAATCTAGATAGATCTAAATCTCTCCATATATGTTAAGAAATAGTGTCACTTTTATTAGATCTAGATTCTATATTATATTATTTCTTCTCTCAATAATAGCTAGAGTCTATCTCCTTACTAACTTAATTTTTTTAAGAGTGCCCCTATCTAATTGTTAAGTTATGATAATAAATGTTCTTTAGGGGGTCCCTCTCCAGTGTTACGGATTCAAGGAAGGGTGTGCACTCCAATTGTAATGAATGGATTTCCTTGTTATCGTAATGGTGTGTTGGGGGTGTTGTTCGACTGCATATTTTTAATAGTAATATTGAATTTAATTCTTAACTTGCAGACCCATGCCAATTACTAAGGAACAAGTGGATAAATTCAACAACAGGGCCTGCAGGGCCACATTTTATTTACGTTAAGTTTACTAACAATTTCGACTAGAGATCTAATATGTAGTAATGATAAATATCAGCAGCATCAATTTCATAATCAATAAATACGTCATTACAAGTCTAGCTCTAGGTTTCCTACAAAATCATTTAACTTCTGTTCTTGCTAATTATCTAAATACTAATTATATATCTCTAAAATCTGGTCTGCTTATTGTATGGCAATCAATATACTAGACTAGTATAGAGTCCAGTCTCTGGAGACATAAGGTCATCTCAGATATTTAGATATCTAGACCCAAAGTTACAGGTCTAGATCTTGCCCGTCGAAGTGACGTCGGCACAGTTAAATATTATATAGACTCTAGATAGGCCTATATCTAGATCAAGGATGGACTGGCAACTCCCAGCCTCACCCAGACAATTCAATTACAATTAGACATCTAGACTCTATATGATTCACACATTAGTACGAGTTGCAATTCTAGAATTCACAGCTAGATCTAGTCTATGTATTTAGCATCTTGCAATGTTCAGCAAGCACTCCGGGTAGATCTATGCACCAAGTGATCAATACTCCTACTGGATAACTGTCATGCTTTCGCCTCCTTTTCACTGTCAAAACATCACGAGCCTCGGTCAGATCTTACTTACGATTGTTCTGGCGCTAAGGCCAGAAACAGTAGATAAAGGCGGTGTCATATTCAATGAGCCATGGATTAGTGACAAGACATTCGTCGAGCCATGCTGTTCATAATAAATGGATTCATTCAAGCAGAATCGACGCTGAGACCATCACCCACGGAAGTCTGGCATGGAATGAATAACTAGTGCCGCCAGCCCGCTCTGCAAGCAGCACGATTTACTACGCGTTGAAGCAAGAGGAAATATAATCCCCTTAGGAAAGTGAAACTGGGGCGCTAATCTTTCGTCTAAGCCCTACTGGTTTTTATTTAACTCTTTCCTACTTCCTAATATGTATGTTTTCTTATTCTTATCAATCCACGAAGATTTCTAGACGTGGATGTTAACTTTGTCTATGCAAATTAGTTAAAAGTTAAAATTTGACACAGCAGACGACAATTCTTTAAGGCCACTCTAATAGATATTTTGGGTTTTCACAAAAGTTAAATTTTACTCCAAGGCAAGGGAAATTAATCTTGATATCTTACTCTAGGTTATATTAAATTAAGTTATTTCCCCTTGACCGTATTTGATTCTGACATTGATCTACCCACAGGACCTTCCTCGCCCACAGCAACACCATCTGCCTACGATGTTGACAGTCCTGGTTCTTATGGACAATCAGAAGAGCATGTGACGTCTCCCTCACCCACTCCATCTGACAGTTCTGCTTCCTCTGCTGAAAACCTTAGGGTCGAAGAACGCATCAAACAAATCAAAAGGCGTCGTCGTGAAGCAGCCAATGCACAAACTTCTCAAGCAGACAGGATGGTGAAAAGAAGTCGTGTAGAGATGCGAGCTGGCGAACAAGGAGACAACGTTGCTGTGCCAATTCCACTTGTTGATCGTGGGAGAGGCGATCCTAGAAATATCCTTGGTGTCATAATTGACAGACGAGAAGACACAGACCAATATAGGATAGCCGTAAAAACTGGTATTCTCAGTGGTCTGTATTCCAGAAATCAATTCGATCTGTGCCCTGAGCGTCTTCGAAACACTGACGACATAAACACCGAAAAAATAGTTTCACTGCGCTCGGCGGTGATTTCTCAATCCTCTTCAGGTGGACAAGACTTCCCAAGATGCAACTGTACTGGTGTCAAAAAGTGTAGGACAAGGCGATGTAAATGCTTTAAAGCAGGGCTTCAGTGTAACTCACGCTGTCATAGCAGCCTCAATTGTTGTAACAAGTGACAACGTCGATGGTGTCTGCCATTTTTTAGTTTTTTTTAATGCTTATTTTTATATCGTGGAGCAGGTGTGTGTGTGTGTGTGTGTGTGTGTGAGAGAGAGAGAGAGAGAGAGAGAGAGAGAGAGAGAGAGAGAGAGAGAGAGAGAGAGTGTGTATCTTTTACCGAGCTATTTAAGCAATAAAATTTTTATACTATACATGCCTGTCAATGTTTGCATTGTGTGCAAGTGTGATCAGGGATTACACGTAACTACTGGGACCATTTTTCAGGGTTTTCACGTAATTCCTGATTATTTCAGTGATTACGTGAAATCTCCGAGTGAAACAGGGATTACGCGTATTCACTGAAATATTCAGTAATTACTCGTATTCCCTAGATACCTTTTCTTACTGTAACGTATATACTATCCTCTGCGCCCCTTACAAAAAAAAAAAACCGACCACGAAATCTTCATAGATCTCCCCCATGCCCATTCTGAAATTATCAGTTTCGCCACAAAGGACAATTTCCAAGTAAAGTTTTAAAACAAATATGCAATATTTAATTCATACAATGAGTGTCTCTATACAATAAATCACCAAGAAAGGGCTGTAGAAAGAAAGAGAGAGAGAGATAGATAGATAGATAGAGAGAGAGAGAGAGAGAGAGAGAGAGAGAGAGAGAGAGAGAGAGAGAGAGAGAGAGAGAGAGAGAGAGAGAGATGGATAGGTAGAGAGAAAGAGAGAGAGAGAGAGAGAGAGAAGAGATATTTTCATCGAACTCTGTTCTATCTCTGTATAAAAATATGCCGGATGGTAAGTTAACAAAACAATTTTGTAACAATGCTACCACACTTAAAAACAACAAAAATGGCCAGAGGTTTCCTACAACATGTATTAATTTATATAGGTAAGCGACTCCCACTGAGGTCTAGGGTAATGGCTGAAAGGTGAACGAGACAGTATCTTCTCCATCCGGCTTTGTAATACGTGGCATTATTTACATCCCACACGCATTCGCCGCTAGGTCAGTAGGTGGCGGGGCAAAATGCGTGGACGCAAAACGCCCCAGTTGTCCCATCTTATTACCTCAATTTTTTTGACACAACGATGCCAGAATACTAAATCACTTTTCATGAAAAATAGCAACCAAGCAACACGTTATCGCGTCTGTTATGAATATAGCCTGATAATAATAATAATGATAATAATAATAACAATAATAATAATATTAATGTTAACTGTTGTTGAGCGACAAGGAAGCAAGACAGCTCGTAGAAGGGTATTTACTTAACACTGAGTCTGTCTGCATTGGCATTGAGGAGTGGTAAGGCTGTAAAGAGAAAAAAAAATGTCGACGCGTAATAGACGATATGGTCTAAGTTCTAGACTTAGAAATGGATCTACAAGAGTTTCGAAGAGGAAGAAGACTGGTATCTGATTTGAAGATTAAGATTGTTAGAGGAAGAGAAATGAAGGGTGAAAGAGGCAGATCATGGTAGTAAGAAGAAACCAGATTTAGCTTTTGGTATGGGATGTCAGGGTTGGAGTACATGTCAGTTTGTATGACGTACATCAGTGGTGCTCAACCTTTATTGACATAGGATCTACTTTTACATTTCCCAGCTTTCGCAGATCTATCAGTCTGGCGAAGCCCTGAAACAAAAAATAAAAGATACCGAACCTATGCTGGTGTGCCTATTGGCATTATTCACTTTAACATACAACTTAGAATCTTAGATGCAAAATGCAGTGAACGAAAAACATATTTTATTTTAATAACACATTTTTACCTTTAAAAATATCTGTATACCTCAAGGGTGTGTCCTACATTCATCCCGCGATCGACTGCCATGCACTTGAAGATCGACCGGTAGTTCGCGATCGACTGGTTGGGCAGCCCTGACGTAGATCTAATAGATCTAGACCCAAAGGCAATTGGTATCTTTCCTTCACTGATGCTCTTTGATAATTACACAGTGCCACAGTGCAGCGCCAGGGGGGGGGGGGGAGTGATAGGGGTTAATTATATCTAATTTTGTCCAGGCAGCAGCCTGTTCAATAAATGCACGAAATGGATTGCAAGGTTGTGCTGCCCCCGATAAGAATTGACTCATACCTTACGTCATCCTACAAAGGAACCTGCAGCCTGGGATTAGCCATGTAAAGTCCTCTCTAGGACATGGCGTCAACACCACTGCCCTACTCCTACCCATACCAACCCATATTGTGAGCATACCTTGTTGTCACCTTTATCTTTACGCCTAATAAGAAAGTCTTGCACAGGGAGTATACAGAATGCTTGAAATGGTTCGAGCCTGTGAAGGAAAAAAAAGCCCATGAAATAAATCTAATAAGTCAGAGATACTCACGGTGCTAATTTCAAATTTATGACTGCACAAGTAGACTTTCGTATTTGTCACGAGTGGAGTGAGTGCAATTAAGGGGATTGCTACAGAGCGGGTGTAGAGTAAGAAGGACTCACGGTAGGCAAGTCAGTAAGCGTGCTGTTGTGAGTAGTGGGGGGGGGGGGTCTGAATGAGGCGAAAGCGCTGTATTTCTATCACTGCAAGTTAGAAGGTCCTACGGAGCGGACCTGTGAATAAGAGCCCATCGGGCGGACATAAGGGAAGCAGTCGAGAAGACTAGTGAGAGAGTCTTTCCAGTAATGACTGGTACGTAGAACGTTGATTGATTATTATGATTGATGTATTATATTATATTCGTCTATTACCATGATGTAAATAAGTATATGTGAGGAATGTGGAAGTCCTGGGTATTGGATATAGCAATGTGCGCCATGAGCGATAGATGAAAGTGAGTTCATGGATTTGTAGCGCGAGTGAGTAGTGTGTACTCCGATGGAGGTGTGTTACCGTAAGATGTGTGGTGAGTGAAAGGTGAACTAGTGTGTGTACGTTTCATGGGTTGTAAGGAGAGGTGGAGTGAATAGAAATGGTAGGGTATTATACCAATGTAATGTTATTCTTGTAGGTGTCGAGGACGGGCCGCAGAGCCACCTCGATGAGCACAGGGGATAGGCCAGCATAGGGCCGGAGGCCACACATAGGCCAGAAGTGAGGCTGTCAGTGCAGGACAGTAGAGGCACATAAAGTCGTGGCAGTCAGGCCACGGACAGGGACGTAGATATGAGCGTGAATGTGATAATGCACTATTGCCATGTTGAGGGGAGAATGTACTATTGAAATGATAATGTCTATTGAAATGATAATGTGTTATTGCCCTGCTGAGGTGCTAGGGGAGTGCTAAGGTGTATGACAATAGGAAGGTGAGATTGAGAGACTGCGGTGCCAGTAAATTATTAATGTGCTATTAAGACCCTGAGGGGAGAGGCTGAGGCCGAAGTGCCTTTAGGAGTAACTACCGGATTGTGGATCCGAGGGAGAGTGTGTGTGAGAATAAGGCCGTTGTACGGCAGTTGATTCAATAATATAATGTATGTAATTGCGCTATTATCTGTATAATTATGTTTAATAAATGTGTGAGTCTGATGGATTGTTCTGTTAAGTGTTAACTTGTTTGTTCGTGATTGTTGTCCTGTCATAACTTATTACATCTCCCAGTCTGGGATTTGTGACAGTATTTATCTGCCAGTATTGTGCATCCCGGAGAGGCTGGGCTACAGAATTAAATGAATGAAGCAAAGCAACGGCACATAAGGATTAAAACGGGCATGTCAAATTAATGTGCACAGCATGAAAGGATATTCTACAAATAACACAACATGGCCATAGAGACTCCTGTTTAGGTATAGAATACTGAATGAACCCCTAAACTCTTAACACTGAACCTATTTAATAATGCACATGTATTTGCTGCCTAACCAGACATAACTCCGGCACAGGAACTCAGCTCTGTGTAATCTCGTTATAATCAATTTGCTTCTTAAATACTGTCACTCATTATTCAAACATCGTCGTTTAAAAAGGTTAGATAAAATCAAACATGGGATAGTCAGAGGGAACCTCTGGAGGAGTAGATTGGTTTATATAGAGCAGCAAATTTCTCATAAGGATAACAGAAAATGATCCTCAGAAAGAGAAATCAAAAGTGAGTGCATGTCGTCCTCTTATAATGACAAGGTTCCAACTCCCTTCCATCAACTTTTGAGAAATTGATGATGTGCTCATAGGTTTTTATGGTACGTCAGTCTTTCGTTTTAGTTATGCTTACATATTACACACCGAGTCCGCTTGATACTTTAACACATAATGGAGAATGCTTGTAGAACTAGTGCGTTGTGTGTAAGTCAATTCAGCCAAAAGTTCTGTTGTTCCTGCATACCTGAAAAGAAAAAAAACAACAGTGACAGTGGCTCCAAAACCTCCAAAAAGTGCACAGAAGTGAATACATTACACTTGTGAGCTGAGGTCAGCCCCACAACAACTCTGCAAAATAGCAGCCGAGAGCTTAACCTGGATCTAGAAATGTGTGAAAACTGAATATTGAAACTTTGTGGTCAGTTTTCACACATTTTTTGACCAATTGTTTACCAAAGAAACTTACACAAATTTTCTCACACATGGATCTAGAATCCCAAGTATGGAGACAAAATATACTGCATGCAGTGTCTGTGCCTGAATTTCAGACCATGTCAGTGCTAATTTATGATGGCATGGTTTTGTTTCAATATAGCAAGATTAAATTATGGTGTATGTATTCTGTTGATTCGTAAATTATATGGTCAGTCATGGACTAATCAGTACAGATGTTAAATATTAATGTAATTTATTCGAGCACTTTCGGTCGAGGGGACGCACGCTTCTTTTGAGAGCTCGTCATTTTGACCCCTCTTTTTGCTGACTTTATCAGATTTTTAAGACTTGTTTTGTACTTACAGTGTTTTCACTCTATTTTATATATATTGGAAGTGAATGTGAATTGTAACTTGACTAATACATTTTTAATCTCTTGGTTCCAGACTTGTGATTATAACTGGAAGGTAAGGGTGGGTCGAAAATTTTCCAAAATGGCGACCGCTTGTGCCGGTGGGAAGTCCACATCTTGTATCATTATCAAGAGTGAGACAGTGAGATTTCTTCTCTTAACGTTGATAGGTTTATTATTCACCTTTTTAGTACACAGATCAGAATTGTATTCACTTGGATGTGGATGGGATATTAGATCTAGATCTAAACATGAGACCTGTCATAACAACTGGAAATTAAGTGTTGTCAACTCGCCTAAACCCAGGACCTCATTAATAAACACCTGGTCTGTCCTCGGACAGAAAAGTAGATATAGATCTAGAACTAATTCGAAATTTAAACTAACCAGTATTTCAAATAAAATGAACACCTCTTTAGCAATGTTTTTACTACTGTTATTGTCGGGTGACGTGGAGCTCAACTCAGGACCCCAGGCTAGATTCCTCCTTTGCCCCGTTTGCCTTAAAAAATGTACCTGGAAAACGAGGGCCATTGCATGTTGTCACAAATCCCAGACTGGGAGATGTAATAAGTTATGACAGGACAACAATCACGAACAAACAAGTTAACACTTAACAGAACAATCCATCAGACTCACACATTTATTAAACATAATTATACATATAATAGCGCAATTACATATATTATATTATTGAAATGACTGCCGTACAACGGCCTTATTCTCACACACACGCTCCCTCGGATCCACAATCCGGTAGTTACTCCTAAAGGCACTTCGGCCTCAGCCTCTCCCCTCAGGGTCTTAATAGTACATTAATGATTCACTGGCACCGCAGTCTCTCAATATCACCTTCCTATTGTCATACACCTTAGCACTCCCCTAGCACCTCCGCAGGGCAATAACACCTTAGTATTTCCATAGCCATCAACATGGCAACAACATAATATCAGTTCACGAGCCTATCAACAGGGCACAATATAGTATCTCATTCACTCTCATATCTACGTCCCTGTCCGTGGCCTGAATGTCACGACTTTATGTGCCTCTACTGTCCTGCACTGACAGCCTCACTTCTGGCCTATGTGTGGCCTCCGGCCCTATGCTGGCCTATCCCCTGTGCTCATCGAGGTGGCTCTGCGGCCCGTCCCCGACACCTACAAGAATAACAGTACATTGGTATAATATCCTACCATTTCTATTCACTCCACCTCTCCTTACAACCCATGAACCGTACACACACTAGTTCACCTTTCACTCACCACACATCTTACGGTAACACACTTCCATCGGAGTACACACTACTCACTCGCGCTACAAATCCATGAACTCACTTTCATCTATCGCTCGTGGCGCACATTGCTATATCCAATATCAAGGACTTCCACATTCCTCACATATACTTATTTACATCATGGTAATAGACGAATATAATATAATACATCAATCATAATAATCAATCAACATTCTACATACCAGTCATAACTGGAAAGACTCTCACTAGTCTTCTCGACTGCTTCCTTTTATCTCTGCCCGATGGGCTATTATTCACAGATCCGCTCCCTAGGACCTTCTAACTTGCAGTGATAGTTATACAGCGCTTTCGCCTCCTTCAGACCCCCCACTCATGACATGCACGACTTTCTCACTTGTCTCCGTGCGTTAATTTTACTCTCCTCTCCCCCCGTAATTATTAACTATCGCTCACTCCACTCGTGACATCATCCCCCACCCCAAAAAAATTAATGCAATTAATTTCAAATCGCATCAAGATGACTGTCAACGAGTGAGCCTGAGCAATACCTACATTAAAAATGACCTACCAGTTCCTAGTATATAGAATACCGAAATCAGGGGAAAATATGGGGATCAATATGGCCTGCAATATGCATATATGTGTCACATCATGAATAGCTAACTAACCACAATACTTAATACAGAATCAAAAACCATTCAACCTATCAACCATTCTTCATATCATATTTATAATGTCAATATTTTAAAGTCGACTTATTCACACAGATCCTGTCAATGTTCCTGTCCTCCGATGTATAAGCTCCTGAAATCTTCCCCTAGGCTCGACTAAGGTAGTCGGCGATATGATTGCTGGTTCCTGGAATTGGTTGAATAACGAAGGTATACGGCTGCAAAGCCAATGCCCATCTAGACAAGCGTGGGCTGGACGAACGATTCCTCGACAAAAATGTCAGCGGCTTGTGGTCTGTCTGGATACAAAATTCTCGTCCCATGAGATAACGTCCTAGTTTCTGGACGGACCAGACAATGGCAAGACACTCACGCTCTATCACAGAATACTTTCTTTCTCTCTGCAATAACTTCCTACTGACATAACATACAGGATGGAGACATTCGTTCTTCTCCTGTAGAAGACAAGCGCCGACACCAGAGTCCGACGCATCCGTTCTGAGGATAAAATTAGATCGAAAATCGGGTAATATCAGAATGGGTGACGATGATAATGCTGTCACCAAATTATCAAATGCTGTCTGACATTCAGACGTCCACTGGACCTTATCGGGTTGTCCCTTCTTAGTAAGGTCAGTAAGAGAAGATGACAAGGAGGAAAAATTTGGAATGAACTTTCTGTAATAATTTAAAATTCCCACTAAGCTTCTGACTTGTTTCTTTGTTTTTGGGATTTGCAACCCTACTAACTTGTCAATTTTTGTTTCTTCCGGTCTCTGAACACCTCTACCCACAATATGTCCTAAGAATATTATCTCTGGACATGCCAAATCCATCTTTGCGGGTTTAGCAGTTAGCCCAAACTGGCGTAATCGTTGAAAAATTACTGTTAGTGTCTGAATATGATCAGACCATGTCGACGTATGGCATGCTATATCGTCAAAGAATGATACGACATTAGGTATGTCCTTCAACACCAATCTCATTAATCGTGCAAACGTCGCTGGCGCGTTTACCAACCCAAATGGCATGACCTTAAATTGGAATAATCCAATGGGCGTTTGGAACGCCGTGTATTGTTTAGACTCCTCAGTAAGCGGGATTTCCCAATAACCTTTCGTTAAATCTATCTTGGAAAACCACGTGGACCCGGCCAGTGAAGCTATTAGTTCCTCCTGAAACGGAATAGGCTCCCTATCGCCTACCGTAATAGTGTTCAATCTTCGAAAATCAATACAGAACCGCACCGATCCATCAAGTTTTTTCACGAGGACGATGGGTGATGAATACGGCGATGTTGATGGTTCTATCACATCTAACTTCAACATTGACTCAACTTCCTTTATGACTCTATCTCTCGAAGAAAAAGGCAACGGATACGGTCTAAGAAATACTGGCTTATCCGAAGTCAACTTTATTTGGTGCTGGATCACCGTAGTGCGACCCGGCAAATCCGTAACAACATCCGGAAATGACGCTAACAGGGTCTCAAGTTCCCTACTCCTTGAACTTGTAAGGTCAGGGTTAATTTTTACGTCCCTGTAACCTTGTGTCGGAGTTAACTCCGGCAATTGAATTTGTAACTCCTCCTGCGCCTCGGTGTCGCTTACGTCACAGTCCAACTGGTCTACGACCCCCGTACAAGCCGTAGAGAAGACAGTCTCCTTTGGTCTTGTCTGTGCACACAGATACTGTGGTCTCTCATAAAATCTCTGTAGCATATTAACATGGAAAACCTTACTCGTTCCATCAATGTGGATAGCGTAATCTACCTTTGAAACAACTCGCTCAATAACATAAGGACCTTTCCATGTCATCAATAACTTATTATGGTCCGTAGGTAACAACAACAGAACCTTGTCTCCTGGCTTAAAAATTCTCAGTTTGGACCCTCTATCTTTATAGTCTTTTGCTCTTTTCGAAGCGATACCAGACGCTTCTTCCGCTATAGTGCGCGCTGAAGATAGTCTTTCTCTTAAATCAACAAGGTACTGAAACACCGAAATCTGCTCATCGTCTCCCGATGATGGCGACGTCATCATGTCCCGAAGAACATCAGTTGGGCCCCTCGGACTACGACCGTACATCATTTCGAACGGCGAGAATCCCGTTGACTCCTGCCGTACCTCTCTGTACGCGAATAGCACTGCAGGGATATATCTATCCCAATCTTTAGGGCGATCAGCAGCTACCTTACGCAGCATCGACTTTAACGTCGAGTTCAATCTCTCGCACATGCCATTAGCCTGCGGATGATAAGGGGTGGTAGTGATGGGTTGTATACTGAATAAGCGGAACAATTCCTTCATCATCTGCGACGTAAATTGCGCGCCCCTATCAGACAGAATTTGCTCTGGTATTCCTACCCTAGCGAAAATTGCAAACAACGCTTCCGCGACTGCCTCAGACGTTATGGTCCGCAGAGGAACCGCCTCTGGCCATCTCGTAGCATTACATATGACCGTTAAGAAAAATCGATTCCCCCTATCGGTCGCTGGGTGAATGGGGCCCACAAGGTCTATCGAGACCTTTTTAAACGGTTCCGAGACCGTGGGGATCTTCTGAAGAGGAGCCTGGGGTGTACGACCCTTATGCGTCGTCTTTTGGCACGCACTGCACGTCTTACAATAGACCTGTACATCTCTGTGGATCGATGGCCAGTAAAAATTTTTAAGAACCCTTTCTTTGGTTCTAGCTATCCCCATATGACCCGCTAATGGGACATCATGTGCCAAATGCAATACTGTTGCGATCAGCAACGCTGGCACAACGACCTGCTTTAAAATGGAGGACACCGTTACATACTTACGGAACAGGATGCCCGCCTGAACAATAAAGGAGGACGACCCGTTCTTATATCTCCTCGTTTTCTCGGTTCGCGCTTCCCCAAAACATGGGTTTAATGATGGGTCCTCCCTTTGTAGTCTCGCCAAGCGCTCTGGCGTGATATCTAGATTGACCGCTGGCATGGCCAAAGGTCTAATCTTATCTTTATCCGCTACCCGTCGACGTGTCTCGACCGCGGCGCAAAAGTCAATACCTTTTGATTGCGACCATGCTTGCACGTTCTCATCGGAAGGGGAAACTACCCGTGATACATTCCCAATGATGAGCTGGGCGCCTGGAAAACAACCAACGACTGCTTCGACTTCCCCGCTAAGGAAAGGTGTATCTATCATTATTTTTGCCATGGGTAATTTCTCAATGGCCCCCGAAAATTGGATGCACGGGACAGTCTCACCTGTAAGCTGTGAATCCCGAATGCAGTCTCTATGCACTCCCACAACGGTAGATCCCGTATCTCGTAAAACCGAGACCGGTTCGTCCCCAACAAACCCCGGATAAACCCTAAGACCACCTCCTGTATGACATGAATTTATGACGGGGATCTTTCTCCCACAAGGTAAAACACCGGAAGATAATAACTTCTCACAACTGGGACACTTAGAATACTGTCCGCCTCCGTTGTCCGATGTAACACACGCAGCCGCATGGTGAAATTTATTTGGGGAACATGGACTGGAGCTACTGTCCACGTTCGCCGCTATCCTACCTGCAGGGCAGTTCACGCTGATGTGATCTGCTCTTCCGCAGTTCCAACACTTCGCGGCCCTACACTCGCGCGAAAAGTGACCCACGCGTCCGCAAGTCCAACACTCCGCTCCCTGTGCTGCTCTAGGCCTGGGTCCCCGTGACCCCTCGCGACCGGAACTAGAGTCCCTATGCCGTCGGTCATCGGCAAAGGTCACAACTCGCCCCCGGCCATTACCGCGACCTAGCCCTCCTGCTCGGTCAAACTTACCGGATCCATATGCCGGTGATTGGTGATAGCCCCTATGCTGCCCCTGGGCTTGCCCACTATAGGCACCACGCTGACGCGACCTGTCCCTGAGTCCTGCCGGCGACCCCTCGACAACGGCGACGTACCCAGCATCTTGGACGTACGCCCTGGCGACTGGTTTGGACGGGTGCGCCGTACGGTATGCCTCCGCCAACTTAGACGCCTCCTGCACCGTCGCGGGTTCGTTCTCTTTCAGGAAAGCCACCAGATCTTTGTGGCACGACGCGTACAGCTGGTCACGGATCATTAAGTCTTTCAGTTTAGCAAAATCCGTGCCCACATGCGCCAAGTCTACCCAGTTCGCGAAATACTCCGTTAGTCTCGCGACGAAGGCAGCAAAGTCCTCCCTGGTATCTGCACGTGCCCGCCTAAACTGCTCCCGGAAATATTCCTCGGTACGCGCAAATCGGCGAAGCAGCAAAGCCTTCAGCTTATCGTAGTCTTGCACGTCTTCGCGCTGTAGCTCTTTAAAGTAGGTTAGCGCTCGCCCCTGCAATAGCGATGCCAGGTACGTGGCCCATAATTCCTTATTTTCCCCCCATTGCAATTGTGCGTTCAATTCGAACCTGTAAAGGAAGGCGTCTATGTCGTCCTTCCGGTCGTCGAACGTAGGGAGCTTAATCCTGACACCACCTTTATTGGGTACCTGCCGCTCAACTGTTTCTGTTGGCGCACTCTTTTTGATTTCCAACTCCGCTATTCTTACTCGCGCGTCTGTCTCCCGCTCTTGAGCTTCTATCTCCTTTAACCTTATCTCCTGCTCCCGTTCTTGAGCTTCTATCTCCTTTAACTTAAGCTCCCTCTCCTGAGCCTGTCTCTCCTGTTGCTGATGCAACTCCTTTAACTTAAACTCCCTTTCCTCTTCCTTATCCTTAGCCTCTCTTTCTTGTTGCTGAGCCTTAGCCTCTTTTTCTCGCTCTCTATCCTTAGCACGCTCATCGCGCAAATCCGCCTGCTGTTCTTTGATCCAGCCGCGTAGCTCCTCTCCCTCAAGGCCAAGTTCCTTACCCAACTTCATTAATTGTTGGAGTTCCGCCATTTCACAGATTTATGGTTATGGTATGTATTACAAAAACGGCTAACCTGTCGGTATGATCACTAACAACACGACCAGAGACCTGAGATCACACCAGATATAACCACACCTACTTGTATCCAATACAATTCAGAAATTTACCTTTACAGCACAACTAATTCTATATTCATAAAATGTACTGCACTATTAATAATAAAAAAGAGTAGAAAAGACAAGAATAAGGAAATTCAATAGAAGGACCACAAGTACGTCAAGGACAACGAACCAGACTAGGACAAAGACCTAAAAAAGAGAATATAATGGAAAAAACTGCAACCTAACTACGCCGATTACACTACACGGTACGAACAAGAACAGAGTCTGAAAAAAAAGAACGTATCTATAGATAGGGAAGAGAGGGACAAGAGAAACGTCTTCCTAAAACAACGAGGAAGATAGAACGCTACAACTAAACAAAAATACAGGTCCCTACAGAACTGTTCACTGTGATGAACGAAGTTCCTAGATTAGCCCACCTCCCGAAGAGGACAAACTACGCTCACCACAGCAAACCCGCGCCACCGCCCGTATAACCTATAACGACAACAAAAACAGCAAAAACAGGGAAAAAGACAGATTAAAGGAACAGCCCAAAATCCAGGGCACAAAAATTTTGACTTTCACTTAACTTTTGAACTTTTGAGTAAAACTCCTCCCTTTAATCGGAGCTCTGGCTGCTTGTCTCCTCAGGCTGCACGCACACACTCTGGAAAGTTTAAATACACATTAAAACCTATTCATAGCAATACCTGTATCAATACATATTCATCAATATACATAAATCATATCATGAAATGTCCATTCATCCAACGAACAAGACAGCACAAATACCTACTAACTAACTACAACTAAATATTACGAAAATGGACGAGTCACAATGGACGAGCCCCCAATGTCACAAATCCCAGACTGGGAGATGTAATAAGTTATGACAGGACAACAATCACGAACAAACAAGTTAACACTTAACAGAACAATCCATCAGACTCACACATTTATTAAACATAATTATACATATAATAGCGCAATTACATATATTATATTATTGAAATGACTGCCGTACAACGGCCTTATTCTCACACACACGCTCCCTCGGATCCACAATCCGGTAGTTACTCCTAAAGGCACTTCGGCCTCAGCCTCTCCCCTCAGGGTCTTAATAGTACATTAATGATTCACTGGCACCGCAGTCTCTCAATATCACCTTCCTATTGTCATACACCTTAGCACTCCCCTAGCACCTCCGCAGGGCAATAACACCTTAGTATTTCCATAGCCATCAACATGGCAACAACATAATATCAGTTCACGAGCCTATCAACAGGGCACAATATAGTATCTCATTCACTCTCATATCTACGTCCCTGTCCGTGGCCTGAATGTCACGACTTTATGTGCCTCTACTGTCCTGCACTGACAGCCTCACTTCTGGCCTATGTGTGGCCTCCGGCCCTATGCTGGCCTATCCCCTGTGCTCATCGAGGTGGCTCTGCGGCCCGTCCCCGACACCTACAAGAATAACAGTACATTGGTATAATATCCTACCATTTCTATTCACTCCACCTCTCCTTACAACCCATGAACCGTACACACACTAGTTCACCTTTCACTCACCACACATCTTACGGTAACACACTTCCATCGGAGTACACACTACTCACTCGCGCTACAAATCCATGAACTCACTTTCATCTATCGCTCGTGGCGCACATTGCTATATCCAATATCAAGGACTTCCACATTCCTCACATATACTTATTTACATCATGGTAATAGACGAATATAATATAATACATCAATCATAATAATCAATCAACATTCTACATACCAGTCATAACTGGAAAGACTCTCACTAGTCTTCTCGACTGCTTCCTTTTATCTCTGCCCGATGGGCTATTATTCACAGATCCGCTCCCTAGGACCTTCTAACTTGCAGTGATAGTTATACAGCGCTTTCGCCTCCTTCAGACCCCCCACTCATGACATGCACGACTTTCTCACTTGTCTCCGTGCGTTAATTTTACTCTCCTCTCCCCCCGTAATTATTAACTATCGCTCACTCCACTCGTGACACATGTGATAGTTGTGACCGCTGGTACCACATTGACTGTATGGGAATAAACTCCGTAATGTATGAAGCACTAGGCAACAGCAGTGCCGCATGGGAATGTGTACAGTGTGGCATGCCAAATTTTAGTTCCAGCTTGTTCACTGATATCCAATTAAACTTTGACAGATGTAGATCAAGATCCCACAACAGGTTTGATATTTTACATTTGGATATTAATAAAAGTAACACAGAAATACCAATTTTTGAACCAAAATGTTCGTCAACTCCACACCCCAAATCCAAGAAAAAAGAGCCAGCCAAAGACAAAACTATGTTCAGAACCCAGGTTATAAATTTTCGGAGCATTTGGAACAAGAAAGAAGAACTGAGCTTATTTTTTAATGAAACTAAATCTGATGTAATCATCGGAACAGAAACATGGCTAAACGAAAAAATAAAAGCGAGTGAAATTTCTATTAGCGATGATTACGAAATCTACAGAAATGATAGGAAGAAGAGAAGGGCAGGTGGGGTCTTGATAGCAGTGAAGAAGAACTTAGTGAAAAAATACCTAGTGAGGAAGCAGTAGAAACTGTCTTCTGTAGGCTAAGATTAGTGTGAAGGGTAAACATCCTCTCGTTGTGGGTGCAGTTTATCGACCTCCTAGTAGTGACTTGGAAACTAGTAAGAACATTTGTAATGAACTTCTCAGTGCCTACCAAAAGGACAAAAAGGCTACAATCTGATAGGAGGAGATTTCAATTTGCCTGATATAAACTGGGAAGAAGGAAATGTGAAGAGTTGCCAAAACTTAAGAGAAATAAATGATTTATTTTTAGACAGCATGGCTGATATAGGCCAAGTGCAAACAGTAAAAGAGACAACTCGAGGAGATGCACTGTTAGACTTATTTTTTACTAATTTCCCGAACCTTACAAGAGAGATCAAAATTCTCCCTGGCCTAGGGGACCATGACATAGTCCAGATTGATTCAGAACTGAAACCCTTTAAAAAAAAAAGACCTATTAGGCGACAGATTTACCTATGGAATCAGACGGACGAAAATAAATTGAAAAGGGATGCAACAACTTTTGGCAGTTTTTTCATGAAATATCACTCTTCAAAAACTGACGTAAACTTTGGGATTGTATCAAGCTAAATATGTAAACGATCATGGAAAATGTCACAACTTAAATGTCATCCACGAAAATTCATCAACCCTGGATAAATACTCTAACGAAAAGATTAGTCCGGAAAAAATATAAATGGTTAAAAAAAAATGAAACAGTGTAACTCCGAACGTGTGAAAAAAAGTATCTAGAAATCAAAAGATTGACCCAGAAAGAATGCCGGAAAGCTCATAATAATTATGTCCATGAGATGACAAGTGATACATCTGATAACAGCAAAAAACTTTTGAGATATGTGAAAAGTAAAAATAAAGAAAACTTAGGAGTAGCTGCACTGAACGGTGAGAGAGGGCACCCACAGCAAGATGTCCAAAAAAAGAGCCAATATTTTAAATATTCAATTTTGTAAGGTCTTTTCTGACCCAGGGGGTGTCTTCTCGGGAGAGCTGAGTGGTGTCAAACTGCCGGATATGGATGAAATATTTGTCACAGAAAATGGAGTATTGAAACTTGTGGAAAATCTTAACGAAAATAAAGCCACAGGGCCTGATGAAATTACCGCCAAATTACTGAAACTTTGTGCCAAGGAAATTGCCCCCGTTTACACTTTGTTGTTTAGAGCCTCAATCGAACAAGGAAAAATACCGGAAGACTGGAAAAAATGCAAATGTTGTACTCATTTTTAAGAAAGGAAATAGAGCTAGTCCTGAAAATTATAGACCAGTCTCCCTGACATCAATATCTTGCAAATGTTTAGAGCTTATCTTGCACACCAGCATCATGAAGCATCTCGAGAGACACTCAGTCTTAAGACATGTGCAGCATGGTTTTAGAAAATACAGGTCATGTGAGCCCCAGCTGATCACAACTTGCAATGATTTTGTTAACAACTTGAATAACAACAGTCCGATTGATACCATTTTATTTGATTTCAGTAAGGCCTTCGATAAAATATAAAGTGCACTATGCTAGTCTTTTGACTACACTAAACCATTATGGAATTAGAAACAATACTCTGAAGTGAATTAAATATTTTCTAGAAAACAGAACACAGATTGTTGTCGTTGACGGAAAGTCATCCAGTCCTGCACCTGTTCTCTCGGGACTACTTCAGGATACTGTAATGGGCCCCTTGCTATTTCTAGTTTATATTAATGATATGTCAAGTAAGATCTCTCCAGGCGCTAAATTACGACTGTTTGCCGATGATAGCCTTCTTTATAGAACAATAAACTCAAAAGAAGACACGGAAATTTTACAGAAAGATTTGGACAGTCTACAAAAATGGGAGAGGGACTGGCGTATGGCATTCCATCCCAATAAATGCCAAGTCCTGAGAAGTTCAAATAAACATCACAACATCACCTCAGACTACTTTATACATGACTAGAAATTGAGCGAAACAGATGAGGCTCAATATCTAGGAGTTACATTGGACAGAAAACTTACATGGAGCCAACATATTAATAGCACGTGTAGCAAAGCAAACGGTACACTAGCATTTCTGAAAAGGAACAGCTCTAACTGTGATAGGAAAGTAAAAGAAAAATGCAAAACACCTTCGTTAGGCCCTCCCTAGAGTATGGCTGCAGTGTCTGGGGCCCCCACTATCGAATTAACATAGACCAACTGGAAAGGGTCCAGAGGAGAGCTGCCCGCTTTGAGACGAATGACTATTCTAGAAGTAGTAGTGTAAATGAAATGATGAGAGACCTCGAGTGGACACCATTAGAAGAGAGAAGAGCAAAAAACAAAGTAAATATATTTTATAAGGGCAGGGAGGGAAATATCCATATCCCACTGAACCACCTCACCATTAATACCAAAAGCAACAGAAGGGGTAACATAAAATATAACATCCCAAGCTCGAGATTTAACAGACATCTTTATCTTTTTACCCTAATGTCATCAGGATGTGGAACAACCTGCCGGCAGAAGCCCAAACGCTATCGTCTGCAACGGCTTTTGACAATAAACTAAAGAACATAATTATCCGTTGCAGCTACCATTGTACCTAAGGTGCGGGTCTATTTCTGTGCACAATCTGGATACCAAGAGATATTTATAACAGAGATATTTATACAAGCGATATTTATAACAGAGATATTTATACAAGAGATATTTATACAACGAATATTTTAAATGGTCCCAAGATATCCAAGGTTTTTACCCTGTTTTTAGCCTCAGAGGAGTGACGCCAAGTCGCATAGTGCAGTTGAGGTATCATCATTATAGACGAATCAACTATGCAAGAAGAAGAAGAAAACAAAATGGAGATACAGCCTTGACATTCTAAGGGGAGGGTGTGTCTAGCACGTGGAGATAAAACCCTAATGTAGTATATCTGCATCTTTAAACTCGTGATATTAATTATGTATGCCTGGTTGTGCAGTAGTCCACATTTCACCACCTTGAATGTAAAGATGCAAATGCCAAGGATAGATGTCCTCTGAAAACAAAGGCCTAAACACTCATCACCTTGAATATCGTATAAATTGTTTGGTATGTGAGCCACGCTCTGATCTGAGTAAATAAGTGGAAACATCGGTACGATATCAGACCAAGAGCAATAATCCCTTCTTTTATTGTAATCCATTAAAACTCATTCCCCACTGCAATTTTTGTGGGTGTGGTTCAAGCTGTCGTTTCTTTCCTTTTTTTTTCTTCAATTTTCAATTTAAATCGAAAAAAAAGTTTCGTGCAAAACTTACGTTGTCCTCACGGCTGTTTCCTAGTGGGATATTTAGTTTTTTTGGCCACTGAGTATCGGTTTACAGATGGGCGAGGCTCCATGGTCAGAGTCTCGTTGTCCATGGTCCAACCCGGCTCTTTTATGGGTTTTCGTTCTGCTCTGACGCACATGGGTTTGGGTATGCAGAGAAACTATGGATTTTTAAAAACATTTTCCTAAACTTAAACATCACACATCTCTTCACTCAGACATCCGATTAAAAAAATTGATGATTGCCAAAAAAAGTTCCAAATGTTTTCTGTATTGATGTTACAAAACAATAAAAAGCATACAGTCATAAATCACCATTACAAGGCTTCCAAATAATGTTATAAAATTCTTGTTAAAAAGTGAAGGTAAAATTTACAAAATTAATTGTACTTTTGTCAAAGCATAGACGGAGATAAAATTTACATTCCCATCAAGTTCATTTATTGCACTTTACAACACAAGCTTTGAACTTAGGGAACTATTAATACTTTCTGAGTTATGAGCTCACCTGTGCACACAATCAACTGAGGCAAATGGCTGTAGAACAGCATAAACGATTCAAACAACTAGATAATAATTTTGATGTGGATAAACATATTCAATATATCCATATCAGTAAATGCGGATCAAGATTTGAAGTGAAGAAGCATATACAGATATTCATTGCTTAATTTTTGTTTACAAGCCAACTTACAGTTGTGAGTAAACTGCTCATACTGAGCTCCCATGTCAAATTCTTTAAGCAGATAATATTCACGTTTTGACCAACACAGTTAGTTAGAAGGAATTAAAAGATAACATTAACACCATCATCAAACCATCAATCGTGTACACAAATGAAAGAAAAGGGCCTCACTTAAAATAATTGCCCGAATTTGGACCTACAATGTTTTCCCCTTTTTTACTGGGGGCTCCTCTATAAATATATCTGGGCAAACCTGGGTGAGATGTTTTTTGAAGATGCAGTGTAACTTGTCTGTCTTTCGTAAAACGCCAAGTGTCTGCTGTTCTAAGATGTAGATGTTTTTGTGAAGTTGTTCTCCACCTTGTTCGCTAAACAGTCCTAATCCGAATCTATGTAACTCTAACCATGGCAAATAGTGATCCTCTAAGAACTGTAACTTCGGGTACACCGTTGCCTTAAATGCTTCCTTGTAAAATCTGCAATATGTCTCATTGTTTGTATTGAGGTAGCAATTGTGCTAAAAGAAATAGCTGAGACTGGTTTGCTGTGCGATATGAGAGACTGGACATTAGAATAGCTCATTCAAATGATCAAATGTCTGTTTGGCTATAGATGCTTTTATGTGGGTTTCTGTATTGTTTGTTGCTGTAACAGTGTGGCGCACTAACTGCTTGGTAATGTCTTTGTAAAGACATGTAATTTGTGTACATAAATTTCTGTTTTGAATGACAAAGCTTGAACATTGTTTCCACAAATTCGACAAAGCTTTTCAAAAGATTTCATGTGCTGTGTGACAAGCTGATATCTCTGACTCTACCGTGTTAGGAGCTTACATTGTAGTATCACTTGAAACAAAATTAACGCAAAATAGTTCAGTTTAAAATCATAATGTTGATAAATATTTTTGTTATCTTTACTTTAGTTTGAAATATAGAAAGATTACGTAATTCTGCCTTTGTAAATTAAATGTAACAAAAGCAAGCCTCAAGAAAGTGAGTAAAAATTTCTAAACGGGAATAAAAAATTCATTATAAAATCAACGACAAATGGTTTCCAAATTGGATTTTAACACATACCTAGCTAATATTATGCCTTTTTTAAATATAAATATGCTTATCCCAATGCTGTCTATGCTTTGAGTAAAAAGTTATGGCCATTCTTTTAAGGTGTATAACCTACAGTCTTACAATTTAGAATCAAAGGGCACCTAACAAAAACTGTAATAGACACCACTTAGCCCACAAATATTTCTACAAAGTTGTGATCAGTAAAAAGCTGGAATATTTTTCTATCGGACACTGGAGTCAACCGAACATTCTTCTGTAGACAAAGCTTGAAATAATGGAAATAAAATGATCAACTCCAAATTTAAATTGCACCACTTTTCACGGTAGGTGAACACAGGCAAAGCTGGTCTGCCCAGTACCTGGCCTGGGTATCGTATTTCACGAGGCAATAAAACTGAGGGTCAGCATGGGTCAGACACCAAAACTAAATGTCCTCCCGTATAGAGACTGGAAACTGTTTGGGCATCAGAGAGGCTGTGGAGTCAAGAGCCGGTTGTGTGGCACTGCAAGACGACTGTTCAATCAACATCTTACTGGGGTTGTTAGTGAGAAGACCTTGTCCGACATGATGGCGCGGAGAGCTGAGCACGTATGGGTGTGTCCCGAGTGCGAGGAGGCTGGTTCTACACCAAAGTAAGTAAAGTAAAGTAAGTAAAGACTGGAAACAGCCGTGTCCTTCTTCAAACAGTATTCAATGCCGGTGGGGTCGGATCAATGGGCATTTTGCAAGAGTGCAGATGTTCGTAAATATATAAATCTGTGAAGTTAATCGCCCGGAGTTTCACTCCAACTGATCAATACTATTTCAGAGTACATACTATGTAGAAACAGAAACAATAAACCACAGTGTTATCAAAAGCCGTACAAAATCAAATTAATAAGAAAAACATAAACTATCAATTTAAGTTGAAATGAAGATCATAGACCCTAGTGTCACTCCAAGCCACACAACTGAAAACAAAAGCAGGGACATGGTGTCGATGTGTTTGCCAATCCTTCTGTACTTGTTGGTGACAGGTTTTTTGCCCCTGTTGCCCTCGGGATTGTCTGACCCTGATGGAGGATCTGTAACCAGACGGGGATCTTCCACCTGACGGAATGTGTCCGCTTTCTTGAGTCCAGGCCTGCTTGACCCATTTACTTCCATACCTTGGGTGGCATTGCGAACGTGGGTAATTTTGTTAATGCCTTGTTCAAAGTTTTCCTTTGTCAGCAAATACCGTGCCTCTTTCTGTGGAAACATTTTAAAATATACAGATAACACTGAAAAGACGCAAACTAAAATATATGTAGTGCCAAATAAAATATAGTACCATGACATAAATTTCCTCAACGGAAAATTTTTGATCTTGCCAAACTCATTGCACATGGTCAAGTGAACGCTAAAAATGTAAAGATTTAGCGCCGAAAAAAAAAAAGCTTGAAAATTTTCCAAATAATAACTTCAGATGCCATTTGAAGTGTTTCTAAACTGTGTAATAGGAGAACAGAACATTCTTGTTACCGCTTCCAGATGATGAATAAAGACAATGACGATGCTGTCGACGACCGTCAAGACAGAGATAATGAGCAAGATGAAAATGTAGATGTTGACCCAAGGTAAGTTATCTGATGACCTCGGCAACAATCCACTGATGAAACTCAAGTAGACAGACAGGGCCAGTAACACCGTGATACCTGTTGGAGCAAAATAGCCACTGGAAATGGAGTTTGCTCAGACTGTCTGTCATATATCAGGTGGTCAGTACCAGTTTTCATGAACATCTTTACGGGAATCTTTCTTATGTGACCAGTTTTCAAAATAGCCTGAAATATTGGTTGCATCACCAGTTTCTCAAATTTCCACACACTTGTCACCATGATATAAACCACAGAAAATCTGTGGGGTCTCAGCAAGGCTTGGAGCAAAATCATAATAGGGCAAAAAGAAAACGTTAGATGTAGCAAAGCCTCGCGTACGAAATAATATCAAAATGATACAATACCACGCAATGGAAACAGAGAAGACAAATCACCAAAACTTGATTTGTCTTCCCTATTCCTTTACGTTTTCTTGTACATCGTTTTGTATTATTTCTTACGTGACGCTTTGCTACCTTCTCTTTTTGCCCTGTTTTGGAAGAGAGAAAACCGACTAACTCTATACGCTCTTAATAATATCATTTCAAGCTGACGGGATTTAAGAAGATCAATGACGATCTATCCAGTTCTGGGGATTTATTAATGGCCTCTACAAGAAAAGCGTAGACCCAGCCAGAATCGGCCTTTAAACGTATCATAGGATATTTCATGTGTCGATTTGATGTTGAGTTCTTCTTTTCCACCCGAGACGCAGACAGACTACCGAGACGAACCATTCCTTCTCCCCCTATATGTCCACAAATTGCGCGCGTATAAATACGGTGAGTACCATTTTTTTTCGATCAGTTAAGGGGTGTGGTGCGAACTGTTGCCTTTTTTACACCTATGATAAGAACGCAAGACGACAGACGCAGTATGGAGAATTGATTCGTCTCGATATCCTGTTGTCTCGGGTTCCACTATGATACATGTTGTGTACAAAACAACAGAACTGACCGTAACTAATTTTCTCCCCAGATTCTGCAGGTATCAAGAACACCAGTAAGTTCATCAAAGACAGGAGCACTACAGGCAAAATGACGTTGAGTAGGAGAAAGTCTGGTCTTCTCTTTAAATGAAAGGTCACCTGCACATATGAGTAATCAGTGAGTGAAGTTAAATCTTATTCTCAAGTAGATGCTCTCTCAAATGAATGAATCATAGTTTGTCGTGGTGAATAATTTGAGATATCAAATAATGCATAATCTTACCACCCTGGTTATGTCCAAAACCTGACCTGTCTTGTTATGACACAGTATACGGACAAATAATTGACTACGAGTAGCAGTATTTACACGGGTGGGACGATGAACTTACCACAGAAAACCTAAAAATACTCATGCTCATCTAAGTTATACTAAACCATGACATCCAAGGCCCCAAGGACTATTAGAAGCATGAATCACATTGAAAGAAGAAACGACAGCGTGGCTTAAACAGAACGACCCGCCAGGTACGTTTTTGTATTCGTTTAGTGATTACTGTCTGATACATAATTTATTTGTCCATATATTCTATTTTCCAATACTTTTATTTATTTATTTATTTACCAGTTAAACTCATTTATATGAACTCATCAGTGACTCCTGATTCATATTATTATAGCTTGTTTTGTTGCCAGCCGTGTTTCACTTATTCACACCAAATTTCAGAAAAACCCTGGTATACTGGTTTCTTCAACAATTTCTCAAATGTTCATGTTCATACCACTGCAGCCACCTGCCACGAGTCCAAGGGGGGAATCTGAGCAATTCCATTCTTAACAAAGTACATGTATTTCGGCTACGTGACCGAGGTCGCCCCGACCTATTTTAATAGTTTAAATTCAATTAGTTTCGATGAAGATGCTCAATTGTGCCGAAAGCTGCCTGTCAGCATAAGTGGAAACACTTACACTAATGCCAGCTATGCCAGCTTCCTGTCGAGCATATGTGACCAAACTCGAGTCAGTCAGTTCCCACTCATCGTGAGATGAGAAATAATTCAAGCTGACTACATCTGTAGAACGAAGGAAGTTGATTTCCGTGGTGGTCCAACCCATTCCGATTAGCTGAAAACAGAAGTAATTTCTTGTTGGACAGGCATTAGCATAGATTATTATGTCCGAATAGAAAGATTACCTGATTGGTTAGAAACGTAATTTGTGGAGTGGTCAGTGGCCGTATTCATAAAAGATGCATCATTTTTCTGTAACTTAGAGCATTGACGTTATAATGTAAAAGTAAAAAACGGTGTATTATTATATATCTCGATTTCATAATCGCGACGTGATGACGGAAATGCATCATCCCAATGTCGTGACATTTCGAGAACTCTTCCGAACGAAAGAACAAGATAGCATGAACAGACCTTTTCTATTGACACGAGAAAACCAAAATAACCACATCAACAGAGTTTTCCTCGTTATGGGGTTTCTGTTGTGCTTCGGGGTGGCAGAAAAAAAATAATGTTAACAAGTAAATTCACAAACGATAACACTTACAGGACGAAAAACAAAAGGACTTCCATAAAGCTTCCCATCATTATGCATGAAACGGCACCCCCCCCCCCACCCCACCCCAATTTTCTTTTTTTTTTTGCAAGGCAACCAAGAGGATGACTTAATATTGACTTCGTAGCTGAACATAATCATGTTTAACCAAAGATTTCAGTGCTCGAAGAACAATACAGGTCACTCACCTCTTTTCACAACTGTAAATAAAGTGTCCGCCAGGTGCCCGCGGCGTGCCATATGAATCTGAACAGCCAGGCTCCGATACCAGGCAAGGTTCGATGTTGTTTACCATTATAACTGAAGCACTTAAACAAACGACTTGAAATAAAATACTTGTCATAATCACAATGAGTTCCCATGCGTCAGACTTTACTGATGAGAAAAGACTTGGATTTTATTGATTTTGACTATATACCCGTACACACAATAGAGTGCAGAGTTGGTGTTTTTAGATTTATTTCCTTGTATTCAGAGCTTCATCAATTTAAATTTCACACTCAGAATTAAATAGTTCCGTATTAACTTACTACAAAGGCAAAATTCTCAAAAGTTGTTTGTAAGTTTTTTAAATCAGGTTGTAGATCTTAGCCTCTTTCAGAAAGGACAATACGGGCTATGGGTCCAATCAGAAAATAATTCTTTTTTGGATCGCAGGCATAGTGCCTTATTCGGATAGGCATGAAAACCCACACATTCAGTTAAGATATACTCTATTGATAGTTGGCAACTGCTTGCCACACATTCCGTTTATATATTGTTTATACTAATTTTGCCCGGTCATGGTGGGGCGAGAGTTATTTTGCGAAAATTGAAATGGGGCGTGGGACAAAAAGGTTTAGAACCACTGATCTAGATTTAGATTCACTAGAGTATGATTTTTTGTTTAAGACCATCAGCGTCCTATATCCAGGACTTGAAATGCGCATCAATCAAATAATTATAGGACCGACGCATCGAGCAGTGATGATGATACCCCCCCCCTCCCCAGGGTCCCATAAAAGCCCCACATGGTGACTGACATCATCAGTGTTCCCCCCCCCCCCAAAAAAAAAATTTCACTTGTATATGGCATAATAGGTATAGTTGTTCTCTTCCGGGGCAGGCCACCATCTTGGGGGGAGGGTGGCGCCGCCTGGCCCTGAGAGGAGAGAACGCCTGATCCAGGGAGTGTCCCGGGAGATCTAGTTTTGGGGGAGGGGGGGGTGTGTCTTTCCTTGGGCAGCCCCGTAGCAATGTCACCGCAGTAAAAGCTCTCTAGTAGTATTTGTTGTTCTTGGTTTTTTTTGGGGGGTGGGGGGGGGGCGGGCTAGGGTTAAAAAATGGTGATGAGAAAATATTTGATAGTGATGACAACACTCTGGTGCGGGCTTGTGGGCTGCTCCGTCCCGTGACCCGTATGGGCAGGGGACATGGCATAGAGTATTAATATCAACCATTAATTAATCTATGCACTTTTAACATCAGCTTTAACATCAGTCCTTCCCTCCTCCCCTTCCCTCTCCCAGTCTCTATATACCCAGGCTCTTAAGCGAGCAGTCAACAAGAAGGTAATGAAAAATTCATGCATTGACAATAACCAAAAGATAACCCCGGTATAGAAAGGCAAAGTCAGTCATTTTAACGACACTTACCATCGACTACCATAGTGTAACATCAAGTACTAACCAACACCGCGGCCTCATCGAAAAGGAGCGCGATTAGAAGAAAAAAGGTATAATTATTCATGTCACAAATCCCAGACGGGGAGATGTAATAATTATGACAGGACAACAATCACGAACGAACAAGTATAACACTTAACAGAACAACCAAACAGACTCCCACATTTATTATATATAAAAATAAAAAATCTATGCAATTACATACATTACATTAACTCAATTCAAATACCATTCAATGGTCAGTATTCCTAACATTCATTCTTCCCCGGGTCCACAACCCGATAGTTACTTCCTAACTATGCTCTGGCCTCAGCCTCACATCCATATATATATTACTTGCTGGCCTCTCTTATTGGCTCCTGCTCAACCTAATCTCCGTATCTCAATCTCCCCTAGACGTCTTAATAGCACATTAATATTTCAATAGCACATTAGTATTTCAATAGCACATTAGTATCTCAATAGCACAGTAACATCTTAATAGCAACAAGGACAATAACAACGTCCCTGTCTGTGGCCAGACTGCCACGACTCATGTGCTCCTGCTGTCCTGCGCGACAGCTTCACTCAGGCAGGCCTGTGGGTAGCCTTCTGCCCAACCCCGGCACAAGTCCGCTCACCGCGGGTGGCTTCTCTGCCCGACCCCGGCACCTATAAGAATAACATTACATTTCTATAACACCATACAATTACTATCCACTTCACCACTCCTTACGAACCATCAAGCGTACACACAACCGTCCACCTTTCACTCAGCACACCTCTTACGGTAACACACCTCCACCGTACCACCTAGCACTCAGACTCGCTACGAATCCATGATCCGAACTTACATCTATCGCTCATTGCGCACATCTCTATACACAGTAATCACTGACTTTCACAGTCCTCACATATAACTTATTTACATCATGGTCATAGGAGAATATAGTACATCAATCATCATCATTATAAATCATAGTTCAACCTACCAGTCATCACTGGAAAACACACAATCTCCCGACTGCTCTCTCACGTCTATCCCCTTGGGCTTCTTAACTTGCAGTGATCTGACTATTCAGATTTTGCCTCTACCACGCCTCAACTTCACTCACAACATGCACGCTTCAATTCCCTTCCCCGCACTCACTGACCCCCGCTCACTCGCTCGTGACAATTCAGTCTACAAAGGCCTTTGTCTCGTTTCGCTCGGGTCAAAATTCAAAACAGATCTAAAACCCCACCTTTTTAAAAAACACTTTCAGTTTTGAAGTCTCATCCTCAATTCGTTTATTTTCTCGATTCATTTTATTTTTGCTGTTTTTATTGTTTAATTTCTGCCTAATGAGTATGTGTCTACGTATACAATGTATGTCTAGCAGAGGGAGAGAGAGGGTGAGAGAAGGAGTGAGGGAGATAGAGAGAGAGTGAGAGAGAGAGAGAGAGTTTAGTTGCAGATGGAGTGAACAAGACTTTGCAAATTGTTTGGACTGGGCACCATATAAATGATCTTCATTATTATTATTATTATTATTATTATTATAACTTTCCATAAACTAAGATAATCTAGACACACACAAATGTCCATGTCAAAAGGGATACTAAACCATGCAATACTTGTTTGTTAAAAAAAACACCGTTTCTTTCTATTTTTTTTTAAATTGCCAAAGAAAAGTCAAATCCACGATGGTTATAAAGCCAAATGTTAAAGAATGCTTAAAACCGGTGCAGGCATGTTGAAATTTGGGGATTTTTCTCATATTTTCCTGTCCCTGATCCTATGGTAGGTAGGATCGAGCACCTAGTCTTTTCGGACAAGGACGAAAAATTCGGAGGGCCCGTGTGTGCGTTGCGCACGTTGAAGAGACCTTGGCAGTTGGAAATCGAAAAGAGCAGGCCGAACAGGCCGCTGCCCGAGCAAAATTCTAAAAAACGTATCCCTGGCACAAGGAGAAAAAAACAACAACAAACAAAGAAGAAAAGTGAGGTGTAAATGCCAAGGGTAGCGAACCCTCTTAGATAAAGACCTAAACACGCTTGCAACCGCAAAACACAATGAATAAAGAATGAAGAAGATTTAAGTGGCCCTCACGTGGCTCTTCGCCACGGCCCTTGCGTTGTTTCGCCCGACTTCCCTGAGAATTGGAAAGTGATGTGAAAAAACGTTTTTCGGCATGATAAAACTGAACATACCAGAGGCATGCAGGGGAATTTATCTATTGAAGTAAAGTAAGGTCATTTTGAAAAAACGTAGTTTATTTCCCTCTAAAAATGGACACAAAAGATAGATCACGGAATGAAAAGTAAGTCAAGGAAATAATGATCCTTTATGATGAAAAAGTATGAGAGGAATTATAGAATGTAAAAGTGGATAGGGAAACATTAATTTACTTTTCAATTTGCTTTTAAAAAAAGGCTGATTAGATAATCATAACCTGTTTGTTTTCGGTAAAATAATCATTATTTCAACCTAATTAATAAGATTATTAAAAGTGGTTTCGAACAGAGGTTACCTAAATATATAATATTTAAATTTATTAAATAAAAGAGACGTGTGTATTAAGAATAATCTTTCTCCTTGTCAATTGTTAAGAGAAACTGCCAGTTTTACACCGTTTTGTTGTCTGTTCGTCGATTAAATGCCAGTTTTCCGAACATTCTGAAGATGTTCCTGATGCCAGAGCTTTAATAAGAAAGAAAAAAAAAAGAAGGCAAAAGTTTAATGATTTTTTAATGATCTTTGACTTGATAAACAAAACAGTTTTTAAAATTATAAAGTTAGAGGATGATAATAATAATAATAAAGATCATTTACGTAGCGCCTAATCCGTGTTGACTGTTTTTATCTGGGTCAAAATCTTAAATTGCCTGGACAAACAATTAGAGAAAGCTCTAATTTTATTTTTTTATATAAAACATCTTAATCACGTTTATAATGATCATGTTAGCAATGATGTGGAATTGGCCCAGTTTCAAAATCTGTGTAGAGACTGCTGGATAAAATCGTATGATATTTTTTTTAGTAGTCCGTGTTCGAGTGGTAAAATTAAGGAAAATATTGTTAATTTGGTACTCTTTTAAAGTGTAAGCTTCATTTCTTAAAAGAGCTATTTCGCCCAGAACCTTACCGTTATTTATCTTTAAATTTCTTGACAACCCTTTTATTTTTTTATCCGAGTACAGGAAATAATTTTTGGATTTAATCACTTGTATCTAAATCATCAACTATGTCTTTCATATCTTCATAGACATCGACCGTCCTGACAGCCAGAAATTAGATCGTTAACTAGCCATACCAAATCCAATTATTTCTCTACATAAACGTTTTTTTTTTTGTTGTTGTTTTCTCAGAGTAAAACTTATACATGACTAATTTGTTATAATCTACAAGACACATTCTTAAATAAATGGTTTGTTAAATTTCGCAGATGTTAACTTATTAGCAATACCGATTAGAATTTGATTGAAAAATATTGAATCATTGAAATTTGTTTTACTGACCATCTTTAAGGTTATTTCTTTGCTAGTTTACCAATTTAGAATATATTCTGTCTATTTTCAAGAGTTTTACCATGGAAAGCATTATTCATTCATTTCCATGGATTCTTTTCAAAGTCTGATTTTGATAAGGTTCTTTGCTGGGTATTGACATGGGCCCGATCGACATTAGTTATCCAAATGATTATGCTTGGGAATTCTGCTATTATCCGGAAAGCTGCCTTATTTCGCTGTGCTGCTTCATTGGATGGTTAACGTGCAATCACGGTATTATGGCTACCAATCCCTCTACCACCTCCTGAGTATTTTAGAAAATGCTACAATCTGTTATTTCCTAAAATATGCATGCCAAGGAAAGATCCCCATGCACCTCATTGATGGCATAGATAGGCTGGATGAGAGTTTGGGGAAAGCCAGTTTCGCGAAAGGACCATTAAGATTTCTTTAAAAAGCTGGCTCTTATCCAGTTCTAACCTTTTTTAAATGGTGACTCAGGCTTGGCTACAAAAATAGACGTTTAGATGATTTCCCACCCGAGGATGATACTTCATGTTATCAAGACATTTTATATACAGACAGTTTGTACAGAAATCTCAACTATTCAATGCTACTTACCCTTTTCCCCGCCCCCACTTAAAAGGGTAGGAAAAAGTCCGTTCCCAAACACACATGGGCAAACCTATTTCTTACAGCTGACAAAATGTATATTGGACACGAGTAAACAGGAAACAGATCTACTGTCTCCGTTGAACTCCCAACCCTATTGCAGATAAGATGTCAACTCTATAAGGCCGAACGTTTCATTTTTTCGTGCTCAATTTACCTGTTGGTTGACTGACGCCCATCAGCTCAACAGCTACGCCTTGAATTGTGCCGGTTGCGAAAAATATTGCAGATTGCGTCAAACTTGCAGTGTAGGCCTAACTGGCAGCGCACCATCTCTGTCCGGCCCGTGCCATAGTTCCACGCATGAGTTAAAATGTCATGCCGTCTGGAGCTAAATTCTTTATTGTCAAAAGAGTCCATAGGGTTTCTGTGGTCTCTAAATAGCCTTGGTCTTGTCATTTGTCTCTGTCGCTGATGCCTATCTATAGACGCCATGTTTACTATTTATTTACACAGGAAACCAATTAACGTGAATGCGTTCGGTTTTACGACATCTCTAAACGGTCGCTAAGTTACCGAAAAAGACGAATGAGTTAACGTAAACACAGGAAAGTGTGGTGAATACCATTTTTCACTTTGTGTGTACGCTAATCGTAACGTAGCATTTATAAATACGGCCACAAATCAGCCATTCATTAGGTAGATCATGGATTGATTAGATAATTAACTAATTATTAAATATTAATAATTGATTATCAGACAATAATAATTGATTAATAGAAATAATAATTATTTATCAAAAATTAACCACTGATTATTTTTATTACTAATCATTAAAAGTTAATAATTCGTATTGTATTATCATACAGGATAAAATAATATTTTGAATTTTGAAGTAATATGTGGCAATGAATGCGAGGGCATACTACAGTAGTATCGTCACTTAGGGAGCACGTTCGTCTAGAGCAGGGGTCACCCAACTTTTTTCACAGTGGGCCGGATAACTGACAGACTTACAAGCGCGGGCCGCATAAGCAACCTGTTCAATACTTGCAAGTCAGAAGAAAAACTCCAGAGCAAAGACGATTATTTTTTAGTATTATTATACAAAATCAAGTACCATGGCGGGTCGGATGAACTGACGTCGCGGGCCGGAGTTTGGTGACCCCTGGTCTAGAGGCAAAGTGTTCGCCTCTGATGGCCGCTGCCTTGCCAAAACTAAAGAAAAGTAGTCCCTGCCCCTACCTGTCCCACCAGCATCCTCTCCCATCCCCTTCCAAAAAAAAAAAAAAAAAGCCCACCGGCTCTGGACTGTGGCGACAATGTGTCTGCTCCAGTTGTGGCTGGGCTGTAATGACACTAAGGCAAATTTCCCGAAAAAGGATAAAAAATATACAAAATACAAAACACACACCCACACACACACAAACCTCTATGCTGCAGATTTGTTCATCATTGGGGTATTTTGCCAAGTCAAGATTACAAGATGTAGAGAAAAGACCGCCGGGCACCCACGATGTCTGTCCATTAGATCCTATATTTGTGGGTCTGCGTAGGGAACAAACAATAGAAACCTTTCGTGAACTAAATCACGATTTACCCTTTTGGGGGGGGGGGGTCTGGAATTGTGGATTGACCACTCTTTTATGAGCACATTTGTCATGTCCATAATGTGTACGGCAAGGGTAGATTGTAACATATAATGATTACTCCCTTGTACAATTCATTGTGATTTGGCAAGCAGCAAAATGATCGTTACCTTGAGCCTAGGCCCAGACCTGCCGATGTTGGTAAGCCTACAAGTTGAAAGGTGACTTGACAATTTTGAGTTGCAAACTAGTTGGATTATTATTGAAAATCAATGTGGTGACGTCACCACCCAATTGGTTGGCCGATCAAAATATAGCCATAAAAGTCTAAAGTAAGAGGTAAGAAAATCAACGGCATGCTTTGAAATTACAGTAATATGACACTTTCAGAAAGTGTACTAGAAACCAATATTTCTGGTGCTTTTTACAACAGTTCAGATGGTATTAAAGAAGTATACAAACTAGAGCTGTTCATCAATGTTACATTTTCAGAATGTTTACGGTAGAGAGGGTTTTGCTTCTGTCATAATTATTAATAAATGTTTTTGCCGCATTACTGCAACATGTTTTATTCACAACATCCCGCATGCGGTAAGCGTTAGTTATCTGAACTTTTGAATACACATTTATGAATGAGTATCCAAATTCCAAATTTATGAAAAACCCACTACACCATAAAGTGAACATATAAAACTATGACAACTTACGCATTATCATCCTTGAAAATATCTCGATCTCCCAAAGTATTGGCCAGTGCAAGTCTGGGCCTCCAAATGTCTTTTGCTTTCGGATGTATAAAGAGGACTCCTCCATAATCACTGCTGTTCCATGAGGCAACCTGGTAATTGATGAATGGATGGATCGATTGGCGTATACAGGGATCCCTGGATGCATTGATGGATGGGTGGATGGATGGATGCATTGATAGATGCGTACAAATGACTGGAAAATTAATTCAAAGACTGCCGAAAGGTATCGACTAAAATGTAATACACCCATTTTAATGCTGGAACAATTCCAAGTGAATAGAATTAGTAGAAACTTGACAACCTTTTGACCCGTTGTGTTATACTTTGAGAAACTTACGTTTTCTTGCCTGTTTTCCGCAAAATTCATTTCAACAGCAAAAAAAAAAAAAAGTTTATATTACATTATTATGAGTATAAGAGTAATGTAACTGTACTACATATGGCGGCTAGGATGGCGGCACTTAAATTTTGTCCACCGCTTGAGACATAAGTCCAAAGTTTACAGTGTCTCCTAGGCAAGGCTCGTTGTGGGTGGGGGGGGCGGGGGGGGGGGGCGGCCAAAGACTAACCCTTATCCTTTCTCATTCTTTGAATGTGCGCAACTGCGGGGATGATTGTATGGGAGGGAGGGGGGGACGAGGAAGTGAGGGGATGGGGGTGGCGGAGGCCCGATTGCACCAGGTGTTCAAAAGGAAACCACTTCAGGTTGATAGCAGCCTGCACAAAAAGTTTGGTTAGTATAGGTACAGCCATGGCAGTGTATTTGAGGCCACAAAGAGATAAACGGAATGAAAATTTTAGCAGTTTATTTTTAAAGATTATTATAGCGGCATTACTGTCTTCGCACACTCGTTCTGCGTTCTTGGCTTGTATGCGAAATTCAACTGCTTTCAACAGAAAATTTTTACAGAATGATCAATTAAAAAGCTTAAAATCATCGCCGTTTTCATGACATCAGCAAACTTTAAACATATTTTGAAAACATTTTTACTGTGGTTCACCATCCCAGGTGTGAAGAAAATTTGGCCCAAAGTAAAGATATAATAATTATTTTTAGGAGTCCCTTCCCCAAACTAGAAACACCCCACTCCCCAAGAAAGCCCTCTCCCCCTCTTTTTTTTTCTTTCGGGGGGGGGGGGGGAGAGTTACTTACCTCATCTATCCACGTCATAAATAAAAATCCATTGCAAACAAAGCTCTGCTGAACATCGTCCACCGCCTGAATGGCCAAGAGTTCAAAGGCCACGCTCACGTCTAATATACGAGACTGATTCCGTATTGGACGAACTTCAGTGTTGTAAGTCTTAGGACCCAGTTTGTCTTCAAACAGTTGCAAAACACGTTGGTGTGTCTGAGCGTGGCATTGGTGGGGAAGATTCGACACGCTCAATAAAATTGTGAGTAGTTGGAAACAAAACTCAGAGAAACCTTTACGATACATCATTGGTGAAGATCTCACCGTGATGGTAACTGGAAGTCATGGACCAGCTATGATGAACTTTCCATGTATCATTACGATATGACCAGGCGTTGTAACTGAAACAATGAATCTTGCAACATCAAAACGTCTATACAACATACCATTTCAGGCCTGGTTGGCTGCATCCTCCACACAGAAACAAACTATAACGTCTTCTTGTAATCGGAGCACAGACCGAAAGAAACTTCACCAACATCAGTCTCTCAAAATTCATTTATTAACAGAAAAGTATTGGCACAGATTGTGTATGCCCCCGATGTGTTCCCTCCGAATTTAAGTGTCACTGCACTGAGACACTTTTCTTGAATTTTATGGCGGTTTCTATTTAAACAACAGAATTTCCATGCGTTGTGGAGCCACACTGCGGCCGTTAGTCTGCTTAATTACATTTAACTTTATTGTGGGCTTAACAAACAATTCAAACATACACAAGAAATACAAGATTTGACAAGAGGAAAAATAATAACCTGAAAAAGAAAAAACGCATTCAGCCTTTTACTGTCTCCGCCCTTGCTGCTCAGGACTGATATACATTTATTAAATAATAACATACAGTAAAATATAATTGATTGACAAATGTCATGCAGCAACCATTATTCTTCAGTTTTGCCCCCCCCCCCTCCCCCACCCCACCCCTCGTCTTTCCCCCACTTTCATCTGTCATGATTGCGCTATGCATGAAAATATGACTAGATCTACATTCATATACACACAAAGAAGACTGTAAACTTTCTAAAGATTGGTGTTATCTTCTAAGCCTAATATCTTAACCCAAAAATTTAATCATTATTAATTATCTATCAATTTTTAAATGATAAACTTCCTATTCAAAATATATGAAAGCACTGGGAATGTTTTTTCTTACACCTAGAATACATTTCAGAAATGTGAGATGGACTCTTTCAGTGGGCCAAGCTTGAGAAAATCCCCAAATTTCCCAAGCGTATAAATTTTATAAATGTCATGAACAGCTTTTCCCGTAGTTACCGAATGAAATGTAAAAAACAAGAAACAACAACAAAATAAAACAACAACAACCCAATGTCAATAACAAAAACAAAGCAACTAATTCAATGAAAATTAACTTACTAAAACTAACTGTAGAGCAAACTAAATACTTTTTGCACTTCAACCAAATAATGCGTTTGGTCATCTAGCACCGTCCTGTACACCTTTGGAGTACCACTAAAGGCAAGCCCAAAATACTTGGTAGAACTTACGATTTCCGAAGTTTCATCGTTATACTTCAAACTATCCTGTAATCCTGACCCCCCACCCCCCCCCCCCCCATCCTTGTTGAAAACCACGCACTTTGTCTTACCATTACTCACAGTCAAACTCAATCTATTACAGCAGTCACCAAAAACATTTCATCCTTTTTGCAGTTCTTGACTGCTATCATTAACTAAGGTCATGTCATCTGCCAACAGCAATTCCTTTATCAAACATTCTTCTACGTTCATACCCTTTACATCTTTTGCAATTGGTGTGATAGTATTTATGTGATGGGGGTAAAATTCTGTATGTTGTATAACTTGTGTGTTTTGTTATTTATATTGTATAGCTATCTAGGTATACGTGCGTCGTGTGCTTAGTAAGCGTATTTTTATATGGTTTTGGTACAGTCTAGTGTTTTATACGTGTATATCACTGAATAGTATGTGCATTTGTATGCTGGAAAGTGTATTTATTATAATAATATTTAATAATGAACAGTGTGTGTTTCAAGTACCGACACGGATAATATTTTAGTCAAGATCAACAAGGTATGTCCAAAAATGCTCTGGACCTTTTTTAAGGGCATCCTTGTACATTCTCACCTTATATCATTACTCATGAACATGACAGGTGATAACCCGGTCAGCAAATTCTGAACGCCAAGAGTCTGTACGTGTCTGTACAGCTGTCATCACATGCACATCATGGTGTTAAATCCGTTGTACAACAAATTGAAGAGTGGAAAATCAAAATTTTCTTTAAAAGAAAAAAAAAAGTGTTTCGCTGTAGTTACAACTTTTCGGCAAAACTAATGTGATTTTCATCTGCATATTTTAAACACGTAGGATCCTTCGAATGTTTACACGTTGAAGTTGAAGGTAGTAATGGATGCCAACTTTCTAATGCGCCACATGTGGCTAACAAGGTCGAATCACTTCTTCATAAAACTATAATACAGGAGTGAGGACTGGCTCAAAGTTGTTATTAAGAGAATAACATTTAAAAGTTTCCACGGCATAAAGGAGCCTGTACCGTACGTTCATCCTGACACTATAGCCTCACTGCTGTTGCTCTCCTGGACTTCAGATGTTGATGGCATGGCAAACCAGGAAAGGGTACAAACACCCTATCCAAATATCATTAAAAATACTAAACTTTGGTTCAGAACGCAACTGTGGCGCTCGGTTAGCAATAATGGCTAATCGTAAAATGTTCGGGACAGTTAATAGCAATTAATTGTCGTTGAAAGAGGCTTATCAGACGCATTCCATATTCTCTAAGTGCATGGACGAAATTGAATTTGCTAACTCTCAAATTGCTTCATCACTCGATAATAAAATTCTCCAACATTTCTGCGCCCAACAAATTTAAACATATAAGGTAAACTAGCAAAAAGAGACAACACCAATAACTGGTATAAAAACCAATCCTACAAGTCAAATAAACTGAGTCCTTGATGGTCGCCCTGTAAAATACAATGAAAACATTGCATTATGCCAACTGATTAAACTATGAATGGCAGAAGATAAAGAGGGAGGAGATAAAATTTGTCGACCACAGATCGGAGTGAAAGTGAAATGACCTTATCCTTGAAAATAACTGTTACCAATGAACTTCGCAGTTTAAAAGAAAATGAATAAATAATCCCCATGATGATATAGTATTCTTCTCAGCGAAATTTTCGTACACCAAGAAACACACACCCATAGATGACATAATAATAAGGCTGTTGTAATAAGTACGTATACACACCAAGTGCCTGGCGCTAGGGGGCGCGTACGTACGCATACTATTCCTAACCCCGTCCTTATCCTCAACCTTAAATCTTATCGAATACTTAATCCTGCCCCCTAGCTTTTCAATCCAAAAAAAAAACCATGAGGAAACCAAAAGAAAATCTGAAGGAATAATGAACCACAATTAATTAAGGCTGTTGTTAGAAGGTTTTCTGGAGTAGCTCTCTAGCTCTGGAGTCACAAAAAACTTGAGGGACGTACGTACTTGTAACAACATTCTCATAATAATGATATAAACCAATGATTATATCAAACTCTGAACTCTATGAAGTGGAAGACAACACCAGACAATAATGGTCAGAGTTCAAAACCCCTGAATCACGAGTGAAATAACCACAGCAACAATGACGATACAGACCTCTAAATCTGTGAATCATGAGTAACGTCATTCATTTCTCAGCCCAGCTCGGTACTTGTACAAATCTTGTGGTTGCAGAAAATGTGTTTGTCCGTCGGTGGCTTTCATGTAAACAAGGGCGAATTCCATCATTTTTAAAGCTATCTGACTCGTAGGTTTTAAAATTTCTTAATGACACGGGCCTTTTGGAAGACACCGGAAAATACGTCATGTAACATACTTGGATCCATTTTCTATACCAAACGCAACTATTTATGCAGAATAGAAGTGAAGTCTTCAGAAATAACTTGCAAAAAAAACCCCACAAAAACCCGACTTTGTCAAATTAAAGCCAAACATAGTTTTCTTTTTCAGGAAAAGCATTAAGTTATAGTGCCAACATAATGGCTTATGACTGACTTAGGCCAAAAATGCTTTCACCTGCCATACTTAATTTTCCTGAGATCAAACCCAACACTGTCATGGGAACAAATTAGAGATGCACAATCCTTCTGTTCAGTAAAGGTCTCAACATGTTATATTTATTATAAGGCCTGTGGCGCATTGAGTCAAATCTGTTCGGCGTCTTTGTTTACTCAGTGCACGAGGTCTGACCCAAAAAACAGTTTGGGAGCGCCGGGACTAGAAAGACCGACATAATTATTTCAGCCCGGCCAGTGCATCAGGCACCATTTAATTGCATTATTCACATCTGGCGCTAAAACCGAGACAAATAAAACTAGAATCAGTGCTCCACCAGCTAAGTTACTAACATAATTATATTTAACGTTGCTTGATAGCACAGTTTTGTGCGCATTTTTTCAGAACTATGAAAATGAGGCCATTATCTTAAAGCAGTGACGAACTATTTTATCTCACAATTTCACGGCTTTGATAACTGTATTTTTACATTCTATTATTTCCCATATTTGCCACGGACTGTTCTTGGGGAAGAACTGCGGGCAGTTGTAATGTTTTGTTTGACGAGATAGCTAACATGTTATCTAATAATTCTAACAGGTCGCAGTTCGTGTAATTTTCGTATTGACTCGTTTCCGACGGTAAGCGAGTTTACAAAAGTTTACATCAATGTAGCATCAAAGCTTGCCTCTAATATACGTACAGGTTGTTGTAGGTAAAACAAGTCCCCAAGTGATTTTATTCGTGGTACATTTAAAGTTTTCCTTTTCCAGCAAATACCTTGCCTCTTTCTGTGGACGTAGTTGAAGTTGAACTGTTAATGTACAGATAATGTTGATACTCACCGAAGTTAGAATTCGCCTAGAAATAGAGTTCCTAAGCAGAAAAAAATAGAAATGTGAATCTTGCAAAACTCATTCAGAATGGTCATATGAATGGTAAGAATATATTTTACGTTTCATAAAAACGAGTATTTGGTAAAGTGAGGGAAATGTGGGACTTTAGGACGAAGTGTTTGGGAAAACTTGGAGTAAGAAGTTTAAGACGAATTGAGTAAACGGTAAGGACGCTGTAACTGACAATCATTTAGAATCATTTCATGGGCATTAATTGTAATAAAACTGCCAATCGGCATTTTACTCCACTTGGTCTTTCATTTGTGGTTTGCCTAAGATCATGAAATTCCATGGCCTGGCTTAGCACGTACAACACCCAGCTTCCAAATTTCGAGAACACAAAAAATGAAGAAATGGAGAACATTTTACAATATTTTCTCAAATTTAAGTACAATAATCGTTTTAATATTCGTGGAAAAAAAGAAGGTAATGTGTTTCAAAATGGAAAAACACTAATCATCAATTTAAATTGTTTTGATGTTATAATCTATATATGCATACATGTATATCCTTATTACAATAAGATGAATGAAATATGGAGAATATAATTGAACGTATTTTCTGTTTAAAAAAATGGAAATGCCATACAACTGAATTTACTAGGATTGCTAGCAGTTCACGCATTGGTAAATGGTAACAATTGTTACGAGGGGCAAGTGGTTGTAAAACTATTTCAAATATGGCTACAATTTTGCGTTCCTAGCCTACAAAATCACACGTTTGCACTAAAAAGAAATTAACATGTGGATAATTGTAAAACAAAGACACCACTAATGTTTTTGCGTCAAAGTATTTCGTGCGACCGTCCACCATGTATGCTTTGTTGGGCACGATCATAGTGCACGTCGAAACCCTTCAAATGTTCTTACGTAATATCGTCAGACGAACGTGAAAGCAATTAGCAGCAACATCTAAGTGATATTACTGATTTCTGGTCACCAATGGAGAAGAAATCACAAACCAATGTGATAAAATACCTCCCCCCCAACCCCCCCCCCCCCCCCCCGAACTACAGATCACGCCATCTCCAACAGGTTAGTTTCTGTGGGAGGGGATGCCCCCAAGGTATCCCGGTCAAAATTACAATTTTGTTTGACTTAAGGGATACAAACCAATGAAAATGTATGAGAACCAGTGTTAGAAGTCACTGAAACATCCGGAAATTAATTTAAAGACATGACATAGAAATGAATAAAATTAAAATTCCCGGTAGAATTAAAGATTAAAAAAGGAGCATGCAGTCAGGAATCCAATCTGTATTTATGCTCATCGATCTATCGTCTTAGTGACTGAGCTAAAGTTACCGGCAGCTCTGAGGAAGAGGATAAGAAATACTATTTCGCTACAAAGCACTCGTCATGATCTCTGTATATTGTATTTATTTGGTAAATGTAAACATAACTATGACCTTAACAATCTCTACAGCCAAGCAGTTCTTCCCTCCTTACCTTTACATATCAATATTAACGTTCTTTATCATGTTTGTTTACCATTATGATATGCAGTTATGGCGTAATAAGGTTCCTACACGGTAATCTTAGGCAAAATTGTTTGTTACAACAATTTTAAAAAACAACGGAGAATCACATTCCCAAGAAAACACAACACGCCAAATTATTATGTAGAAATTTGAGATCATAAATACGAGCATCACCAAAGTGACGCTGACAAATTAATACATGTATCCGCAAAAAAAAAAAAAAAAGTCGAATGTCAAATTTTGTAGAAATAAAAATCCCAAATCTTATTGTTACTAAAAGCCACACAAAATTATATTAACAACAAAAACATTCGAAATTTAATATTATAAGTACGATGATAAGCACTCTGCATGCACCACAGACTAATAAATTAACCAGACTGGAAACACGAGCTTCGGGCTGTGTCGTTTTTTACGAAATTTCCCGAGCGACGACTGTATAACCAACATGGCCGCCGCTCGGGAAATTCCGATTCTAGTTCTATCTGCAGTGAGAAATTTTTTTTCATTTGTCAAGATTGGTTGTACATGTATTAATTTCTTGGTGCGGAACCAAACTTCCGCGTTCAGTAGGCGCGCCAAAATGGTGTCATTCAAAATCGTAGCTATGCTGAAGCGTCGGGCGCTACCTTAAAGCTAAAATGGCGGATGGTTCATGTCCTTTCGCTGTTTTGTGAGGTCACACAATGGGATCATCCAGTCTGGTTAATTCATTAGTCTGTGATCTGCACAGATGAAGTACACCAAACGGAAACCAATCTCAACATACTAAAAAAGAGAGCAAGAAGATCGGCCTGAAGATGCACAATTTACCAGGACAAAACTAAATACATGACAAACTATGAGACAGAAGAAACGATTATAACTGAAAACAAAACCATCGGGAAAAGTCATAGAGTATAAATACTTAGGCCAGATAGTGAATATGGAACACAACAAACAAACTGAATTAAACGCCAGAATAAAAAAAAACAAAAAACGAGAGATATTCTTCAATTCCAAACTGGCAATGTCCCTCAATAAGCAAGTGTTCAATCAGTGCAGTCTTCCAAAGATTACATAATATTATGGTTGTCAAACATGGCCGATCACAAAACAGCTCACGAATAAACTAAGAATAAAAGTGGAATTGGGTGGGGGCATGTGGAGAGGATGAATGACAATAGGTGGACAAAACGCTGCATGCACGGAATGGCAGCCAAAGACAGGAGAAAGAACAAGAGGACGACCAGGAAGAAGATGGAAGGACGACATTACACAGAGAGGAGGAACAACATGGATGAGCCAAACAACAGACAGAAGAGAATGGAAAGCATTGTCGGAGGGCTACATCCTGCAGTGGGTGGACAACGCCTAGGTGAAAGGTGAAAGGTGAAAAGTACGATCGTAAATCTCAGTGTCAATGAAAACAATATCAAACAATATTAAGATTAACAGCAGAACATTTTACACTGCTGAGAGATAAGATCATAATCTCATCGTCATTAATAGCCATATTGACGAAATAAACCCAGGAACACGACATCGATGTTTTCGCTAGTTATTCTATACTTGTTGATGGCTGGATTATCGCCCTTGAGTCTGGCCTGATCATTTCCCATTAACAAAGGATCTGAAGACAAAATGCCATTGTCCCAGGAGGAAATGCGTCCGATATCCTGAGTCCCATCATGCCTAACCAACTTACTTCCATACTTAAGATCGCACTACGAACATGGTAATTTTGCTCATGGCTGGTTTAAAATTTCTTTGTCAGCAAATGTCTTACCTCTTTCCATGGACACATTTCCGTGTACTGGGAAGAAATTACCTAAAACAGAAGAAATTCTAGTGGCTTGGAGGGAAAGAGAGCCATCTATAGGCTATTGATATCATCTGCTTATTCAGTTCTATGAATTCAGGCGACAACAAAAAAATACAAGCATTTTATTATGACAAAGACGTAAAATAATATCTTATGTCGAAATAAAGATCATAAAGCCCAGTGTCACCCCAAACCACACAACTGAAAACAAAATCAGAGACACGAGATCGATATGTTTGCCAATCATTTTGTACTTGTTGATGGCTGGTTTTTCGTCCCTTTTTAGGTCCGGGTCGTCGTGTCCTGATGGAGAGTCTGCAGCCAAACTGGCAGCTGCCGCTGGACGAAGTGCGCGAGCCGCCATGTCGAATCCCGTCCTGCCTGATCCATTTACTTCCATACCTTGGACTGCACTGCGAACGTTGGTAAGTTTTTTCATAGCACGTTTGAAGTTTTCCTTTGTCCGCAGATACCTTGCTTCTTTCTGTGAACACGTTTTGAAGTATAACAATTAACAAAGAGATAAAAACTGTTACATGCATGATAAAGATTAATTGTCCCCTATGTCACAAATCCCAGACTGGGAGATGTAATAAGTTATGACAGGACAACAATCACGAACGAACAAGTTTAACACTTAACAGAACAACCCATCAGACTCACACATTTATTAAACATAATTATACAGATAATAGCGCAATTACATACATTATATTATTGAAATTAACTGCCGTACAACGGCCTTATTCTCACATGCACTCTTCCCTCAGATCCACAACCCGGTAGTTACTTCCTAAAGGCACTTCGGCCTCAGCCTCTCCCCTCAGGGTCTTAATAGCACATTAATAATTAACTGGCCCCGCAGTCTCTCAATATCACCTTCCTATTGTCATACCCCTTAGCATTCCACTAGCACTTCCGCAGGGCAATAACACACTATCATTTCAATGGCCCATCAACATGGCAATAGTACATTATCAGTTCACTAGCCCATCAACATGGCAATAGTACATTATCACATTCACGCTCATATCTACGTCCCTGTCCGTGGCCTGACTGCCACGACTTTATGTGCCTCTACTGTCCTGCACCGACAGCCTCACTTCTGGCCTATGTGTGGCCTCCGGCCCTATGCTGGCCTATCCCCCGTGCTCACTGAGGCGGCTCTTTAGCCCGTCCCCGACACCTACAAGAATAACATTACATTGGTATAATACCCTACCATTTCTATTCACTCCATCTCTCCTTACAACCCATGAAGCGTACACACAATAGTTCACCTTTCACTCACCAAACATCTTACGGTAACACACCTCCATCGGGGTACACAATACTCACTCGTGCTACAAATCCATGAACTCGCTTTCATCTATCGCTCATGGCGCACATTGCTATATTATCCAATATCAAGGACTTCCACATTCCTCACATATACTTATTTACATCATGGTAATAGACGAATATAATATAATACATCAATCATAATTATCAATCATCGTTTCACCTACCAGTCATCACTGGAAAGACTCTCTCACTAGTCTTCTGACTGCTCCCCTTATGTTCGCCCACTGGGCTCTTACTAGCGTCCGTTCAGTAGGACCTTCTAACTTGCAGTGATAGTAATACAGCGCTTTCGCCTCATTCAGACCCCCCACTCACATGCACGCTTTCCCTACTTGTCTACGTGCGTTAATTTTACTCTCCTCCTTTCCCCCCGTAATTATTAACTATCGCTCACTCCACTCGTGACATCATCCCCCACCCCAAAAAAATTAATGCAATTAATTTCAAATCGCATCAAGATGACTGTCAACGAGTGAGCGTGAGCAATACCTACATAAAAATGACCTACCAATGCCCCTAGCACATAAAATACCGGAATCAGGGGAAAACATGGGGATCAATATGCCCTGCATTATGCATATATGTATCACATCATCAATAACTAACTAAACACAATACCTAATACAGAATCAAAAACCAATCAACCTATCAACCATTCTTCATATCATATTTATAATGTCAATATTTTAAAGTCGACTCATTCACACAGATCCTGTCAATGTTCCTGTCCTCCGATGTATAAGCTCCTGAACTCTTCCCCTAGGCTCGACTAAGGTAGTCGGCGATATGATTGCTGGTTCCTGGAATTGGTTGAATGACGAAGGTATACGGCTGCAAAGCCAATGCCCATCTAGACAAGCGTGGGCTGGACGAACGATTCTTCGACAAAAACGTTAGTGGCTTGTGGTCTGTCTGGATACAAAATTCTCGTCCCATGAGATAACGTGTTAATTTCTGGACGGACCACACAATGGCAAGACACTCCCGCTCTATCACAGAATATTTTCTTTCTCTCTGCAATAACTTCCTACTGACATAACATACAGGATGGAGACATTCGTTCTTCTCCTGTAGAAGACAAGCGCCGACACCAGAGTCCGACGCATCCGTTCTGAGGATAAAATTAGATCGAAAATCGGGTAATATCAGAATGGGTGACGATGATAATGCTGTCACCAAATTATCAAATGCTGTCTGACACTCAGACGTCCACTGGACCTTATCGGGTTGTCCCTTCTTAGTAAGGTCAGTAAGAGAAGATGACAAGGAGGAAAAATTTGGAATGAACTTTCTGTAATAATTTAAAATTCCCACTAAGCTTCTGACTTGTTTCTCTGTTTTAGGGATTTGCAACCCTACTAATTTGTCAATTTTTGTTACTTCAGGTCTCTGAACACCTCTACCTACGATATGTCCTAAGAATACTATCTCTGGACATGCCAAATCCATCTTTGCGGGTTTAGCAGTTAACCCAAAAATGACGTAATCGTTTAAAAATTACTGTTAGTGTCTGAATATGATCAGACCATGTCGACGTATGACATGCTATATCGTCAAAGAATGACACGACATTAGGTATGTCCTTCAACACTAGTATGAGAATACAGATACTCTGGTCTCTCATGAAACCTCTGCAGCATATCAACATGGAAAACCCTACTTGATCCATCAATGTGGATAGCGTAATCTACATTCGAAACAACTCGCTCAATAACATAAGGACCTTTCCATGTCATCAATAACTTATTATGGTCCGTAGGTAATAACAATAGGACCTTGTCTCCTGGCTAAAAAATTCTCAGTTTGGACCCTCTATCTTTATAGGCTTTTGCTCTTTTCGAAGCGATACTAGACGCTTCTTCCGCAATATTCTGAAGAGGAGCCTGGGGTGTACGACCCTTATGCGTCGTCTTTTGGCACGCACTGCACGTCTTACAATATAACCGTACATCTCTGTATACTGACGGCCAATAAAAAATTTTCAGAACTCTTTGCTTGGTTCTAGCACTTCCCATATGATCCGCTAATGGAACATCATGGGCCAGACGCAATACCGTTGCAATCAAGGATACTGGCAGCACTACCTGCTTTAAAATGGATGCCCCCGTTACATACTTACGGAACAGAATGCCCGCCTGAATTACAAAGGAAGACGAGCCGTTCTTATATTTCCTTGTTTTCTCGGTTCGCGCTTCCCCAAAACATGGGTTTAATGATGGATCCTCCCTTCGTAATCTCGCCAAGCGCTCTGGCGTGATATCTAGGTTGACCGCTGGCGTCGCCAAAGGTCTAATCTTATCCTTATCCTCTACCTGTCGACGTGTTTCGACCGCGGCACAAAAGTCAATACCTTTTGATTGAGACCATGCCTGCACGTTCTCATCGGAAGGGGAAACCACCCGTGATACATTCCCAATGATGAGCTGGGCGCCTGGAAAACAACCAACGACTGCTTCGACTTCCCCGCTAAGGAAAGGTGTATCTATCACTATTCTTGCCATGGGTAATTTCTCAATGGCCCCCGAAAATTGGATGCACGGGACAGTCTCACCTGTAAGCTGTGAATCCCGAATGCAGTCCCTATGCACTCCCACAGCGGTAGATCCTGTATCTCGTAAAACCGAGACCGGTTCGTCCCCAACAACCCCCGGATAAACCCTAAGACCACCTCCTGTATGACATGAATTTATAACGGGGATCTTTCTCCCACAAGGTAAAACACCGGAAGATAATAACTTCTCACAACTGGGACACTTAGAATACTGTCCGCCTCCGTTGTCCGATGTAACACACGCAGCCGCATGATGAAATTTATTTGGGGAACATGGACTGGAGCTACTGTCCACGTTCGCCGCTATCCTACCTGCAGGGCAATTCACGCTGATGTGATCTGCTCTTCCGCAGTTCCAACACTTCGCGGCCCTACACTCGCGTGAAAAGTGACCCACGCGTCCGCAAGTCCAACACTCCGCTCCCTGTGCTGTACTAGGCCTGGGTCCCCGTGACCCATCGCGACCGGAACTAAAGTCCCTATGCCGTCGGTCATCGGCAAAGGTCACAAATCGCCCCCAGCCATTACCGCGACCTAGCCCTCCTGCTCGGTCAAACTTACCGGATCCATATGCAGGTGATTGGTGATAGCCCCTACGCTGCCCCTGGGCTTGCCCACTATAGGCACCACGCTGACGCGACCTGTCTTTATGTCCTGTCGGCGACCCCTCGACAACGGCGACGTACCCAGCATCTTGGACGTACGCCCTCGCCACTGGTTTGGACGGATGTGCCGTACGGTATGCTTCCGCCAACTTAGACGCCTCCTGCACCGTCGCGGGTTCATTTTCTTTCAGGAAAGCCACCAGATCTTTATGGCACGACGCGTACAGCTGGTCACGGATCACTAGGTCTTTTAATTTAGTAAAATCCGCGCCAACATGCGCCAAGTCTACCCAGTTCGCGAAATATTCCGTCAATCTCGCGACGAAGGCAGCAAAGTCCTCCCTGGTATCCGCACGTGCTCGCCTAAACTGCTCCCGGAAATATTCCTCGGTACGCGCAAATCGGCGAAGCAGCAAAGCCTTCAGCTTATCGTAATCTTGCACGTCTTCGCGCTGTAGCTCTTTAAAGTAGGTTAACGCTCGCCCCTGCAATAGAGACGCCAGGTACGTGGACCATAATTCCTTATTTTCCCCCCATTGCAATTGTGCGTTCAGTTCGAACCTGTAAAGGAAGGCGTCTATGTCGTCCTTCCGGTCGTCGAACGTAGGGAGCTTAATCCTAACGCCACCTTTATTGTGTACCTGCCGCTCAACTGTTTCCGTTGGCGTATTCTTTTTGATTTCCAACTCCGCGATTCTTATTCGCGCCTCTCTCTCATGCTGCTTATCTTCTAACTCCTTTAACTTAAACTCCCTTTCCTGCTCCTTATCTTGTCTCTCCTGTTGCTGAGCCTTAGCCTCTCTTTCCTTTTCCTGAGCCTCTGTTTCCTGCTCTCTATCCTTAGCACGCTCATCGCGCAATTCTGCCTGCTGCTCTTTAATCCAGCCGCGCAGCTCCTCTCCCTCCAGGCCAAGTTCCTTACCCAACTTCATTAGTTGTTGGAGTTCCGCCATTTCACAGATTTATGGTTACGGTATATATTATGAAAACGGCTAACCTGTCGGTATGATCACTAACGACACGAACAGAGACCTGAGATCACACCAGATATAACAATACCCAATTGTCTCAAATACAATTCAGAAATTTACCTACTTCCTAACTAATTCTATATTCATTAAATGTATAGCACTATTAATAATAAAAAAGAATAGAAACGACAAGAATGAAGAACTTCAGAAGAAGGACCACAAGTACGTCAAGGACAACGAACCAGACTAGGACAAAGCTTCTACAAAAAAACTATAATGGGAAAAAAAATGCAACCTAACTACGTCGATTACACTATAAGGTACGAACAAGGACAGAGTCTGAAAAAAAGAACGTATCTACAGATAGGTAGAAAGAGGGACAAGAGAATACGTCTTCCTGCAGAACAGAGAAGATATCGACGCTACAACTAAACACTAACAAAGCCCTACAGAATGTTCACCGTGATGAACGAAGTTCCAAGTTTATCACACCTTTTTTTTAAAAGGATAAACTAGGTTCAACACAGCAAACGAAAACAGCAAAAACAGAGAAAAAGGCAGATTAAAGGAACAGCCCCCAATCCAGGGTACAAAATTTCAGTTTCACTTAACTTCGAATTTTGAGTTTAACTCCTCCCCTTAATCGGAGCTCTGGCCGCTTGACTCCTCAGGCTGGCACACACACTCTGGAAAGTTCAAATACACATTAGTACATATTCATAACAGTACATGCATCAATACATATTCATAAATATACATAAATCATACCATCATGAAATTTCCATTCATCCCACGAACAAACACAGCACTAATTCCTACCACAAGATAAGTATTACGTGGACAAAAACTAAAGTAACAAATGCCCACTGAAAAATACCTACTAACTAACTACAACTAAATATTACGAAAATGGACGAGTCACAACGGACGAGCCCCCAATGTCACAAATCCCAGACTGGGAGATGTAATAAGTTATGACAGGACAACAATCACGAACGAACAAGTTTAACACTTAACAGAACAACCCATCAGACTCACACATTTATTAAACATAATTATACAGATAATAGCGCAATTACATACATTATATTATTGAAATTAACTGCCGTACAACGGCCTTATTCTCACATGCACTCTTCCCTCAGATCCACAACCCGGTAGTTACTTCCTAAAGGCACTTCGGCCTCAGCCTCTCCCCTCAGGGTCTTAATAGCACATTAATAATTCACTGGCCCCGCAGTCTCTCAATATCACCTTCCTATTGTCATACCCCTTAGCATTCCACTAGCACTTCCGCAGGGCAATAACACATTATCATTTCAATGGCCCATCAACATGGCAATAGTACATTATCAGTTCACTAGCCCATCAACATGGCAATAGTACATTATCACATTCACGCTCATATCTACTTTATGTGCCTCTACTGTCCTGCACCGACAGCCTCACTTCTGGCCTATGTGTGGCCTCCGGCCCTATGCTGGCCTATCCCCCGTGCTCACTGAGGCGGCTCTTTAGCCCGTCCCCGACACCTACAAGAATAACATTACATTGGTATAATACCCTACCATTTCTATTCACTCCACCTCTCCTTACAACCCATGAAGCGTACACACAATAGTTCACCTTTCACTCACCAAACATCTTACGGTAACACACCTCCATCGGGGTACACAATACTCACTCGTGCTACAAATCCATGAACTCACTTTCATCTATCGCTCATGGCGCACATTGCTATATTATCCAATATCAAGGACTTCCACATTCCTCACATATACTTATTTACATCATGGTAATAGACGAATATAATATAATACATCAATCATAATTATCAATCATCGTTTCACCTACCAGTCATCACTGGAAAGACTCTCTCACTAGTCTTCTGACTGCTCCCCTTATGTTCGCCCACTGGGCTCTTACTAGCGTCCGTTCAGTAGGACCTTCTAACTTGCAGTGATAGTAATACAGCGCTTTCGCCTCATTCAGACCCCCCACTCACATGCACGCTTTCCCTACTTGTCTACGTGCGTTAATTTTACTCTCCTCCTTTCCCCCCGTAATTATTAACTATCGCTCACTCCACTCGTGACACCCTAGAGATAGATTCCCTCCACCAAGACAAAAAAATCTTATATTTCAAATACTTATCAAACGTGGTCAGGTGAATGCATTGCAACACATGTAAATATTTATCACAAAAAGAGATTGTTTGGTAGGTACGAAAGTACAGCAGTTTTGGAACTTCAGAAGACAAACATCAACATAAAAACTAAACTATTCAATGACAAAAAATAAAGAACAAAACTATCGTGTTACCGCTTCCAAGTGGTGAAGAAAGACAATTATGATACTGTCAACGACCGTCAAGACTGAGATGGTGAGCAAGATGAAGATGTAGATGTTGACCCAAGGTAAGTTATCAGATGACCTCGGCAACAATCCGCTAATAAAACTCAGGTAGACAGACAGGGCCAGTAACACCGTGATACCTGTTGTAGAAAAATAGCCACTGGAAATGGAGTTGTTCAGATCCTCCGCCCGCCGATTCATAAGACAGAGAGTTGGTAACATTTTCATCTCTTTAAATGAAGTGCCCTTGTATGAACATTTTGTCACAAGTGACTGGAATACTAGTCGCTCATAATTTCTCAAATGTTCATACATGTACAATTATGGCCATAATGTCACTTGACCACCAGGACAACCCAAGAAACTCCATTGAACTACTAAAAAAATATCATTTGAAGCTGATGGGATTTGTCATGGTCAATGAGGATCTATCTAATCCCTGGGTTTGTTAAAAGGTCTGAGGGTTTCATGTATCATTAAATTTTTCAGTACACATTATGTTACGTTTTCTTTCTTGTTCCATCATGCATACAGTTTATGTGCAAAACACTAGAACTGACCATAACTAACTTTCTCCCCAGATTCTGGAGGTATCAGGAACACCAATATATTCATCAAAGACAGCAGCACCACAGGCAAAATGACATTGAGCAGAAGAAAGTTTGGCCTTCTTTTCAAGTGGAAGATCAGCTGTGAAAAAGAGTGATCACTAATATTATGATTCTCAAGAAGATGCACTCTCTGGTGAATAGGTTATCATCAGTGGTGGTGAATAAATTGAGATATCAAAAATAAAATGATTATTCCAAATGATCTGATTTATCACTCGTAGTATCCAAAGCGTGATCTGTGGCATTATGATACAATATGCGGATACATAATTACAAGCAGTAATATTTACACCGGTGCGATGATGAACTGAGGGCAGAAACTTCAAAATAATCGTACTCATGAAACATATTAATAATATTTCCAATGGCGCACTTCCAAGATTTCAAAAATTATCTGAAAAAGAAAATGCATCGCACTGCAAAAAGGAACAACAGTGTGTTTGGATAGTTTCTCAGTGATAACTGATCACTTGTTAAATTCCTTCTTTCTTTCATTGTTCTTTTGCTATTGTTATTTCATTCCAACTTTCACAGTGATTTCTCGCAAAGCATTGTCTGTTTAGGACAGATCCCCAGAAGATTTCTAAAAACAAAGCACAACTTTTGCATTTCCAATGTGCTTATTACATTTTTCTCTTCAGTCTCACTGTTTCCGGCTGTTCGTCTCCATCACTAATTTATTAACTGTACCCTTAAACTGTCTAATTTTGCCTGTCGTTTCCTGTTATCTGAATTGAAAGCACTTACGTTAATCCAAGCTAGACCTGGTCCATTATTTGGACCAGGCTCAAGGTATGTGATTAACCTAGAGTCAGCCAACTCCCACTCATCGTGAGGTGAGAAGTACTTTAAGCTGATTACATCAGAAACTGCGAGGAAGTTTACTTCCCAGGAGCTCCAACCCATTCCGATCAGCTGAAGATAGAGGTGAGTTCTTGTTGACATTTTATATCATAAATTATTCACACCGGATTGAAATACTGTGTGACTGGTTAAAGAAATGATTTGTAGAGAAATCGGATTGTCGATCTATTGGGTAATTAAATAATTATTAAAGGTTCAGACTTAAATATTAAAAGTTAAGATTAAAATATTGAAACTTTTGATTTAAATATCATAAATTATTTTATTGATTTATTTAAAAGATCAAACTCGTTAACCACTTGACTGACTGATAGTTTTTGCACATAGAAAAAGTTTCCAGCTGTCAATATTATGAAATCAATTTTTTTTTTTATGGATCTCTTTTTAATGTTTTTCATGGTCGCTAAGTTGTGCATGATTGACCTCCTTTGGTGGCCTTTCATTTTCATAATAAAGATCAATTGGATGGGTTACTCCAAATTGCTTTAGCAAAGCTGATGTCCGATGGATGGATGGATTGGTGAATGGATGAATGGATGGATGGATGGATAGATGGATGCGTGGCCAGACGGAAGGTTTGAGCATATGAATGAATGGATACATTATACACAGAATATCGTGCATGGGTACAAACATTAGTGAATGGATAAATGGCTACGTCGATGAACCGTTTAGAGCATATTTATATGGCTATGTGGATGGGCGGACGAGATGTGAATAGATATCTTTGGGATGCATGGATGGAAAGAGATGAATGAAAGTATTACTGGCAGATAGATTGATTGCGAGTGAATAGAAACATGCTGAAATAAGAATAAAATATCATTTCAAATTTGTATTGTGTGACAAAGAGTACAAAAGTGTACTACAGTATTATCTACCTCTATGGTGCACTCTTGTTCATCAAACGGGTATTTGGTCAAGTCAAGATCACACGATGTCGCGAAAAGACTGCCTGGGAACCATGTGGTCGTTCCATCGGCGTATATGGCCGTAGGCCTGTGCATGGATCAACACAAGAAAACTCTTTGGCATGCATCCAGATAATGTTGGAATATTGTATCTCCAGAAACACATTTTTTTTTTACACAAATCTGTCTTGTATGGAACCATAAGAAAATCCTTGCTTTTCATCAAAATGATTCGCGTGCATTTATAAGTATCCACTCTGTTTTTACTGCAAACTGTTAGATCTAATTCCCGAAGTACATTGATTTAATTATTTATTAACAGCTATCTTCAAACTATGATAAAAAAAATAACGAGACTGGTCTGATTTCTCAAACTTTTCAACTTAGCCTATGTATTATCTCTCATCGAATCCCTGGAAGTACTTCCCTCCTGCATTTACACAATGGTTCCACCGGATGTGATGGCTTTGGAAACACAGCTGGATCTCATCCTTTGGGATGCTGTCGAGGGCCCTTGACGGTGCTCCTTGGATGTCCTAAATGTCATGGAAGCGCTGCCCTTTCAGTGACATTTTAAGCTTTAAGAAAAGAAATAGTCTCTGTGTGCCAAGTCAGGGGAGTAAGGGGGATGGGTTATAAGTGTCATTCTTTTTGAAGGGAGGTATTGCTGCTCGCCTTGGAGCTTTATGAGCGTTTGCATTGTCATACTAGAGGAACCAATCCCCATAGGGCCCATTGGTCTGTTCGCTTTCGATGTACTCGTTCTCTCAGACGCCCTAAAACTTGGATATACTTTCGTACGATCTTCATGAATAACTATACTGACTTTCTCCACATTTTGATCAGTTAAAATTTCGATAGAACCCCCCTGACCGGCTTATCATCATACGAGCTTTCACATGCCTTAAACACTAAAAGCCATTCGAAGCATCGTGGTCTACTTATTGCGTCTGCCCCCCCCCCCCGCCCCCCCGAAAAAAAGCAGTCTTCAGTATATCGAGAGTCTTTGTTGCAGTTTTCCCGAGTTTGTGGTAAAATAAGTTGGTCTTTTGAAATATCCATGATTCTCCAGAATTCTTGGGGAACAGGCAACAAAACTCTTATGTCGAGCAAGTTAGAAAATATTAGGTAGCATATGTTGAAAAAACGTCGTCATGTCAACATAACATGGCTAACAAAATCAGACGTCAAAGGAAAAATGTTAAAGTAAGACGTCTGCAAATTTTCATGACAGACAATCAAAGTTTCGGAAAGTCATTGAATAGGCATTTATTTGGTACATTAATAGGTGGGCACACATTGAGACCAGTCTCGTTTTTTAAAAAATTTTTCTTATCAGACTATTATTTACTAATTCACTGTATTTCCAAACATTTGGTTAGTGCTAAAACAAAGGCAAAAGGAAACAAAAATCTATCACAATTGGAGATAAATATTTTGAGTTTTTACAATAAATAAATTCTAAAAAAGAAAATGTTAACAAACAAACAAAAAACACGAAACAAAACAGAACCTGAAAGTAAAATCAGGGCAGTTTCATATTTCATTTCATATTGTCTGGTTTTTGAGCAATGAAAATCAGAAAAACTATCATTAATCTTTCAACTGCATTGGATCCATCTACTACATCACTTAAATGTTGGTTATTGTTGTTGTTTTTTTTATTTTTTTTTGTTTACTTATATTTAGATTGCCACAATGCGGCGTTCATTATTTAAAATCCCAGCATAGTAAAAATGCAAAACCTCCGATGTGAGACGGGTATCGATGGCCTATGAAGTAAAGTTTGATTTTTTGTTGGTTTTATATTTTTGCACAGTAAAGATAGAATAGTCCAGCTTTTATGTTTTACCTTGATGAGCTTGTATGGCGATTATTATTGTCTTATTCATTTTTTATTTTTATTTTTAATAACATGTTTTATTTTCGCTGAATGCGATGATGAAAAAAGAAGGTAGTTTTAATAAGGACAATGACACAAACCAAGTTTACTACACAGATAAAGTAAGTTATCAGATGAGATGTTTTTGACATTGTACATTTCAAGAATAGAGACATTTGAATGGCAATAATATTGAAAGACAAACTGGCAACAAAAATTAAATCCCAAAAGTAATAGACAGAATATTGCTGACGGTCATATTCACCTTTATGTGTTCTGCTGCTTAACCGTAAGATGTTTTATTGATGACCTCATGTGTTGTCCAAACTTTCTGAAAACAAGACAGTCTTCGAAGCAGCGTAAACACTCGGCATTTATTGACACCACTGCAACACCACAGAGTAAACATGTAAAGATTAACAAGGATAACCTACGCATGATCATCTTTGAAAATATCTCGATCCCCTACAGTGTTGACCAGTACAAGCCTGGGTCTCCAAATATCGTTTGCTTTGGGGTGTATCCAGGGGACTCCTTCGTAAAAACTGTGGTTCCATGCAACAATCTGTGGATGGATGGATGAATGGGCGTGAAGGTGAATGGATGGATGAATGAATGCCATATAAACTGAACTATGAATTAATATATGTATGGGTGGATGAAAGGACGGGTAGATGGTTACAATGATATTATGGATAAGTAAACACAAGGCTGAATCAGTACCTATATAAAAGCAGGACAGTGTTTGACTCATCTACTGATAAAGTCTACATTCCGCGTACGAAAATCACAGCAAAAAGAAATAAAATGTAACTTGTGTACAAAGTGTCGAGACTGACACGACTCCGACCTTCTCTTGGTACCCTGCCTCTGTCCCATCAGCTGGTGATTTATTGATCAGCCTCCATGTTTAGACCCGAGTAAGTGTTGTCGTCGTCGTTGTTGTGTTGGATAAAACACACAAATAAACACATGACCCTCCGTGCTACGACGTTCTAAGAAGCCGGTGCAGTATTACATACTTCTGTTTTGTTGATATATCGGTTAATCATGTCCCTATGTCAGCTTATGGACTCTTGAAGACACATCTTTTTATATACCCTGCAATCACCCCTTCGTCCTGTCGACCCCCACCCACCCCCGTCTGAACATTTCCTTTAAAAGTACCCATCCCTTCACCGGCAACATTAAATTTTCTGTCACTTCACAAGCACTGAATTCTTTTGAATCAACACCCAAACTTGGCATGTTTATCTACTGAGTCACATAAAACTTCTCTTCCTCATTTTACAAACTTATTTTGAGTCGCCCAACGAATGTCACGTAATTCACCATACATAATATATATAACAGGGCTGTAATTTGCTGTATTTGTCAGCTCATCACTCATCAGTAGTCCCGGTAATACGGGATAAAGAAGGTGAAGGAACAAGGAACATTAAAAAAAAAGTAGAACAGAAAACGACAGTTTTAGTATCCCCACTAAAGATCTGATCGCCTTGAAAAAATTCAGAATGCAGAAGTACCATTATAGCTATTGCCTTGTGATGTCTACAGCGTCAACGATAGTGACTATTATGTTGATTTCAATGAAAACTATGTTAATGGTGATAATAATGATGATTATGATGATGATGGTGATGACTATGACGTCGACGACGATGATGATGACGACGATGATGATGATGATGATGGTGATGATGATGGTGACAATGATAATGGTAATGATAATGGCGGTGACGATGGCGATGATGATGATGATAATAGTGGTGGTGGTGTCGATATTAAGGTTAAATCAGAAATTGATTTTTCACTCTTCACATTTGTTTTTTCCGGTATTGTTTCCTGTACGAAATGTTTGTTGTTTTTTTCATGATCTATATTTTTATGTTACCTAAGCATTGAGTATCATTTAATATTAAAACTGCCCTAGTCAAGAGTGATATCGATTTCAGATCAAAACACTCAAACGTTGAAGATTATTATTCATTTACAACATAATATATAGTACTTATTTTGTGTGTGTGTGTGTGTCTATGTTGTGTGTGTACGTGTGTGTGTTGTGACATATATTTCATACTTAAAAAAAAAAAAAAAAATTAAATTAAATTTAACGGGTAGACACTTACCATCTCCTGATGAGATTATTGTAACTAAGATGATGATGATGATGATGATGGTGGTGATGATGAGGAGGAGGAAGAGGAGGGTTGTTATTATTCTGGCGATGGCGGCGCTGCTGCTGCTGCTTCTGATTTATGATGATGATGAGGAGGATAATAATAATGAAGATGATGATCCTGATGATGTCAATTAATGATGATGATGCCGGTGATGATGATCTTGGGCATGATGATAATAATATATCTAGGTATGATACATAGCAAAAAAAAGACAGTCCAAGATAAAAAAAAGACGGCAACAGTTAGCCTACACTTAAAAAAAAGTGACCCCCTTACCTCATCCCGCCACACCATACCTAGAATTCCATTGCAAACAAACCTCTGCTGAACATCGTCCACTGCCTTAATGGCCACTAGTTGAAAGGTCACGTTCACGTCTAATATACGAGACTGATTCCGTATTGGTCGAACTTGAGTGTTGTAAGTCTTACGACCCAGTTTGTCTTCAAACAGTTGTAAAACACGTTGGTGTGTCTGAGCGTGGCATTGGTGGAGAAGATTCGATACGCTCAACAAAATTGTGAGTAGTTGGAAACAAAACTTAGAAAAACCCTGACGATACATCATTGGTGTATCTCAGGTCTTGGACAATCTTAAAAAGACTAAAGGTTTATCATTCGACTATAACCTCAATGCTGTTCCTTTCTTTGACTTCAAATCAATGTATTAAAGACACTAACGGTTTATTATTCGACTATAAGCTCAATGCTGTTGCTCTCTTGGACTTCAAATTAATGTATTAAAGACACTAACGGTTTATTATTCGACTATAACCTCAATGCTGTTTCTTCCTTGGACTTAAATTTAATGTTGATAAGGTGAAATAGTTTAGATCAACACAGTTAAAGGAGCAAAGATAACACACGAACACTATTATGAATATTGTCCTTTAATAAATAAAAAAAGGTCCGATGTGACGCTCAATAAACAATGATGGCGCAAAAACTCCAGGCACAATTTACAGCAGTTGTCTTTGAAATTGAATAGAGGCTTATATCAAATAATGCATTCGATTTTCGGTAATTGTAACTGGTTTACCATTTTCCATAGCGTTTTATCGTTCGATAATTCCACGTCATATTTCCATTCACCTAATTGTTTAAATTAGGCTCAGGATAAACTTAGAACAGGAGACAGATCAATAACCAGCCTAAGGACCAATCCTACATGTCAAATAGACTTGATTCCGTGTCGGAACATTTTAACACGTATCATTATGATTCTAAAATTGTCACTTCGACATCCACAAAGTACCTGTGATCCGTTTGAGGGAAAGGGGGGGGGGGAGGGGGGTGTAACCTCCAGAGTACGAAAAGCGTACATATGGGCAGGGGCAGGTTCTAGGGTGCATAGTTTAAAATTCGCACGCTTTACTGTAATAGTACTGGTAATAGATTTTTAAAAAAATGTTTGCATTCATTTACTTTTTTTTCAGCTAATTAAGTTGGGAGATTATAATATGAAAATCATATCTCCAATGAAACAGCCAAATAGTTCACCAAAAATGCTGTTTAAAATGTTCAAACATCGAGGCCTTATCACATCGATATTCAGCGTGACCGTACGTTCATTCAAAGGAGAGTTGGAGGGGAGGGGGGGGGGTGACGAGGGAGGGGCATCGGGTGAGGCCTAACGTATGAAAAGCTTAGATCCGGGGCCAGGAGAGATTCAGAAATTGCCACAATGGAGTGTACGTACTCTGTGGATTACTGTGTTACTGATTGACCGGGATGGTCGGAGGGGCGCTGTGCTGATGATGACATCATCTCTCTACATCTATGTCGGTCATTTTTCAATGCCTGGGTAACATTGTATACTTTTTGAGTTTATTCAGTGAAGTTGTCTGCTCACTTCTTCCTCTGTCTCTCTCTTCTTCTGCTGCCCTCGGCTATGTCTTGCAAGATCGTTTTTTGACAAGTCATCTGCGCTTGTGACTTGGCAGTCTCATTTTAAGTTTCTATTCCTTGTCTGTTGCGAGAAGATCTCTGTAGTCACGAGGTCCGTGGCTTGTCTTGCAATGTAGCGTCTCATCTGCACCGCTCGTATGCCTCTCTGCAGATGTCCTGTTCAAGTCCAGAACTCATATGCGTACAAAAATATGAACATGACAAATGCACGCATTAGGTTTAGTTTGACCTTCAGTCTGTTTCTGTCTTTCCAGATTGTTGCTAGCTTTTTCATGGCTGCTGATGTCTGTGCAGCTCTTGAGTTTTTTCTGTGTGAACTTTCTGAACGGCCTCTTACAAATGTGCCATGTCCATTTTGGGGGGGGGGGGGGGGGCAAAAACTCTGCATCATCAATAGACTTCTATTGACATCAGGATTGCTGTTGTTATTTTTCTTATCTCGGTCTACACGGTGTCCATTATGTGTAATAAAGTTTCTATATTTTCATAATTTCTTGCTGCAGGAGTTTAAACTTTGACGTCACACGTCTCTAAAGTAGAGTTAGCAAAGGTAGAACAATTTATGTACTGGAGTGACGAAATCGAAAACAGAAAACCATTGTCGTCCTCATTCTCTGTGTAATTATAGATCTAAATCCCCGGTGATACCTATTACAGTGTCAAACAAATACTTTTCTACAAATTTTCTTAGTTCTTTTTCCTCGTCAACAGTTAACTTAAAAAAAACAACAAAAAAAAACGCACTTACAACATAATTATTGTCTTTGCTTGACTGCCATCTAGGAACACTGTGTTAGCGTTGTGGATAACAGCCAATAACTGAGCAGCATGCTTGGGGGGGGGGGGGGGCTTGGGTAAATAGCCAACGAGAGAACGACATTTCTCGGTAACTAAGCATGGTGTGAATTGTTTACGTTTTTTTATATTATTTCACAGGCTGCGATTCGGCCATGTCTGGTGAAAAATGGACAAAAGTAGTCTTAACCTGCTGTTGAGCTTACCAACTGAAAGCTGATATGTGGATTGTCAGGTATACTCTCGTAAAGGCGTAAATATCTGGTTTGGAAGTTGGCCTTACAACATGTAGAAACGTTCTGAGAAATGATCCTTGACCGCCAAAAATGCACAACGCGTATTTTTACAAGGGTTTTGGAGTTTTAATACAATGCCGATTGTGACATAAATGGACAAAGAAGAGAGTAAAAGGGATTCTTTTTTCTACCCAACAGTTGACACAAGCAACTTTTAGATCGATTATTAAACCCAGTGTCAGATATGTCAAAATGTAATTTATATTTTTCAGTACTGAAAGAAACACTTTCAATCTTTCTCCAAATGTCATGATCATCCCTTTCCACAACTCAAACAAAACCATTTGGCCCAAGGCATGATCAGATGGAAATTGTGATTCACTATGTCAGTTGCATGATACATGTACTATCAGTGGCAGTTGAACAAATACTACTTGATATATCACTTATAGAGTCATGTATTTCTGTCTAAAAAATGAGTTCATTGTAGAATTTGTCCCATTCAAGTCAACATAACTTAATATGTTCCTCTTGGTCAAGAAGTATGTAGATGTAGTAGGCCTAAATATTTGCTGTGCTGAGTTCTCATTTTTACTACTGTTATTATTATTATTATCGTATTATTGTTATTCGTTTTCTTTCTTTCTGTCTTCCGTCTCTTCTTCTTTTTCTGCGTCTTTTCCTGTATTCAAAATGTAGTGTACTCTATTTCGGGACTTACTTTGTTTGCTGTCATGATAATGATGTTGAAACCAGCTGTTACGTTCGAAGAAGTAAGAGTCAATCTAAATAATGTTAGAATTAAAGTCTCAGCCATGCCCTATGTCTAAAATGTTTCATAAAGGTCTGTAAATGATAATAATAGTTCGTCCATCAGGTATGATGATGACCTTAACAACACCAGAGGAATAAAGAACAGAAATTGTTGAGAATTTCAACACATGGACAATAAAGAGAACTAAAGGACACAGAGGACAGAATGGAAAGACTGTTCTTTCATGAATTATGGCTTCTCATGTGACTGATAAGTCCTATTTTTGCCCTGCAGACCCTTCCGCATAAATGACAAGAGTGCTCCGTTGGTTCAGTACCACTGGGCCTTTTCTTGCGCCGTTCTCTTTTTTTGATAGCCTGCTGGACTCTGTCAGCTTCCCATGCTTTGCTGCCTCTGGTAAGGGCCGCCCTCCAATTTGCACGATCAAGCGAGAGCTTTTCCCACTCACTCACATCAATGGCAAAGGCCTTCAGTGATTGCTTGAGAGTGTCTTTGTAACGTCTCTTTGGGGCCCCAACATTCCTCGTTCCACTGGAGAGCTCAGAGAAGAAGATTTGCTTAGGGAGTCTGGAGTCGGGCATTCTGACAACATGTCCTGCCCAACGTAGCTGAATTTTTTTCAGGTGGCAGAAGATGCTCAATTCCTTGGCACGATTGAGGACCTCAGTGTCTGGAATTTTATCCTGCCATTTGATCCTTAGGATCTTTCTAAGGCAGGCCAGATGAAAGTGATTTAGCTTTCTGGCATGCGATTGGTACACTGTCCAGGTTTCAGCCCCATAGAGTAGGGTGGGAAGGACCACAGCATTGTACACTTTCAGCTTAGTGTCTGTGCGAATGCCGGCAACATCCCACACTCTCCTTCGAAGCCTGCCAAATGCAGAGCTGGCTTTGCTGATTCTTGAGGGAATTTCAGTATCAACACGAGCCGTGGAAGACAGTGTACTGCCAAGATAGGTGAAGTTCTCCGACACCTTCAGAAGACTGTCATGGACTTTGATATTTGGGGTCACAGGATACTTGTCGTCTGGAGTAGGCTGATGGAGCACTTCCGTCTTCTTTGTGCTTATTGTGAGGCCAAAGTTGTCACAGGCACTAGAGAACTTATCAACACATTTTGCATGCTATCCTCATCGTGTGCCAGAAGAGCACAATCATCAGCAAATAGTAGGTCACAGACTTGAGTACCTTTGGTTTTGGTTTTTGCCTGAAGTCTCCTGAGGTTGAATAGACTGCCATCAGTTCGGTACTTGATGCTTACCCCTTGATGAGGAGAGCTAAAGGCTTCTTGTAGCATTGCAGAGAACATGATGCTGAACAGAGTTGGGGCTAAGACACAACCCTTTTTTACCCCATTTGTGACAGCAAAGGGCTCTGAAACACTGCCGTTGCTTTTGACTGCATGCAGCTTGCATGCCATCATGAAACTGGCGCACTATTGTGATGAATTCGGGTGGACACCCAAACTTCGCCAAGATTTTCCAGAGGCCTTCACGACACACTGTGTCAAATGCTTTTGTGAGGTCAACAAATGTGATATACAGCGCTTTATTTTGTTCCATGCATTTTTCCTGAATCTGTCTGGCAGCAAAAATCATATCCGCCGTTCCCCTCTCTTTACGAAAGCCACATTGGCTCTCGGGAAGCAAGTCATTTGACGAGAGGTGATCAAGAAGGCGATTCAGAAGCATTCTTGCCAATATTTTGCCAGCAATTGAAAGTAGAGAGATTCCCCGATGGTTGTCACAGACTTGGCTGTCCCCTTTGTTTTTGTACAGATGGATGATTGAAGCATCTTTGAAGTCCTGTGGCAGCTTCCCTGCTTTCAACATATGATTGAACAACTCGGTCAACCTTTCAATAAGCTTTTCTCCACCGAAGGCATACACCTCAGCAGGAATTGAATCCACGCCTGGTGATTTGTTAAAGGACATCTGATTTGTGGCAGTTCGGGTCTCATTTGCTGTGAATGGCTTGGCAAGAGCTGCATTAATAGGAGTCTGAGGGAGGCGGTCAATGGACTCAGTATTTATATTTGATGGCCGATTTAGCACACCTCCGAAATGTTCTGCCCAACGCTGAATTATGGCATTCAATTCAACAATGCGTGTTGAACCATCTGACGCAAGAAGTGGCGTAGTGCCAGAGCGGGATGGTCCAAACACAGCTCGGAGGCTCTCAAAGAACTTTCTAGTGTTGTTTGTGTCGGCATATTTCTGAGTTTCTCTTACTCGCTCTTCAAGCCAGTCATTTTTCATTTTCCTCAGCTTCTTCTGGAGTACACCCTTACATGCACGCAGTGCATCAGCTTTTGCTGTGGAAGAGGGGTCACTGCAGTGAGCTTGGATGAGACTATTTTTTTCTTTGATGAGCACTTTGATTTCATTATCATTATCATTGAACCAGTCCTGGTGCTTGCGGACAGGAAAACCAACTGTGCTGCTGGCGCAAGAGTGTACAGTCGTATTTAGGTCAGTCCAGCTCTGTTCAATGTTCTCAGGGTCAAAAGTCACGCAATCCAATTTTGAGGAGAGTTCTGATGAGAGCTCGCTCTGTTTCTCAGCTGAGCAGAGTTTTGAAACATTTAGGCGTTTAGGTGGCGCTTTCCCTTGAGGGCGTCTATTGCGCCTCAATGTTAGTCTGAGCTTGCAAACAATGAGTCTGTGGTCAGTTCCACACTCGGCACCACACATCGCCTTTGTTACAAGGACATCCTTTCTGTCAGTCTTCCTCACAATGACATAGTCTATGAGATGCCAATGCTTTGAGCGGGGATGCATCCATGACGTTCTGTTTCTCACGGGGAGACTAAAATTTGTGTTGGTAATGAACAGGCCAAATTCAGCGCACAAAGTAAGTAAGCGCAACCCATTGTTATTGCATGAACCAACTCCATGAGGGCCCAAAACATTTGGCCACGCTGAGATTTCGGAGCCAACCCTAGCATTGAAGTCCCCCAAGAGAATCAGCTTATCAGCTGCCGGGACAGAGCATATGACAGATTCTAGATCAGAATAGAACTTGTCTTTGGCTTCATCTGGGTTTGTCATGGTGGGCGCATATGCGCTAATGAGGGTGGCTGACTGGCTTTTCCCAACTGGGATCCTGAGTGTCATTAGCCAGTCATTTATTTCAATTGGCATGGACTGCAAGTTTCTGACAAGGTCATTTTTAATTGCAAACCCAACACCATGCTGTCTCGGTTCGACTGCACCCTTGCCTTTCCAGAAGAAGGTGTATCCACCACTGAGCTCTTTGAGTTGGCCACTATCAGGGAGTCTGGTCTCACTGAGTGCCACTATGTCCAGGTTGTACCTGCTGAGCTCAATGGCAATAAGTGCAGTGCGTCTTTCCGGGTTGTTTGAGTTGTCCTGTAGTGTGCGTATATTCCAGGCTCCTAGCCTGAGTAAGCTGAATTTCTTTTTGTTTCGACCGCAAAAAGGGATCCCCACTGGTCGCGGTATACCAGTCAGGGTGATGTGAAGTGGGCTTTCTTTAGGGCACCTTTTCTAGCCCCTTCCTCAGTTGAGGTGAGCAGTGCTATCCTTAAAAAAGGCTGCTCAGCTACTGTGGGTGCTGCCTCCCCACGCTTCCACTTCAATCGACGATGAAGCGACCATAGCCCACAGCCACCAACGTGTAGGTCTGTGCTAACAGCTTCCAGTCTATCCAAACCTGCTGCCACCGCACTCGCCCATCGCCGTTGGAATTTTGAGAGGAAAGAAGACGAGACAAAGATGAAAGAAGACGAGGTGAGTGTTAAGACTGGCGCAAAGAATTTGTTTTTAGTGAGAAAGAGCTGCGCAAACATCAGACTCACTCTCTCGCCTGGACACAACTTATCCAAGTGGCAAGACAGGGTCAAGACGACTGGAAATGTATCCAGGTGCAGGAGGATGCCAGAGGGACAGTCATATTGCCTGACCGGCTGCCTGTAGGCTACTCCACAGCCTCGCAGTCCCAACTGACTAGGGTGAAAGACCCAAACCAAAGAACACCAATACTGGTGGATGCTCTGTGTCACGATATCCAGGCCAGAGTGACGGTATATTGCCATCTGCCCTATCAATCAACCACTGGCCTGCTGCCGCCAGCTTCGAAGCTGCGTCCGGGAAGTTTGCTCAATTCTTCGTCTGTGATTTAGGCAAACAAGCCTATGACCACACCGCTACCGGGGGCCAATATGAAGGACTCCAGTACTGAGGGTCACATTGTGCCCTAGCATGTGGCCGTTGGGTTAATGAAACCTCCTCCGCCCTGGCCGTTTGCACCGACAGGTGCATGCCCACTGATACCATGCTAGCGTACCAGTTCATGAAACAGGTTGTACTGGATTACATGTTACCAGTAGCAGATTTTTCTGACCTGACACAATCTGTAAATGATAATTCTCTAGTAATAATTACATTTTGGGCAGTCTGATTTCAACTAAATTTGTTATCCACATTCCTTTAATGTTGTCAAAGCACACACATCTAACTTTCAAAAGACCGATCCCAAAAAGCAAGCTGCTTATGAATTCATTATCATCAAAGTAAAGGTGGTTTCAATGGATAAAAAATTTCAAGACTTAAAGATCTGTATAATAAGAATGCATTCTTTAAAAATACAACAACAGTTTCATGCTCTCTCTCTCCAAAGTTGTATTTTTCTTTTTTGAGCCAGCGTAGTCTAGTCTGCAAAATGGGTTCGTATTTGCCTCAATTTTGTCATCTGTGCATTGTTGTAGAAATTCTTCGTAGGCAAGATGATTTCTCTCCGTCAATGATTCCAAATGGTAGAATGTAGAATGTCATTCCAATTATCTCATCACTAACTTTACACACACACTGGAATCAGAATTAGGACAATGAATAAGTGTTTGTTTCTTTTTATTTGTTGTTATTCAGAGACAAAGTCATCACTTCATCATTATTTATATAAAGGCACAGGGCATGTTATTGTGATCGCACCTATTAAATATTGGTCAAAAAGAAAAAAATTGACATATCTTCTACACAATTGACAGCAAATAGACACTTACGAATTGTCTTGATTTTTTGTGCAAAACAGATCTTAACATTGGAAAAGAAGCATGCAGTGTTATCAACAAACCGTTGGAATAGACATGAACAGGCATAATTCAAGTTACATGTACAAGGTGTTATTGACAACATAATTATTTTCTAAGTGAACCAGAGTGCAAACTTATTGCAGCATGTTTCAGCAGACCTGCTACTTTATGGATAGGTTTAAAAAGGACTTTAAAGATTTTGTTCCTAGGTTCCACCCTCCTAATATGTGACAGGGAAGCCACATGTGTCATGAATCCAGGTATGGAAGTAGAGTCAGAAATATATCTTTATTTGCCATTTCATTGATACAGTTTTCATAATTGTTCATATCTTCGGAAGTTGATTTAGTTCTTGTGTTTTTATCACTTTTAGTTTCATTCCTGGTGATAATCTCAGTTTGGATATCAAAGAAAGTTTTCTCCAGGACCAGGCACTTTATGCTGTTGAAGTAAATATCTTGACTTTTTTGTTTGAAGAAAAGTTGAATATTGCACCGATTAAAAAAACATCTTAAGTCATTTCATGTAGAGAATCAAAAACAACAATAGGTAAGAACCTGGAAATGAAAACCGGATTCCGATACTAAACATAGAATTCCAAAAGAAGATGAAGGCCCCAAAATTTATATTGTCTGTTTATGGGCTTTTCTGTGGAAGGGGATGCCCCCAAGGTATCACGGTCAATATTACAATTTTTTTTGACCTAAGGGAAACAATCCAGGAAAATGTATAACAACCAGTGTTAGAAGTCACTACAAAATTCGGAAAAATGATTTAAAGACATTACGTAGAAATGAATAAAATTAGAATTCAAGTGGGAATTTCAAAAAAAAAAAAAAAAGGAACATACAGTCAAGAATCCAATCTATATTCACACTCATTGATCTATGGACTTAGTGACTGAGCTAAAGTTACCGGCAGCTCTGAGGATGAGGATAAAGAATACTATTTCGCTACAACGCATTCGTCATGATCTCTGTATACTGTATCTGTAATGTAAACATAAGTATAACCTACAGTAACAATCTGTACAGCCAAGCAGTTCTTCTCTCCTTATCGGTATATATCAAGATTAACGTTCTTCATCATATTTGTTTATCATTTATGATATGCAGTTATTACGTGATAAGGTTCCTAGACGGGGATCGTAGGCAAAATTATTTGTTACTACAACAATTTAAAAGAACAAACGATAATAATATTCCCAAGAAAAAAGAATGCGTCAAATTATCATTATAGGTATGTATAAATTTGAGATCATAGATACGAGCATCACCAAAAGACTGACAAAATAATAGGTGTGTCAGCAAAAAAAAACCCCACAAATTAAACAATGTCACTCTATGTAGAAATAAAAATCCTAAATCTTCTTGTTACTAAAAGACACACCGAATAATATCAACAACCAAAACATTCGAAATTTAGAATTATAAGCACTATCATAAATCTGGCGAAATATCATAAAAACCACAGAAAAACTGTGGGGTCGCAGCAGGGCTGTAAGCAAAGTCAAAATTGGGCAAAAAGAAAAGGTTGTATGTTGCGAAGCCCCGCGTGAGAAATAAAACCCAAACAATACAAAGCAAACTAAAGAGAAGACAAAAATTACACAAATTTTCGGCTTTCGCCTTTGTCAAGTGAAAAAAACTAACAATAAAAGACTTCAACAGGAACGAGGTGAACCAGTTTACTTAGTTGCGAGTTCTTGCTTCGTTAGCAGCACCAAAGCACGTCCGTCCGCCAAAACCATATAAAATAATAATTATTGAGATCAACAGCATAACATGTTACACTGCTCAGAGATAAGATCATAATACCATCATCACTAATAGCTCTACTGCTGAAATAAACTCAGAGGCGAGACAAAACATCGACGTCTTTGCTAGTTATTCTATACTAATTCTTGTTGATGGCTGGTTTATCACCTTTGATTCTGGTCTGGTCATTCCCCATTAACAAAGGATCTGCATACAAAACATTGTTGTCTCAGGAGGAAATGCGTCCGATATCCCGAGTCCCGTTATTCCTAATCCATTTACTTCCATAGTTTACATCGCACTACGAACATAGGAAATTTTGCTCATGGCTTGTTTAAAATTGCTTTGTCCACCAATGTCTAACCTCTTTCCATGGACACATTTCCGTGTAACAGGAAGAAATTGCTTAAAAGAAATTCCAGTGGCTCGGGGGGAAAGGGAGCCATGTATACGCTATTGATAACATTTGCATAATCAGTCCTATGAATTCAAGTGACAACAAATACAAGCATTTTATTATGACAAAGACGTAAAATGTCATTTTATGTCGAAATAAAGATCATAAAGCCCAGTGTCACCCCAAGCCACACAACTGAAAACAAAATCAGAGACACGAGATCGATATGTTTGCCAATCATTTTGTACTTGTTGATGGCTGGTTTTTCGTCTTTGTTTCCGCCCGGGTTGTCGCTTCCTGGCGGTGAATCTGCAGTCAAACTGGCAGCTGCCGCTGGACGAAGTGCGCGAGCCGCCATGTCGAATCCCGTCCTGCCTGATCCATTTACTTCCATACCATGGACTGCATTGTGAACGTTGGTAATTTTTTTCATGGCATGTTTGAAGTTTTCCTTTGTCCGCAGATACCTTGCTTCTTTCTGTGAACACGTTTTGAAGTATAACAATTAACAAAGAGATAAAAACGGATACATGCATGATAAAATTTATGATTACCGTTTTGTCGCCTAGAGTAAGATTCACTCAACCAAGACAAAAAATTTTAATATTTTATAAAACATATTAAATGTGGTCACGTGAATGCAACACGGGTAAAATATTTATCATAGAAAGAGATTATTTGGTAGGTATGAAAACATAAAGTCTAGCAGTTTCGGAACTTTTTTCTAATATAGAACACTCTGCAAAAGAGGGTAACATGAACTTGAGTACAGTAGAAAAGCTGTCCCTGAGATAAGCATACAGAATCATTTTACGGACATTTGTAATTAAAATTGACAATAAACGTTTTTCTTCGTCATGTTCCTTCTTAAGCGATCTGTGTAAGTTCATGTCGTTCCATTACGCCTCACAGCTTCTAAATTACATAAACACACACACACACACACACACCACACGCAAACATACCCACACACGTTCACAATGTAATAATTTAAAATGGAGAATAAAGAATTGGGAATGCTTTTCAATTGTAAAATACAAGACCTATTAACTATTCGTAAAAAGGTTAAGAGGAAGTTCTCCAAATTGAAAAGTCATCGACAACAACTTTAGCTGTTTGGGTGCCATAAATTATAAATCCATGTCCCAATAAAGTGAATGAAGATGGAAAATAAATATATCATTTAACCTTAGATGGTAAACATCAACCTAAAAACTAAACTATTCAATGACAAAAAAAAAAGGAGCAAAACTATCATGTTACCCCTTCTAGGTGATGAAGAAAGACAATAATGATACTGTCGACGACCGTCAAGACTGAGATAATGAGCAAGATGAAGATGTAGATGTTGACCCAAGGTAAGTTATCAGATGACCTCGGCAACAATCCGCTTATAAAACTCAGGTAGACAGACAGGGCCAGTAACACGGTGATACCTGTTGGAGCAAAATAGCCACTGGAAATGGAGTTGCTCAGAATCTCCGCCCGCCTACTCACGTGACAGAGAGTTGGTAGCATTTTCATGTTTTCTGATGAAATGTCCTTACATGAACATTATTTTGTCACAAGTAACTGGAATACTAGTTGCTAACAATTTCTCAAATATTTGTACAATTATAGCCATATTGTTACTTGACCACCAGGACAACCCCCCGAAACTCCATTGAACGCCTAAAAAAATATCGTTTGAAGCTGATGAGATTTGTATTGGTCAGTGAGGATCTATCCAATCTCTGGGTTTGTTAAAAGGTTCTAAAGGAAAAAGCGAAGGCCCAATCAAGACCTGCATTTGAGGGTTTGATAGGATTTCATGTATCAATAAAAAATTCTCCAGTACAGACTTTGTTAAGGTTTTCTGTTCCATCATGCATACAGTATATATGTGCAAAATAATAGAACTGACCGTAACTAACTTTCTCCCCAGATTCTGGAGGTATCAGGAACACCAGTATATTCAGCAAAGACAGCAGCACCACAGGCAAAATGACGTTGAGCAGAAGAAAGTTTGGCCTTCTTTTCAAGTGGAAGACCAGCTGTGAAAAAGAGTGGTCAGTAATAAAGTGATGCTCTGACTTTTAAGGAGACCCACTCTCTGGTGAATGGGTTATATTCAGTGGCGATGAATAACTAGAGATATTAAAATTAATTAATTATTCCAAATGATCTGATTTATCACTCGTTGTATCCAAAGCGTGATCTGTGGCATTATGATATAATATACGGATAAATAACTACAATCAGTAATATTTACACCGGTGCGATGATGAACTCATCAGAAAACTTCAAAATAATCGTATTCATCAAACATATAGATATTTCCAACGGCGCTCTTCTAAAATTTCAAAAACTATCTGAAAAAATGCATCGCATTGGTAAAAGGAACAAAATCATGATTTAAACATGACGACCCGCCAGTTACGTTTGGATCTATAGTCTTTCAATGATCACTGATCACTTGTTAAATAACTTCTTTCTTTCATTATTCTTTTTCTATTTTGATTACTTATTGACTACTTTCTTATCTTAGTTCTTACTATAGGCCTAATGGAGGTAGAGGATAAGCATGTAAGCTATTAAAACTTCGCGACTACGCCATCAAAAATTATGAAACTTGGTGTACTGCATCAATTTTTTGACGAAGAGTTGCGTGGACACATTCATTTTGAACAAAAATCAGTCTTTACTATTATTCATACCAAACAACTTTTGAGACGCAAAAACCGAAACACATTTTTATCGGATAGATCTGAAACGTGTGACCGGAAATGACGTCTTTGACCTCTCTTTAAAAACTGGTGGTCGAAATTAGCCGTTGCATCGAATCTAAGTGTCGCTTTTAATGTAACCTAGATCCAGGTAGTATAAGTTTGGTTTTCCTGCAAGGAATCTGCAAGATTTATCTTGCGCGGGTCGGCTAGTTCTATTAATAAACCTTCCAACTGTCACAGTGATTTCTTGCAAAGCATTGTCTGTTTAGGACGGATCTACAGAAGATTTCTAAAAACCCAAAGCACAGATTTTCCATTTCCAGTGTGCATATTATATTTTTCTCTTCAGTCTCACAGTTTCCGTCTGTTCGCCTAAGTCAGAAATTTATTAACTGTACCCTTAAACTGTCTAATTTTCCCTGTCTTTAAATGACATCTAAATTGCAAACACTGAGCGTATGTGATTAACCTAGAGTCAGCAAACTCCCACTCATCGTGAGGTGAGAAGTAATTCAAGCTGACTACATCAGAAACTGCAAGGAAGTTAACTTCAAAGGAGCTCTCAGCCGTGAGTTTATTAACCTTACCCTCAAGCTGTCCAGTTTTTACCTGTCGTTACCTGTTATCTAAATTGGAAACACTTACATCAATCCCAGCTATGCCTGGTCCATTATTTGGACCAAACTCAGTGTATGTGATTAACTTAGAGTCAGCCAACTCCCATTCATCGTGAGGTGAGAAATACTCCAAGCTGATTACATCAGAAACTGCGAGGAAGTTAAGTTCCCAGGAGCTCCAACCCATACCGATCAGCTGAAGATAGAGGTGAGTATTAACACTGGATAGATGTCCTGTGTGATTAGTTAAAGATTTGATTTATAGAGAAATCAGATTGTTGATCTATTGGGTAATTCATTAGTTATCAAAGGTTAAGATTAAAATATTAAAAGTTAAAATTTAAATATCAAATGCTCAGATTCAAATATTGAAAGTTTTTATTTAAATATTAAAATTAAATTATTGATTTATTTAAAAAATCAAATTCACTAACAACTTGACGGATTGATGACGTTTTTGCACATAAAAAAGGTCTCAAGCTGTCAATTATGATGTCCGATGTGTGGATGGACGGGTAGATCAATGCATGGATGGATTGGTGAATGGATGGATAGATGGATGGATGGATGGATGGATGGATAGATGGATAGGTGGCGGAACGAATGATGTGAACATATGAAGAATGGATGCACTAAATTATCGTGCATGGGTACAAACATTAGTGAATGGATAAATGGTTACGTTGATGAACCAATCAGAGCATATTTCTTATGGCTATGTGGATGGGCGGACGAGACGTGAATAGATATCCTTGGGATGCATGGATGAGAAAAGATGAATGAAAGTATTACTGGCAGATGGATTGATTGCGAATGGATAGGAACATACTAAAATAAGAATAAAACATCATTTCATATTTGAAATGTGTGACAAAGAATACAAAAGTGTACTACAGTATTATCGCTACCTCTATTGTGCACTCCTGTTCATCAAACGGGTATTTGGTCAAGTCAAGATCACACGATGTTGAGAAAAGACTGCCTGGGAACCATAACGTCGTTCCATCAGAGTATAAGGTCGTGGGTCTGTGCAGGAATCAACACAAGAAAGGCCTTTGTGCACGAATCCAGATAATGTATTTGGAACATTTATCTCCACAAATACATTTTTTCTACTGAAATCTGTCTTGTATAGAACCATAAGAAAATTCTTGCTTTCATCAAAATGATTCACGTGCATTAATAAGTATCCTCTCAGTTTTTACTGCAAACTGTTAGATCTCATTCCTGAAGTACAATATTGATTTAATTATTTATTAACCACTATCGTAATTTGGTTTTCAAAGTAATGATAAAAAAATTAACGAGGCTGGTCTGATTTCTCAAAAGTATTCAACTTATGTATTATTTCTCAGCAAATCCCTCGAAATACTCCCCTCCTGCATTTACACAATGATTCCAGCGGATGTGAAGGCTTTGGAAACACAGCTGGATTTCATCCTTTGGGATGCTGTCGAGAGCCCCTGACGGTGCTCCCTGGATCTTCTTAATGTTATGGAAGCGCTGCCCTTTCAGTGACATTTTAAGCTTTAAGAAAAAAAATAGTCTGTGGGTGCCAAGTCAGGGGAATACGGGAGATGAGTTATAATTGTCATTCTGTTTGAAGGGAGGTATTGCTGCACACCTTGGAGCTTTATGAGCGGTTGCATTGTCATGCTGGAGGAGCCAATCCCTGGGGCCCATTGCTCTGGTCGCTTTCGACGCACTCCTTCTCTCATTCACTTTTTAACTTGGATTATATATTTTCTTACGACCTTCATGAATAACTACACTGGCTTTCTCCACATTTTAATCAGTTTAAAATTTCCCTGGACGCCCCCCTGCTCGGCTTATCATAAAAAAAAACGTTCACATGCCTTAAACCTTGAAAGCCATTGGAAGCATGGCTTACTTATTGCGTCTGCCGCCAAAAGCAGTCTTTAGCATATTGAAATCTCGGCTGCAGTTTTCCCGAGTGTGTGGCAAAATTTGATGCACATACGTTGTTCTTTAGTAATATCCATTATTCTCCAGAATTCTTGGAGAACAGGCAATAAAACTCTTATGTCGAGCAAGTTAGACAATATTAGGTAGCATATGTTAAAAAACGTCGTCTTGGCAACATAACATGGCTAACAAAATTAGATGTCAAATGAAGACGTCTGTAAATTTTCATGACTGACAATCAAAGTTTCGGAAAGTCATTGAATAGGCATTTATTTAGTGCATTAATAGGTGGGCACACAGTGAGACCGGTCTCGTTATTATCTTTTTAGCATAGTAGTATTTACCAATTCGTTGTACTTTCAAACATTTGGTAATTCTAAAACAAATGGAAAAGGAAACAAAAATCTGTCACAATCGGAAAGAAATCTTTTCAGTTTTTACAGGAAATAAATTTCTTAATAAGAAAATGTTAAAAAAAAAACAAACAAAAAACAACGAAACAAAACAGAACCTGAAAGTAAAATCAGGGCAGTTTCATATTTCATTTCATATTGACAGGTTCTTGAGCAATGAAAAACCATCACTAACCTTTCAACTGCATTGGATCCATCCACTACATCACTTAAATTTTGAGGTTGTTTTTTTTGTGTGTATCTTCAGACTGTATATTTTTATTCCCTCAATGCGGCTTTCTGAACTTTTTGAAAACAAATCTTTGAAGCAGCATCAACATTTGGCATTTGTTGACATTACTGTAACACCACAGAGTAAACATGTAAAGATTAACAAGGGTAACCTACGCATGATCATCTTTGAAAATATCTCGATCCCCTAAAGTATTGGCCAGTGCAAGCCTGGGTCTCCAAATGTCTTTTGCCTTCGGGTGTATGGTGAAGACTCCTTCATAAAAAGTGTAGTTCCATGCAACAATCTGTGGATGGGTGGATGAATGGGTGGGAAGGTGAATGGATGGATGAATAAATGGACGGAACGATGAATTAATATGGGTGGATGAACGGCCGGGTAGATGGACATACTGATATTATGGATAAGTGAACACAAGGCTGAATCAGTACCTATATAAAAGCACCACAGTGTTTTACTCATTTACTGATAAAGTCTACATTCCGGGTACGAAAATCACAGCAAAGACAAATATAAAGTAACTTGCGTACAAAGTGTTGAGATTTGTCACAACTCCGCCTTTCTTTTATTAGGGCTGCCTCTCTCTCACCATCCGGTGATTCATTGATCAGCCGTCACGAGAGCAGGACATTTGCGGCACCGTGGAAAAAAAGAGGACACTTGCGGCACTACTGGATTTTTGGCTATTTTTGGAGCAAGACACTTACGGCACTACTCACAACGCCGAATTTAAAGTCACTACTACTTCAATTACGTATTACGGGTTCCCCGTACTACATTTCGATTATTTTAACTTTTCCTCTCTGCTTTTCAAGCTTGAGACTGTCTCATTTATTAGGTATAAATGAGGCCGCATTAGAAATGTTTAATTTATTTATTTCATTGAACTGAAGATAGACTATGTACAACATTTTTACAAGTTGTTTGCGGGAAGGTAGAATATGTTCAACATTTACAGGTTTGTTGCGGGCAGGCCAGTGTAGCAAATCCTTTGAAGGTATTCCTTTCTTGTGATGGTTCCATTACTTGCAAAATTTGAAACATTTTTAAAAAGTTTAAAATGAACGCCGATACTATAGGCTTGCAATAATATTTAGCAATTTAAAAAAATATCCAAAAATTACAAAATTACCTCCCTTCCTTCCCCATGTCGTTTGGTATTTAAAGGGGAATAACCAATTCATTTGAGAATAGACTGCAAAAAATGAGACTAGATTGCAAAGGTTTCGTCACTTTGTTGTGCGCTATATTGCTCGGATTGTATCGATCTGCTATCGATGCTATAAAACGTACGTACTTGGTGCCGCAACTGAAAGGTTTTTCTTCCTATTGTTTTAACTTTAGTGCCGCAAGTGGAACGTGTTTGTTTCTATTGTTAAGATTTAGTGGCGCAAAGTGGATACACCCACCGCCACGTTTAGACCTGAGTAACTGTTCTCGCTGTTGTTGTTATTGTTTTTGTATTGGATAAACTTGTCATTATTTCAGAACATCACAGGGAGTGGGGGGTTGGGGGGGGGGGGATATTGCATGAAACATTTAATTAATTTTACATGTGCCATACCAGCACTAGATTCATCGGAACACCCCCAAACAATATAGTTGTGCAAAGAGAAAGTCGATGGTACTGACCTCTGTGCACAGCACATTAACCCAGGACTGTGTTATTATTAACATGAGAAATCTTGAACGAAATTTTTATAATCAGTCATGAATAGCATTCTTTGCTCAAAATCTGGTCATGAGCCCTTCCCGATCTTCGTCCGATACGGATGAAAACTTTTCCGTTTCAGTTATAAAAATTAACAAAAATTTCTTCTGTTACACCCTGAACTCTCACACTATAATAAAAAGGAGGATTTTCGATAACATTAATCCATAGTCATGCCCATGAATGTCATCTTAGTGTAACTCTGTTTTTCTGGGAGATAATCTTCTGACCGTATTTCCCATCTTTCTAAAGTCTAATAACCCCGAGACAAAATAACATGTTTCGTGTCTTTTCACTCAACCCACAATTTAAATAAATGGAGGACAAATTCGAACATACTAAAAACTATTAGAATAAACTTTGATCAGCTTTTCCTTCATGGGTCCAACTGCCTGGCCACGCCATCCACATGCTCGTGGAATTTTGACGTATCTCATATTATTATTTTTTTTCTGACCTAGAGTTCCTTGCCGGTGTAGCAGGCCAGTTTATATCCTGGGTATACTTTGGGCTAAGCCAGACTTTAACCTCCCCCCCCCCCCCCCCCTAGTCAAGACCACAGTTTATTTCAGCTTTAATTTAAATTGTTCATTATCACTGTCATCAGGTATGATACTGAAGCATATATTCTTGACTCTTGTAAATTGATACAGTTAAGAGGAAATAAACATGCACTAAAAAGCGTTGATATACAAAAAGATTGAAAATCCATTCAAATTGACATGAATAGACTGTAACACTCATTTTACTTGTGTCCGTTGCTATTATCATTGTTTTTTGTTGTTTTTATATAATAAGTTGTCCATGACAGAAACTTAGTGGCAAGGTATGAAATAATTATAAGACTCATAAGTGTAAAGTCATCTGAATTTTATTTTAATTTTTGAAAATCAGAAATGTGCTTGATATACCATAACAATTAGATCTACATACCAAGTTACAATGATGCAGAAAGAAACGGCCGGGAAAGAACACACAGAGAAAAAAAAAACAACAGCATTTTAATAGTCCAACTGACAGATGGTGCAATTCCATCATCCAGCAGAAATTAAATACTTTCACTTAAACTAAATACATACTAAAAAATTTTCACATGATGAACTTAACCTGTCCAGATCCACTTGAAACATTGCAGAATGCTAACCAGTAATACACAATAATAACAATAAGAACATCAAATCATCTTATTTACTATTGAAAATAAAGAGAAATATCAATATCAGAATCACCATCATCATCATCATCTTGGAATAATATCAAGATAAGAGGGAATAATAATCAAACTGACTTACACATCATTCTAGAACCTATGAGCAGCAAGTGGTGTGTGTGTACCAACTATACGTAAAAAATGTGTTAAATCTTTTCAACTATTCAAGTAGAACTGGACAGAAAGCTTTAGTAAAGTAGCTTTGATACTCGTGTGAACTGACAGATTAAATCCACTGAGACAACACTGCACTGTAGAAAGTAATTGCAGTATGTTACGGCAAAAATTCGATGGATCATGTTGCGTGAACATTTCTTGTTAGTAAATTCTTTGATAGCTTATTTTTAGAAAGGTACACATTTCATGTAGCTCATGGTTTAAGGCAATGGATTAGTTTGCAGGGCATTTGAAGGATTGCAATTATGATTGTGTTGTAGTGAATAAAGGCATGTCACTTGCGGGTGAAATCAAATTTTAAAGACTTAATGTTGTATCCTTGAATATTTTGCCTGAATATGGAAGTATAATCTGGACGTGGAATATAGTTTGGCCTAGCCCAAAGTGTACCCCGGGTATAAACTGGCCTAGCTCAGAATATACCTGGGGTACAAAATAGACTAAGCCACTTTAACGCCAGTGTAGCAGGCCAGATTATCTCCCCGCCAGACTACACCAGGGGTTAAAGGAGCCTACTAGCCTATTTCATGTCCCCAGGTTTTTTCTGGGTTAAGCCAGTTTAAACCCAGGGGTATACTTTAGGTTAGGCCAGGCTATACTAGGCCAGGTTATACCTCTATTATATATATATATATAGTACTTTTTGATATGAATACTGCCCTAGACAAGAGCGATATCGATTTCAGTTCAAATCAGTCTAACGTTGAAAACGATTATTCTTTTACAACATTTAATACTTATTTTATGTGTGCGTATTGTTTGGTGATATCTTTTTAATACTTTTTATTTTCAAAGTAATTAAATTTAACTGGTAGACACTTTCCATCTCCTAATGAGATTGCTCTGAATATGATGATGATGATGATAGTGATGGTGGTGGTGATGATGGGAAAGGAGGGGGAGGGTTGTTGTGATGCTGACGATGGCGGTGCTGCTGATGATGATCATGATTGATTATGAGGATGATAATAATGATGATGATGATAATGATGATGATGTGGGCATGATGTATCTAGGCATGATGTATCTAGGCATGATGTATCTAGGCATGATGTATCTAGGCATGATGTATCTAGGCATGATGTATCTAGGCATGATGTATCTAGGCATGATGTATCTAGGCATGATGTATCTAGGCCTGGTACATAGGGAAAAAAAAAAGGCAGCCCAAGAAGAAAAAGAAGGGGGAAATTACACCCAAAAAAATGACCCGCTTACCTCATCCCGCCATTGCATAGGTAGAAATCCATTGCAAACAAAGCTCTGTTGAACATCGTCTACTGCCTTAATGGCCAAGAGTTGAAAGCCCACGTTCACGTCTAATATACGAGATTGATTCCGTATTGGTCGAACTTCAGTGTTGTAAGCCTTAGGACCCAGTTTGTCTTCAAACAGTTGTAAAACACGTTGGTGTGTCTGAGCGTGGCATTGGTGGGGAAGATTCGATACGCTCAATAAAATTGTGAGTAGTTGGAAACAAAATTCAGAGAAACCCTGACGATGCATCATTAGTGTAGATGGCAATCTCAGGTCTTGGGCAATCTGCGAGACATGTTTAATCTTAGGAGGAACTGAAACTCTTGTTACTACGATATTATGAGAATATCCTTGCTAAACAAATGTTTGGTCCTTAAAATCCTAACACACTGTATGAAAATTAAGGATAACAAGTTTTAAGTATGTTATAGTAAACAGTTCTCTACAGCATCATTCCAAAATTATCCGTAATTTCAGCTTGTTTCCGCGACCCAAATGATGGTAGATTCACCGTGTGATTAAGTTTTTAAAAGCTAAACAGCTAACAAAAGATTCACTCCCAAGCAAATGCTCTGTTAGAACTCAATCAACACACTATTTATAATATATATTAGGGTGTTGTGATGTGACTTGACATTCTGACTTACCTCCATCACCTTGTAAAACAAAGTCTACTAAGAAGAAGCTTATAATGTATTCCATTCAAAAAATGTCATTTCCCACTGTCAACTAAATCCCGGTTACTTCCATTACTTTACAGCGTTTGACACAACTGTACGGGATAAAAAGATGTATTTGATTTTATTCTACACGCTTAGGGCAAAGGTTGTTCTGTGCGAGGTGCGTTCATTCAGATCAGCTTTGTGCACGAGGCTAGGTGTTTTATGGCCCATTTAAACATACTTGTCGCGCGGCCAGGTTAAATGAGTCGGATGTAATCATTTCAAGGTATGAAGACATACAAAGAGATTCCTTTGACAGGCACTTGATGAGAAAACGTCGGAAAAAAAAAAGCCGAGTGGATGCACAAAAACCTTTATTTTATGATAGAAAAATAGCTAAAATGTATATTTCTCTGAACAACGAAAATTCGATATATTTCGATCCGCTACCACTAAAGTCCAATTTTCTCAGTAAGACGTCTTTTGACATCCAACTCATTTCACGTGGAAGCTCGACAATTACTCTTTGAATAACTTAACGAACGCTATCAAAATTCAAGACTGGCTCTGAATCTCCTCTGAATATAAATGTAATAGGTTAAAGCCTGGTTGATCTGCAGGTCGGTTCTATGTCAGATATTTGACTGGGAAGGTATCTTATTTTCCTGTCTATATTCCAATTTTAACACATCAAGGGTAAGTTGATCTGGATAAAGAAGGTATCAACATCACTATATCTGTGCTGTGATGTACGTGGATGATTCCCTCCTCCCACCCAGTCACACCTGCCTAGATCCGGTTGTTTGTTGTTTATTTTTTTCGTTGAGCGGGGAAGCATTTTGTCTGTTAAATGAATGCACATTACTGGTATTGTTAAAGCACTAATTCGTTGTTTTCTAACATGGAAACGGATTGTCCCATCAGTGGTGCTAAATCTATGGAATTCAATCTGAATTGTTCGTGGAGGCATACCGCAATGTGAACATACGGGTGGGGGATGGGTGGTGGGTGGAATACTTTTAAATGGTTACGAGCCCGTGATCTGGAAAGTAGAATATTTTTGTACTACCAGGCATAGGCTAACTTGTGAAGCATCAAAAGCACTATACAATATACACTTGAAATGCTGCACCGCCCAGATAGGGGCAAACTGGTATATTCTTTTTATGGAATAATATAGCCCAAGGGAGCCCCATTTCGTCGTCATCAGACAGTTAGAATTCATAATGTTAACAAAGGAAACTACCAGGTGTGTTCTATTCACGTGGGTGTGCATTGCAATCAGACATAGTACGTCTCTAGAGTTGTATGGCGGCTGTCCCGTAAATTGCTGAGCTTTTCATGATTGTGTATATTATGCGGGCTAGACTTTGGCCCGTTAATACGCCTGAATGCAAGAGTGTACGTTGGTTTATGCCAACTTTACCTCCCTATAAATTCGGCCCTGACGGAGCAAGACCGTCAAACAGTGCTCTAGTGCTCATCCCTGGCCGATCGAGTTTTCACTCGTGACGGCAATGGCGAATATGGCAGTTTTCTTTAATTGTTTAACGTCCCCATAAAGGCAATTGGAGACTGTCGGGGTATCTGGGAGGTGGCGGGATCTTAGTTGTTTCAGTCCTTGGCACTCCGCAAGTATGTGCTCGGCTGTCTCCTGCGGGGACCCGCAGTGCCGGCATATTGGCTCACGGAGTGGGTTGAAACGGTTTAGATGTGCGTTCAACTGGACATGTCCCGTCCTCATACGTTGTATGATAGTCGCGTATTTTCGCTCTAGTGTCAAAATCGGGTCTTTGATGTCTGGTTTGGTTTGATTATGATACACCCTACGTCCTTTATCCGAGTTTGCCCATTGATGTAGCCATTTCCTGCGTCCGTGAGCGCGGATTCTGGCTCGGGCTGCTGGGTAAGACGTTGGGTGCTTTGGCTGTTCGCCTCTGGTACCCTGTTTCGCTAGGCTATCTGCAACCTCGTTGCCCCGGATTCCTATGTGCGCGGGGATCCACTGGAGGTGGAACTCGACACCGTATCCACTTATGATCTGGTGGCAGATATGTCTGATTTTATCTGCGCCATGTGCCTCGAGCTTATGGTTGAGCGATTGGACGGCCATCAGTGTGGCCCTTGAGTCTGAGAACACAACAATATCTTCTGGCGATACTGTTCCGTTTTCAAAGCCGTTGAAAACCGTAGTCAGTGTTCTCCAAATCGCTGTCGCCTCAGCGTCGAAGTTGGAGCCATTCGCCCCGCATGGCCCATAGATCTTATCGGTGTCGGTGCCGTCAGGGTAGTAGATTATTGCCCCGTACCCCGCATTCGTAGTCGCCTGTACTGCCGAACCGTCAGTATAAGCCTTAATCATGTGTGCTGGGTACGAGTTAATAGTTTCGCCAGCTGCCGTTTTCAGGATCGTGGGATTGACCTCCTTAGTCACGTTTGTGTCTAGAAGCGTGGTTTTGACCACTGGGGGTTTCAGGGAGGCGTGAGGTGGCTCTTTCGTCCATAACCGAAGGGGCATTCTGTCTTGTTCTAGCCCATACTCCTCAGTTAGCCGTTTGGCCTCGCCCAGGAACGACTTCTTCTGGAGTATTTTCGGTGGCGGGTCGATTTCGATCGCCTCCCGCGCCGGGTAGTCCGGCTCGAGCCTTTTTAGCCTCTCGTACTGCTGTAGTACGCTTCCTTCCCTTCTGTTTGCCAGTGGTTCCACATTGGTCATGATTTCGAGAGCATTCGTAGGAGTGGTTTTGAGGCAGCCTGTTATGAGTCTCAAGGCGCTGTTCTGAACTCGGTCCAGTGCCGACAGCGTTCGGTCGCTGGCCATTGGTTGCAGTGGTAGGCTATATTCTAGTCCTGCTCGGACGTAGGCTAGATATAGCCGTCTGAGAACCTTCCCAGTGGCACCCCAGTTGGTACTGGCGAGCGTTTTTAACAGTGTCAATCGCCTCCTAGCCTCAGTCTCGAGCTTGCTGACGTGCGTCGGCAAGTTGAGCCTGCTGTCAAGTTCAACTCCCAGGTATCGTGGTGCGCTTTCCCTTTTGAGTGTCTGGCCATTGATCTTAAGATTGATGGCGGCTTTCTGGGCGTGTTTTCCGTTGATGGAGAGTTGATAAACGGTCTTATCGACGTTTATCTCCATCTTCCACAATCGGCAGTAGCAGGCAAGCGTCGCGAGGTCCCGGTTAAGGTCTCGCTGTAACCATTGGACATGCTTTCCTGTCTTCCAGATTACCATATCGTCGGCATACATCGCTTTTTCGCATCTCAGGTGTTGGGTAAGGTCGCTGGTGTACGCCGCAAAGAGCGTGCAGCTCAACGCTGAACCTTGCGGTAGGCCATTCTCCATGGTGAGTTGGCTTGAGGTCTGTCCGTTCACTCTGGTGCGGACTGTTCGGTTGTGAAGGAAATCTTTTACCCATGCATATAAGTTTCCTTTGACCTCCGCCTTGAGTAATTTAAGGAGTAGCCCACCTTTACACACCTTATCGTACGCTTGTTTGAGATCGACGAATACGGCGATAGTATGCTCTCGCCTATGGAAACCATTATTGACCGCTTGGGTCAATCGGATAAGCTGGTCCATCGTCTGCCTGCCACTACGGAAGCCCGCCTGGTGTCTGTCTAGAAGACCGCGCTCTTCTAGATACCAGGTCAGCCGGTAGTTAACCATCCTCTCCCCTACTTTGCAGATGCAAGAGGTAAGGGATATTGGCCTATAATGTGATGGTTCGGTACCATCTTTGCCTGATTTTGGGATAGCCGTCACCACTGCCTTTTTCCAGTCAATAGGGAGCTTTCCTTGATGCCACGTTCTATTTATTAAGGCTAGGAGCCATTTCTTTGCCGTGTTCCCCATCTGGAGCAACATCTCGTTGGAGATTTTGTCCGGGCCTGGCGCTTTACGATTTTTACACTTGCCAAGTGCTCTCTCCAGTTCCTCTAGGGTAAACTCACTGTTAAAGCCATCGTAATCGCTGTCTACCTGCGACTTTTCGAGCTGACGCCTGACCTTACGGAGCCCCTTGTCCGTATTCGTAGCTTTGCCACTCTTATTTGTACTGGCAAAGTGTCGGTTAAGCATGGTTGCACGCTTATGGTCTGTCACCGCGACCGTCCCGTTTGCCCGTATCGGAGCGACATTCTTCACTCTTTGCCCCCGATTAAGGCGATTCAGGAGGGTCCACGCTCGGCCACCACTCGGGTCCACGGTCAGAGACTCGCACAGGTTTAACCACTTTGCCCTTTTGGTGTTTCTAGACAGTAGTTTGACTTTAGCGGTCAATCTATTGTACTCAATCCTGGCCGCCGTGCTCGTTTTTGCTTTTCTTCTCGCCCTCTTACGCTGTCGGACCGCCTGTTCAAGTTCCTTTGACCAGGGCAAGCGATTTAGGGGCTGCAGTCCTCGCGGAATACTCCGCTTAGCAGCTGCGAGCACGGCCGTAGTCAGTACGGCGTTGGCTTCGTCAATAGAACCCTGGTTTGGGTCCACCTCGTTCAGAGTTAAACCTAAAGTCTCTCTGAACTCTTCCCATCTACCTCGCTTGTAATTCCAGTTTAAACGTTTCTCCTTCTTCTTAGCTGTTTTGGTCTGGATTTGTACGAGGAGAGGAAGGTGGTCGCTACCTACGTCCTCGAGGACTGTGTAGCTGTGTCTGGTAACGAGGTCAGCAGATAGAAGCGTAATGTCGGGCCGACTCTCCGCGCCGTTTGCACGATGCAGGCAAGTAGGCGCGGAGTCGCTTGATTGTATCCGGACCAGGTTCGAACTTAGGAGGAGATCTTCGACGTTTCTTCCTGCGATGTTCGTGGATTCTGGGCTGTATCCCATTTCAGGGCTTCGTGCGTTGAAGTCTCCTCCTATGACGGTTTTACTAAAGGTAGCCTCTGTCAGCCCTAGGTCGCAGGGGACCTTTGGGGGATTATACACATTCGTGATGGTAAAGGACACGCCGTCCTTCCATACTGTAAGGGTGAGGGTATCAGTTTCACCGTTACTCGTCGGGGCGTTCTGCCTCACAGCCGTAATGTCATTGCGAACCAGTGTGGCAATGCCTCGGCATTTGGTACACGAGCAGGTGTACATGGTATACCCTGTGACGTGCGCTCCTCTCCCATTCAGTAGAGTCTCCTGGATGAGAGCTACATGTATGTGTTTTGCCTTCAGGAGCTTAGTAAGCTCCAAGACCTTCGGGCGAAGGCCGCAGACGTTGAGCTGCAACATGTTAAGTGTCGCAGGGGGATCCCTCGCCGCTAGGGTCCCCTCCTTGGTTTTCGCACACTCATTCACACTCGCATTTAGACACAGGTCACCAGTAGCATACTTGCGCAGGGGGACCTGGTAACTGCCATCCTCCCTACGGAGAATATGTTTGAGTTTCTCAGCCCCACGTTTCTTTTTGCCATATCGTACCATCATGTAAAGTGGGAATTTGTCGCTGCTTAGACCCCTTTCAGACAAAAGGAGGCTGGTGACAGCCTGAACCGACTGATTCGTATCACGTCGTGATCAGAATCTCTCTTTCTCATCCGCCAGCGTGCGGTCATTGTCTTGTTTAGTCGTTGTCACGTAGTGCTTGCTGCACGACTTTTCGAAAGATCGATCTGGTCAGTCCCCGGCCCTCAATCGGGGACTGCCACCACTGCGTTCTGCTAGGCAATTTGCCCCCATCTGCCTACAGCAACGGAAAGCTCCCAGTGTTTAACGGCTTCGGGAAGGTCAGCCGTCAGCCCGTCCCCGTTAGCCAGCCCCCAGCTTGGGCTGCCCCGCTGCTACCACGTGGCGGTCGAGAAGAAATTCTCCCCGGGTCTCTCCAGACCTGGGATCGGGCTTATCCGGAGCCCGGAGGCTGCGGAATGGTCATAGGCGAAACGGTGATCATCTGCTAGTACCACTCGTTCGCATACACCTTGTACGAGGGACCCACCGAGACAGGACCAGTATTCGAGCTCAGTAGTCGGTTTCCCGGAAAACTGCAACAGCAGGACCCTCGGAGCAGCGGTCAAACAGTGCTAATAGGTAGTGACCTCAAGGGAATGAGCATTATTTTACTACAAAATGAGAGCACGGAAATCACTATAAATGGTAGTTTTCACATAATCAAGCACACATAAATACACACACAAACACACATAGTATATTTAATGTGGTACCTCAAAAGTCAAAACATGTTAACCTAATTGGACGGCCATCTGAATTTTTACAACACTTTGCCTGCTCTTTGATTTTCTACATCCTTGAAGCTGAAAGTAATATTCCTTACCGACTTTTTCAATTTATGCAGTTCGCTTTATAAGGCCAAATAATTGTTTGATAAAATGTTTTGATATTCAAATCTTCAAAAATACCAGGAGGCTAAAGACAAGGTAAAAGTAGACATTAAAATGTGATACTAATGTGACCGAGCCTTAAAGACACTAAAAGTTTATCATTCGACTATAACCTCAATGCTGTTGCTTTCATGGACTTCAAATTAATGTTGATAAGGTGAAATAGTTAGGTCAACCCAGTTAAAGGAACAAAGACACCACACGAACACCATCATAAATATTGTCCTCGGGTAAATAAATTTTTAAAAAAGGGTCCCACGTGACGATTAGTTACAATGATGGCGCAAAATGCTCGGGAACAATTAACAGCAATTGTCCTTGAAATTGAATAGATGCTTATCAAACAACGCACTCCATTTTCCCCAATGGTAACATGTTTACCACTTCACATAGAGTTTTATCGTTCGATAGTTCCCCGTCATTTTTTCCATCCGGCAGATTAAACACTCAAGATAAACTTACAACAGGAGACAGATCAATAAAAACTCTCAGACCAATCCTAAAAGTCTAATAGACTTGATTCGCTGTCGGAACATTTTAACACGTATCGTAATGATTCTAAAACTGTCATTTCACCATCCATCAAGTACCCACCTTCCGTTGGGGATGGAGTTGGGGGTGGGATGCAACCTTCATATTATGACAAGCGTACTTGGGGGTAGGGGTGGGTTATAGGGAGCATAGCTTATATAGATACTGTAATGGTAATAAATCTTTTTAAGTTGGATTGATTTACTTTCCTCAGCTAATTAAATTGTTAGATTATAATATAAAAATCACGTCTCCAATAAAACTCAAATAGTTCACCAAATTGCTATCTAAAATGTTAAAACACTGAAGGATTATCACATAGGCATTCAACATGGCCATATACGTTCATTCAACAGAAAGGAGGAGGGGATGAGGCCAACCGTATGAAAAGCTTGTATTTGGGTACAGGAGAGGGTCAGAAAACGCACATACTCTGGATTACTGTGTTACTGATTCTTTGACGGGGGATGGTCGGAGGGGCGCTGTGCTGTGCTGATGATAAAATCATCTCTCTACATCTACGTCGGTCATGTTTCAATGCCTGGGTAATACTGTATATTTTTTTAGTTTATTCAGTGATGTTGTCTGCTCATTTCTTCCTCTGCCTGCCTTTTCTTCTGATGCACTGGACTATGCCTTGCAAGATAATTTTGGAAAAGTCATATGCTCTGATATTGCTGTCTCATTTTAGTTTTGTCTCCTTGACTGTTGCAAGGAGGTCTTCGTAGTTACGTGGCCTGTGGTCTGTCTGACGATGTTGCCCACGTCTTCATGTGTTATGTAGTCCAAGTAGATGTCAAGGATTATTCTCTAGCGTCTCATCTATATTGCTTGTATTCTTCTCTGCAGATCTTCTGTTCAAATCCCGAACTCACATGCGTACAGAAATATGGACATTAGGCCTGCTGGTGCACACAGTAGGTTTAGGTTGGCCTTTAGTCTGTTTCTGTCTCTGCAGATTAGCCTGAGTTTTGTCATGGCTGCTGTTGTCTGTGCAGCTCTTGAGTTCTCTTTCTGTGTGAACTTTGTAGAAAGTCCCGTTCAAATTAATGTGCTATGTCCATTTTCCGTAAAAGCTGACTTTGTATCATCAATGGAATTCTATTGACATCAGGATTACCTTTTTAACTTTTTATCTTCTTCTTTACTGTGTCCATTATGTAGAAATAACAGTCAACATTCCTATGATTTTCATTATTTCTTCCTATTTTAGGAATTTAAACTTTGGCGTCTCATGTCTCTAAAGTAGAGTCAACGAAGTTTGAGTACTTGTACACTGGAAGTGACGAAATATAAAAACAGAAAACCATTGTCGGCACCATTTTCTGTGTAAGCTGCTTGTAGCTCTAAATCTCCAATGATATTTATTATAGTGTCAAATAATTACTTTTCTACTAGTTTTCTCACTTCTCTTTCCTTATCAACAATTATCATTTAAAAGAAAAGAAAAACACATTGTATTTACACCATATTCGGTTGCTTGGAGCGTGGTAGATAACAAGCAACAGCTGGGCAGCATGCTTGGGTAAGCAGCCTATGAGAGAACGACATGCTTAGGGCAATTTCACAGAAACTAAACATGGTGTCAATTTTTTACATTCCTTTGTATTATTGCCAATGCTTTGTTTCTGTCATATTTGTTGCAGAAGGGACAAGGGTGATTTTAAACTGTAGTTAAGCTTACCAACCGTATATTAATACGTGATTGGTCAGGTATGCTCTCGTAAAAGCGTTATTACCTGATTTAGAATTTGCCCCCATGACAAGTTAAAATGCTTTGAAAAATGATACTGTAGCTCCACCAGCCTCAAAATCTACAGAATGTTATGATCGTGGGTTTAGCCCTTTACTAAAGGAATATACTACGACTGCAATTAAGAGGCGCTAAACCATACTCACAAACATACTAAGTACTAAATAACGAAATGGGTAAATTTTAACGGTCAGGCCTGCAGGGCCACGACCATTTAATCACGATAATTAAACAAGGATATATAAGCAAGTTATAGGGATATGAAATCAATATAATAAATCAATATCAGTAGCAATTCAATATAAATCTAATGTAGATTTAACTCTAGGTCTGTAATCTAAGTTAGCTTAAGTATTCTCACAAATAATTCCCCTACTAAATTAATAACCCTTTACAATATATATAATTATCTAAACTACCACTATTAATACTGACTGAACATTCCGTCAAAAGAACGTTATTTGCCTCATAGGCCAAGGGCCTGAACTTTGCAATAGTTCATAAGTACACAATCTTCATATGGCATAAAAATGTGATATCCTGGCAATCCCCAGTCTCACAAGGCAATAATTTATGTTTACAAATTAGACTATAACTGTCTAAATCTCCGAAGAGATACAGTCATGGTTAATTCCATTTGTCCAAAAGAATATTGTTCCACACATTCTGTTAAAGATAAATAGGCTACACTTGGGTCGCTGTTCTTCCCAATCCAGATCGAGTTCTGCGATCGCAGGTGGTCATTCCTGATGTTATCGGAATCTATTCAGCTTACCATTATTCCTGGCTATCAAGCCAGGACAATCCATTTCAAGCGTGCATATTGTTGTGCATTAGATCTGGGCTCTCTTCTTGCTTCAGCCCCATGCGTCAAGTACTGGACATTGTGATTGGTCCACTGACATTTACTCTCTAGCTGAAATGTTGAAATAGTTGAAAGACTACACGACCAGAATGCGTTGATCGATCGTCTGTCTCTGCCGGAGCAGCTGGCTGCAGACTATTATATTCCAGCTCATTTCCCCGGCGAGATTCATACGCGAACCCCGATTGGTCAATTTCTCAAAGGGTTGAACCTATGACGTGGGCGAAATAGTCGCCCTCTACCTTCCTAGACCCTTTTTCTCGTTACCGCCGTAACCGCAGTCAACTGGTTCGTAGGAAGTTGTACTTCCCCATCCCTCAGCTCCCCCTGTTAATATAGACCTATGGGTCAGCTGAATGCGTGACGTTACGCAAGCAATCTCTCTGCAGAAATAAACTGGTCGGAACGAGTTATACATGTTGCAATATGACCAACACCCTTCACCCGCTCTAACCTAGTAGAAGTTGTATCTCTCTTCCACAGCTGAGCGTGTGGCGTCCGATATGAAACCACTAGCCGTTTACCCTTGCGCCTGGTTTCATTTTAGAATTAAATTGATCCATGACACAGAACACACTTTTTACAAGTGTTTCAGAGTTTCAATCCAGTGCAGACTGTGAAATAAATGGATATAGAAGAGAAAGAAACGTACTTTTTTTTTTACCCAAAGTTGGTTCATTCACATAGATCTTGTTCTAGTTCTAATCATGATTTATTTATGACAGGACCCATTACCCACTTTCTCTCATTTCTGAACTCTGTTTGAGCCTTCGTCGAATTTTTACACAAATTTAATGCCAATGTTTCTCCGTCTTCAATTCACAAGTGAGCTACGGTGAGTATCCAGGTCCAGATCTACTTAATGCAGGCTGACAGAAATATTTAATTCATACAACGCACACTTTATTAAATCAGTGATTTTACTGTGTATGTAGTCCTAGATACACGACATTTTGAGTTTGATTATTAAATCTAATGTCATATTTTTTCAAAAAGTAATTTTTATCAAATGAAACATATGTTCTCAGTCTTTCTGGAAATGTCATGATCATATCTTTCCACAACATAAACAAAAACATACAGTCCAGGTCATGATCAAATGGAAATAGTGATTGACCTTGTCAGTAATATCATACTACGAGTGTTAAAGAAATACTTGATGTCACTTATTTAGTCGTGTCGTTCTCAGTCTTAAAAATGATTTCTTTGTAGAATTTGTCCCATTCATGTCAACATCAACTCATATTTTTCTCTTGGTCATGTAAATGTTGGAATATTTGCTGTGCATGTGGTTAGTTCTTAATTTTATTATTATTATCAGTATAATTATTATTTGTTTTCTTTTCTTTCCTCCTCTTTTTCTTCTTCTTCTGTGTTCAAAATGTAGTGTACTCTTTCTCGCGACTTACTTTGTTATCTGTCACAATAATAATGTTGAAACCAGCTGTATGGTCAGAGAAATGGTAGACAACCTAAATAATGTTAGACTTAAAGTCACAACCCTGCCTTGTGGCTAAAATGTTGTTTCATTAAGGCTTGTAAATGATAATTCTCTAGTAATAATTGCAGATTTAGTCAATCTGATTTCAACTAAATTTGATATTCACAAGCCCTCAATGGTGTCAAAGCATACAAATCAAACATTTAAAGGACTGATCGAAAACGCCAGCTGGTTTTGAATTAATTATCACCAAAGCAAAGGTGGTTTTGATATATAAAAGATTACAAGACCTAAAGATTTCCATTATAAGAATACATTCTTTAAAAAAACAACAGCAGATTTTTATGCTCTTTATCATCAAAGTTGTTTATTTTTTTATTTTTTCTTTGAGCCAGTGTAGTCTAGTCTGCAAAAATGGGTTTGTATTTGTCCCAGGTTTATCATCTGTGTATTGTTGTAGAAAAAAGTCTTTGTATGCCAGATGATTTCTCTCGGCCAATGACTTCAAATGTTAGAATGGCATTCCAATTATAATTATCTCATCACTCACATTACTTACACCATGGAACCATAATTAGGACCACCAATAAGTGTTTGTTGTTTTTTATTCACAAAAACAGTACTTCGTCATTATTCATATTATGATGCAGGGGAAATTATTGAGATTGAAAATACTGAATAATAATAATAAAAAAAAAAGTTAAAATTTTTTTTAAATTGACATCTACACAATGGACAGCACGTAGACACTTACAAAGTGTCCAGATTTTTTGCGCAAAGCAGATCTTAACATGGAAAAAGAAACATGCAGCGTTATCAAAAATAGTGTGGAATAGACATGATTCAAGCTATGTGTATAAGATGTTATGGAGAACACATTTTCTAAGTGAACCAGAGTGCAGGTTAGTGCAGCGTGTTTCAAAGGCCCTGCTTCGAAATTTAGAATTATAAGTACCATCATAAATCTCAGTGACAATGAAACCATATAAAATAATAATTATTCAGATCAACAGCATAACATGCTACACTGCTCAGAGATAAGATCATAATCCCATCATCACTAATAGCTCTACTGCAGAAATAACATCAGAGACACGACATCGATGTATTTGCTAGTTATTCTATACTTGTTGATGGCTGGTTTAACGCCCTTGATTCTTCTGGTCATTTCATATTAACAAAGGATCTGAAGACAAAACACCGTTGTCCCTGGACGAAATGCGCCCGATATCCTGAGTCCCACCATGCCTAACCCACTTACTTCCATACTATAGATCACACTACGAACATGGGTAATTTTGCTCATGGCTTGTTTAAAACTGCTTTGTCCTCCAATTTCTAACCTCATTCCATGGACACATTTCCATGTGCTGGGAAGAAATTACTTAAACCAAAAGAAATTCTACTAGCTCGGAGGGAAAGAAAGCCATTTATAGGCTACTGATACCATTTACATAATCAGTCCTATAAATTCAAGTGACAACAAATACAAGCATTTTATTATGACAAAGACGTAAAATGTCATCTTATGTCGAAATAAAGATCATAAAGCCCAGTGTCACCCCAAGCCACACAACTGAAAACAAAATCAGAGACACGAGATCGATATGTTTGCCAATCATTTTGTACTTGTTGATGGCTGGTTTTTCGTCTTTGTTTCCGCCCGGGTTGTCGCTTCCTGGCGGTGAATCTGCAGTCAAACTGGCAGCTGCCGCTGGACGAAGTGCTCGAGCCATCATATCGAATCCAGTCCTGCCTGATCCATTTACTTCCATACCATGGACCGCACTGCGAACGTTGGTAATTTTTTTCATGGCATGTTTGAAGTTTTCTTTTGTCTGCAAATGCCTTGCTTCTTTCTGTGAACAAGTTTTGAATTATAACAATTAACAAAGAGATAAAAACGGATACATGCATGATAAAATTTATGATTAACTTTTTGTCGCCCAGAGATAGATTCCCTCAACCAAGACAAAAAAATATTAATATTTTAAAAAACATTAAATGTGGTCAGGTGAATGCAACACAATAATTATTTATCATACAAAGAGATATTTCGATAATTGGCAAAACATAGAGTCTAGCAGTTTTGGAACTTTTCTCTAATATGGAACACTCTGCAAAAGAGGGTAAAATGAACTTGAGTACAGTAGAAAAACTGTCCCTGAGATAAGCATACAGACTCATTTTACGGACAGTTGTAATTAAAATTGACAATAAACATTTTTCTTCCTCTTGATCCTTCTTAGGTGCTTTGTGTAGGTTCATATCGCTCCATTACGTGATTGAGCAAGTACGACTCACAGCTTCTAAATTACATACATACACATACACACACATATATGCACACACCACACGCAAATATACACACACACACAGTGTAATAATTTAACCCTTTCAATACTGAAACACCATTGCTGGTACCTCTTTACTGTTGTGTCAGTTACAAGTTTTGTTTCTCCGCGACTACCTTTTAAAGACAGATCAACAGCCTGATGAAGAATTATATTTGCCACTGAAATAACTGAAACAATTGGATCTCAATATAAACTGGATATGAGAAAATCTAGTTTTCACGACGTCAGTAGTCAAAGGGTTAAAGTGAAGAATAAAGAATTGGGGATGCTTTTCAATTTTAAATACAAGACCTATTAACTATTCGTTAAAATGTTAAGAGGAAGTTCTCCAAAGGTAAAAGTCATCGACAACAACTTTAGCTGTTTGGGTGCTATAATTAATTAATCCATGTCCCAATAAAGTGAATGAATATGAAAAAGAAATATAATTTAACTTCAGAAGACAAACATCAACACAAAAAACTAAAGTATACAAGGACAGAAAAGAGCAAAACTATCATGTTACCTCTTCTAGGTGTTGAAGAAAGACAATAATGATACTGTCGACGACCGTCAAGACAGAGATAATGAGCAAGATGAAGATGTAGATGTTGACCCAAGGTAAGTTATCAGATGACCTCGGCAACAATCCGCTAATAAAACTCAGGTAGACAGACAGGGCCAGTAACACGGTGATTCCTGTTGGAGCAAAATCGCCACTGGAAATGGAGTTGCTCAGAATCTCCGCCCGCCGATTCATAAGACAGAGAGTTGGTAACATTTTCATCTCTTTAAATGAAGTGTCCTTATATGAACATTTGTCACAAGTGACTGGAATACTAGTTGCTAACAATTTCTCAAATGTTAGTACAATTATAGACATAGATCTAATGTCACTTGGCCACCAAGACAACCCAAGAAACTTCATTGAACGCCTAAAAAATATCATTTGAAGCTGATGTGATTTGTCGTAGTCATTGAGGATCTATCCAATCTCTGGGTTTGTTAAAAGGTTCTAAGGAAAAAGCGAAGACCTCACCAAGATCTGCATTTGAGGGTTTGATAGGATTTTATGTATCAATTTAAAAAAATTCTCTAGTACACTCTAAGTTTTTCTGTTTCATCATGCTTACAGTTTATATATGCAAAATAATAGAACTGACCGTAACTAACTTTCTCCCCAGATCCTGGAGGTATCAGGAACACCAGTATATTCAGCAAAGACAGCAGCACCACAGGCAAAATGACGTTGAGCAGAAGAAAGTTTGCCCTTCTTTTCAAGTGAAAGACCAGCTGTGAAAAAGAGTGGTCAGTAATAAAGTGATGCTCTGAATTCTAAGAAGACCCACTCTCTGGTGAATGGGTTATATTCAGTGGCGGTGAATAATTAGAGATATCAAAATTAAACTGATTATTCCAAATGATCTGATTTATCACTCGCTGTATCCAAAGCTTGATCTGTGGTAATATGATATAACAGACGGTTAAATAATTACATACAATCAGTAATATTTACACCGGTGCGATGATGAACTCACGGCAGAAAACTTCAAAATAATTATATTCATCAAACATATAGATATTTCCAACGGCGCTCTTCTAAAATTTCAAAAACTATCTGAAAAATGCATCGCACTGGTTGTCAGGAACGGAGTGATGTTGTAAATGCCGTGTTAGGTCACGACTTCAGTGAGTTAAGTTTTACGATCTTGTTGATTATAACCAGCGTAATTTGTCCTTGAGCTGTTCTCGTGAACAGTTTGTTTTGAAACACCTTTTTTTCTTATAGATGGAGAGAAGGAGGGGCGAGACAGAATAAATGTATAGCTAGGAATGACAGAGCAGTTCTCGACCCCGTGATTTGGATTAACACAGAGAAGGGGCGAGTAAAGGTAGTTTATTTAGACGCTTAGTTGGCGTTCAGAAATTCGTGCATAATAAATTAATACTGCAGGCTGAGCCCGAGTGGCTGCACCAATCAAATGTATGAATCTGGACGGAAGGTCGAGACATAGCTTTAGTATTTAAACCCGTACAGAGCTTAGATAGTGGCCACATGTAGACAATCCATTTACGAAGTGGACGGCGATAGTCCTCAGCCAGATGAGAGACATAGAGACGCAGTTGAGCAGTCCATATTGTGAGGAGCGTGATTCTTGAAAGCTCCAGAGCCTAAGCTACTTGGTTTGATATATGAACCCACAGCAATTACATCCAGCGCTCTCACTCCCAGTGAGAGCCGCATGGTGAGAGTCAAATACTAAGTTGTAATAATGGAAGTGAAACGTTCCACCTACTTTTGAAGACAGTTTCAGAGCTACCGCCGGACAACGCACTGTTGCACAGAGCATTCTCCATGGCGTGAATAGAGGAAATGTTAATATCATATGTCTGGTTGGAATAATAGAATTTAAATTGTCTTATCCGTCGCCATGTGCGCGGATTCCATTTGGCATTTAACTTCATATGAACTACAAATAGTTAGATTGAATAAGTAGTTTTTATAGAAAGCTTTAGTTCCATTAGTTAGATTCAGTTGCCTTTGAATTTATATTTATATTTATATTTGTTACATTAATTACATGTAATTAAACTGCCCTACAGTTCTGCTAAAAATCAAAGCAATTGATTTATTTAGTTTTTAGAATGCAAGTATTTTATTTTTGTGTGTTCGTCGATTGTGGGAGCGGACCTCGCAAGAGTGTCAGTCGAATATTCCCCATCTAACCCACATCGCGACACTGGTAAAAGGAATCACTTCATGATTTGAACATGAGGACCCGCCAGTTACGTTTGGATCTATAGCCTTTCAATGATCACTGATCACTTGTTAAATTCCTTCTTTCTTTCATTATTCTTTTTCTATTATTATTACTTATTGACTACTTCCTTATCTTACTTCTTACTATAATTGAGGTAGAGGGTAAGCATGTAAGCAGCTAAAACTTCGCGACTACATCATCAAAAATTATGAAACTTGGTGTACTGCATCAATGTTTGATGAAGAGTTACGTGGACAGGTTTATTTTGAACAAAAAGCAGTCTTTAATATTATCTATATTAAAATTTTTGAGCCGCAAAAACAGAGTAGCGTTTTCATCGGAAAGGACCGGAAAGTGTGACCGGGAATTGCGCTCTAAGTCACTACGTACTCATTGCCGGCCGAAAGTCAACTTATCACATCTGTCTATTCTACAAGAATTGTGGTGTAACAAAACAATCTATTAGTCTTTGCATCAAACCTAGGTGCCGTTATAAAAACGACCTAGATCTAGATATACAGCTGCATGTGATACAAGGAAATTTTGCAACATTTATCTTGCCGGGGCTGCCTAGTTCTTTTTTAACAAAAAGCAGTCTTTACTATTATTTATACTAAAATTTTCGAGCCGCAAAAAACAGAAACGCATTTGCATTGGATAGAACCGAAAAGTGTGACCTGAAATTACGTTCTTGACCTCTCTTTGAAAATTGGTGGTCGAAAATTAGCCGTGGTATCGAATCTATTTGTGGCTTTTAATGTAGCCTAGATCCAGATAAATAGGTTTGGCTTCCTACAAAGAATCTTCAAGATTTATCTTGCGCAGGTCGGCTAGTTCCATTAATAAACTTTCCAACTGTCACAGTGATTTCTCGCGAAGCATTGTCAGTTTAGGACGGATCTACAGAAGATTTCTAAAAACCCAAAGCACAAATTTTTCATGTCCAAGGTCCATATTACATTTCTCGCATTAGACTCACAGTTTCCGTCTATTCGCCTCCGTCAGTAATTTATTAAATGTGTCCTTAAATTGTCTAAATTTCTCAGTCTTTACCTGTCATGTAAATTGCAAACACTGAGCGTATGTGATTAACCTAGAGTCAGCCAACTCCCACTCATCGTGAGGTGAGAAGTAATTCAAGCTGATTACATCAGAAACTGCAAGGAAGTTAACTTCAAAGGAGCTTTCAGCCCTGAGTTCATTAACCTTATCCTTAAGCTGTCCAATTTTTACCTGTCGTTACTTGTCATCTAAATTGCAAAACACTTACGTTAATCCCAGCAAAACTTGGTCCATATTTTGGACCGTACTCAGCGTATGTGATTAACTTAGAGTCAGCCAACTCCCACTCATCGTGAGGTGAGAAATAATCCAAGCTGACTACATCAGAAAGTGCATGGAAGTTAACTTCCCAGGAGCTCCAACCCATTCCAATCAGCTGAAGATAGAGGTGAGTTCTTGTTGACATTATATCATAGATTATTAACAGGGGATAGAAATACTGTGTGACTGGTTAAAGGAATGATTTGTAGAGAGATCGGATTATCGATCTATTGGGTAATTGATTAATTATCAAAGTTAAGATTTAAATATTGAAAGTTAAAATTTAAATATCAAAAATTAAATTATTGATTTATTTAAAAAATCAAATTCATTAACCACTTGACTGACTGTGGACGTTTTTGCACATAAAAAAAGGTCTCTAGCTGTCATTTATGATGTCTTATGGGTGGATGGACGGGTGGATGGGTGGATTGATGAATGGATGGATGGATAGATGGATGGATGGATGTATAGATGGATGGGTGGCAAGATTGATGTTGTGATGTGAAGATATGAAGAATGGATGAATGGATACACAGAATATCGTGCACGGGTACAAACAGTAGTGAATGGATAATGGCTACGTTGATGGACCAGTCAGAGCATATTTTTATGGCTATGTGGATGGGCGGACGAGACGTGAATAGATATCTTTGGGATGCATGGATGAAAAAAGATGGATGAAAGTATTACTGGCAGATGGATTGATTGCAAATGGATAGTAACATACTAAAATAAGAATAAAACTTTTCATATTTGAAATGTGTGACGAAGAATACAAAAGTGTACTACAGTATTATCGCTACCTCTATTGTGCACTCCTGTTCATCAAACGGGTATTTGGTCAAGTCGAGATCACACGATGTTGAGAAAAGACTGCCTGGGACCCATGAGGTCGTTCCATCAGGGTATATGGTCGTGGGCCTGTGTAGGAATCAACACATGAAAACTCTTTGTGCACGAATCCAGATAATGTATTTGGAACATTGTATCTCCACAAACACATGTTTCTACATAGATCTGTCTTGTATGGAGCAATAAGAATATCTTTGCTTTCATCAGATGGTTGCATAAATAAGTATCCACTCAGTATTTACTGCAAACTGTTAGATCTAATTTCTGAAGTAGCCTACAATACTGGTTTAATTATTTATTAACCACCATCATAATTTACTTCTTCAAACTGTGATCAGAAATTAACGAGACTGTTCTGATTTCTCAAACATATTCAACTTATGTATTATTTCTCATCAAATCCCTGGAAGTACTCCCCTCCTGCATTTACACAGCGGATGTGAAGGCTTTTTGGAAACACAGCTGGATGTCATCCTTTGGGATGCTGGCGAGGGTCTTTGACGGTGTTCCTTGGATCTCCTCAGTATCATGGAAGCGCTGCCCTGTCAGTGGCATTTTAAGCTTTAAGAAAAGAAATAGTCTCTGGGTGCCAAGGCAGGGGAATAAGGGGGATGGGTTATAATTGTCATTCTGCTTGAAAGGAGGTATTGCTGCACACCTTAGAGCTTTGTGGGCGGTTGCAGTGTCATGCTGGAGGAACCAATCCCCTGAGGTCCACTGAACTGTTCGCACTCGTTATCTCAGTCGCCTTATAACTTGGACATATTTTCTTATGATCTTCATGAATAACAATACTGAATTTCTCCACATTTTGATCAGTGAAAAATTTCCCTGGACGCCTCCTGCCCGGCTTATCATAATACAAACTTTCACATGCCCTAAACCTTGAAAGCCATTGGAAACCCTGTGGCCTGCCTGCTTATTGCGCCTGCCCAAAAAAGCCGTCTTTAGCATATCGAAAGTCTCAGTTGCAGTTTTCCCGAGTTTGATGCACATACGTTGTACTTTAGAAATATCCATGATTCTACAAAATTCTTGGAGAACAGGCAAGAAAACTCTTATGTCGAGGAAGTTAGAAAATAATTATTAGGTTGAATATGTTTGAAAAAAAACGTCGTCATGGCAATATAACATGGCTAACAAAATAAGACGTCAAATAATGAAAACGATTAAAGTAAGTCGTCTGCAATTTTTTATGACAGACAATCAAAGTTTCGGAAAGTCATTAAATACACACTCATTTAGTGCGCTTATTAGGTGGGCACACATTGAGACCAGTCTCGTTATTTTTTTTAGCATAGTAGTATTTACCAACTTGTTGTACTTTCAAACATTGGTAATTCTAAAACAAAAGGAAAAAGGAAACAAAAATCTGTCACAATCGGAAACAAATCTCTTCAGTTTTTACAATATGTAAACTTCTTAAAAAGAAAATGGTAACGAAAAAACAACAACAACGAAACAACGGAACGAAACAGAACATGAAAGTAAAATGAGAGCAGTTTCATATTTCATTTCATTTTGACTGGTTCTTGAGCAATGAAAAACCATCATCAAAATTTCATCTGCATTGGATCCGTCTACTACCTCACTTAAATTTTGAGTTCTTTGTATTTTTTTGTATTTTTTTTTTTTGTATACTTGTATTTAGATTGCCTCAATGGGGCTTTCAGATTTAAAATCCCAGCATTATAAAACTGCAAAATCTTCAATGAGAGACGGAAATCGAAGGCGTTCGCTTTCAGGTTTCTTGCCGCATAACCGTAAGATCTTTTGTTGATAACCTTACATGTTATCTATACTGTTTGAAAAGAAATCTTTGAAGAAGCATCAATATTCGGCATTTATTGGCACGACTGCAACACCACAGAGTAAACATGTAAAGATTAACAAGGGTAACCTACGCATGATCATCTTTGAAAATATCTCGATCCCCTAAAGTATTGGCCAGTGCAAGCCTGGGTCTCCAAATGTCTTTTGCCTTCGGGTGTATGGCGAAGACTCCTTCATAGGAGTTCCATGCAACAATCTGTGGATGGATGGATGAATGGGTGGAGGGTGAATGGATGGATGAATGAATGAACGGAACGATGAATAAATATATGTATGGGTGGAGAACACCCGGGCAGATGGACATAATGATTATATGGATAAGAGAACACATGGCTGAATCAGTACCTATATAAAAGCACCACAGTGTTCTACTCATTTACTGATAAAGTCTACATTCTGGGTCCGAAAATCACAGCAAAGACAAATATAAAGTAACTTGCGTACAAAGTGTTGAGAATTGTCACAAACTCCGCCTTTCTTTTATTAGGCCTGCCTCTCTCTCACCATCCGGTGATTCATTGATCAGCTGTCACGTTTAGACCTGAGTAACTGTTCTGGTTGTTATTGTTGTTGTATTGGATAAACTTGTCATTATTTCAGAACATCACTGGGGGGAAGGGCCGGGCGGGGAAGGGGGATATTGCATGAAACATTTAATTAATTTTACATGTGCCATACCACCACTAGATTCACTGGAACACCCCGAAACAAACAATATAGTTGTGCATAGAGATCATCAATTGTACTGACCTCTGTGCATAGCACATTAACCCAGGACTGTGTTATTATTAACGTGATAAATCTTGAAAGAAATTTAATGTCCATAATCAGACATGAAAAATATTCTTTGCTCAAAATCTGATCATGAGCCCTTTGCTGATTTTCGTCCGATACGGATGAAAACTTTTCCGTTGCAGTTATAAAAATAACCAAAAAGGCCTTCTGTTACACTCTGAACTCTCACACCATAATAAAAATGAGGATTTTCAAGAACACTAATCCATAGTCGTGCCCATGAATGTCAGCTTGGTGTAACTTGGTTTTTCTTGGAGATAACCCCCCGAACGTCTTTCTAAAGTCTAATAACCCCGAGACGAAATAACCTGATTGTTTTGTGTCTTTTCTCTCAGCCTACAGTTTAAATGAATGGAGGACAAGTTCGAACTTCCTAAAAAACTATTACAATAAAGTCTGATAAATTTCCTTTAGGGCCTGGCCACGCCATCTAGATACTGGTGAAACATTGACGTATTCTTTGACGTATACCGAGAGTTCCTTGCCTGTCGTGGAATTTTTATGTACTGATGTTTTCATTGCAAAAAAACAGTTAATTGCAGCGCTGTGCAGAAACATAGAGGTAGATGCTATGCCAGGACCGAGAAATCAGTGCTAAGCAATGACATGGGCATTAATTCTGTTCTCGGACTGAAAAAGTCACTGATATGCCATGACAAGAATTCGGTCACCGATACATTCTTCTCTCAGAGTAAAGGGTTGTAACAAAGAAATCATGGACGCTGGGTTAAAAAGGAGGGTATTTGAATCAATACCTAGCGTTACATGTGTTAATATATCTATAGATACACACACAAACACATGACCCTCCCTGCTGCGACGTTCTAAGAAGCCAGTGATGCATTACATACTTCTGTTTTGTTGATATATAGGACCTAAATCATATCCGTCGTGTCAACTTATGGACTCTTGAACTCTTGAAGACATGTCTTTTATATACCCTGTGATCACCCTTTCGCTCTGTTCACCCCCCCCCCACCCCCAACCCTCGTCTGAACATTTCCTTTAAAAGTCCCCATCCCTCCACCGGCAGCATTTCTTTCACTTCACAAGCACTGAATTCTTTTGAATCAACACCCAAACTTGGCAGTGTTTATCTACTGAGTCACATAAAAGTTCTCTTCTTCATTTTACAAACTTATTTTGAGCCGCCCAACGAATGTCAATCAGTTCACCATATATAATTATGTAACAGGACTGTAATTTGCTGTCTTTGTCAGCTCATCACTCATCAGCAGTTCCGGTAATACGGGATAAGGAAGGTGAAGGAACAAGGACCTTTAAAAAAAAAAAAGTAGAACAGAAAACCTACAGTTACAGTATCTCTACTAAAGATCTAATTGCCTTGAAAAATTCAGAACACAGAAGTACCATTATAGCTTTTGCCTTGTGATGTCTACAGCGCCAATGATGGAGATCATGATGTCGATTTTAATGAATGCGATGTTGATGATGATGATGATGGTGATGATGGTGATAACGATGACAATGATGATGATGATGATGATGACAATGATAATGGGGATAATGATGAACCCGGTGCCGATGATGATGATGATAATGATGATGACAATGATGATGATGGTGATATTGGTGATGATGATGATGATGGTGGTGGTGATGATGTCGATGAGGATGATGATGATGATGATGGTGATGATGACAATGATGATGATGATGATAATGGTGATGATGATGATGGTGGTGGTGATGATGGTGATGGTTGTAACAGCTGAGGTTGTTCTAGCACGTTATAGTAGGGGGGAGTTAGTTGATATAACTACAACCCTTTAGAAAACGAAACTATTACAGCTGTAAAATAAATAAACACGAGATCCGACGATAGATTAAATAATACTAAAGTTTAATAACTGTATAGTGAACAATAAATTACCAGGAAGACACCAGCGAAACTAAATATCTACGCCACACAAAATGAAACTCACTTACTCACCCACCCACCCACTCACTCAGGTCCATATATATAAACATTCCTACAGAAAGTTCCCGAAATAAACGTTACCTTTGCCCTCGCACAAACTAACCAATCACGCATCAATACGTCATCAGGTTACATCACTCAAGGCCAAATCTGGCGTAAACATCCTTATCCACAGTGTTATCGAATGTTCGGGAACATACTAATATTTACTGAACGAGTCAAAACACCTGACAACAAGCGAGCGAGGAAAAAAACTACTCACTAGAAAAGAAGGTCAGGTCACGGAGTACAGTACACTCTGGCGGTCGTCAACAATAAAATGAAAGAAGAAATGAACACATGCTCACCAGTGTAAGAAGAAAACGGGGGAGGGCAAGGGATAGCTTGCAGATGCTACACAACTCCCCAATTTAAGTTGAATATTTTTCAACTCCAAAACATTATTCAGCGTCTGCAATATCTTGAAATAATCTTATAGCACTCCCAATCTCACAAAGGTAGTTGCTAATTCTATTACAATTAATAACAATTTCAGTGTCTTCCCGAATGTCATCACAAATACAATACAATGCAGTGTACTTTGTATCACTAATACCATAACTAATACAATACCGTCATTGCTTCCCAATAGTAAACATTAGGCCTACTAGTCAAAATAACACAACGCCACCACTGTGGTGAAACAATGGTCAATGATATTATTACAAATCATATAAGGTGAAACGATGGCCCATCGTTTACACAATGCTTCGTGCACGAATCATAGCATATAACTTGTTGTACATAACATGGTTATCTCCAAAATGTATAACTCATACGTACAATGGCCAAAAATACCAATACATACCGACCACTGATTAGGGTCTTTCTTCATCATATTAGGTCAAAACAAGTTACAACATTGCAATATAACACAAACACTGCTTGCTCGCAGTCCCCATTTGGGTTACATTTTTCAAAAATTACACCAAGTTCCATTGGTAACTAATATGACATAGCATAAAACCAAAATGTGACTAACACATCATGACTCTCTATCAGCCATCAATTCAATATTCAATCACAGATGAACTATGTCCCCAATTACAGTACAATACTGCCGTCCTAGAAATTCATCTAGTAGGCAAAAGTATGGGTTACAATGCATTTCACTGATAGTGTACTACTTTAAAATACCCTGCTCAGGAAATCGGCACAGACATTTTCTCTGCCTTTTACGTAGTGAATCCTGAATCGATAAGACTGTAAAAATAAACTCCATCGTAATAACTTTGGACTGTCAAACTTGGCAGAGTTCAAAAACTCTAATGACCGATGGTCAGTTTGGAGCACAAACTCCTTTCCATACAAATACAAAGTAAACTTTTTTACAGCCCAAACAATAGCTAAACATTCGCGCTCTGAGACCGAATATTTTGTCTCACGAGGCAATAGCTTACGACTAGCATATGCCACAGGGTACAACTTTCCCTCGTGTTCCTGCATAAGACTAGCGCCTAATCCGCGATCTGATGCATCAGTTGCTAAGACAAACTCTTTGGAAAAATCTGGCAAACATAACACGGGTTTGGAGATAATGACATTCTTCAAAGAGGTGTACGCTTTCTCCTGCGTTTCATCCCACTGAACTATGTTGGGCTGACCCTTTCTAATAAATCAGACAATGGTGATGCAATCGCTGAAAAGTTAGGAATAAATTCATGGTAATATCCCACTAATCCTAAGAATGCTTTCACTTCCTTCTTAGTGGTGGGTCTGGGTGCGTCTCGTACCTTACATACATTCTCTTCTAACAGGCCAATCATACCTTCTCCCACTAAGTGTCCAACAAAGTCTACTTCAGACGTTCCAATCAGACACTTCGATGGTCTTGCAGTTAATCCAGCTTGGTCCATCCTCTGCAGTAAGTCCTTGAGAGTCTTCACATGCTCGTCGAATGTCTCTGTATGAATCAGCAGGTCGTCCACATATGCTGTCACATTGTTCATTCCACGGATCAATGGCTTTACGACCCTGTTCAGCGTGGCTCCTGAGTTCATCATCCCAAAAGGCATCCGAATGAATTCATAGTGCTCGCCCATGGTGACGAACGCCGTCTTGGGAATGTCTTGCTCTCGAACTTTCACTTGCCAGTATCCCTTGCTCAGGTCAATCCGAGAGAATAATTTTCCTCCCGATAGACTCTGAAACACTTCCGATGGCGCTGCTGTCGGATGAGGGTCGAATACTGTGATCTTGTTTAACCTCCTGTAGTCGATGCAGACTCGGTTGGATCCGTCCTTCTTCTTGACGACAACAATAGGTGAAGCATAAGCTGATGAGCTCCTTCGAATGATGCCCAGCCGTTCCATGGTGGTAAGCTCCTCCTTCAAGGAGTCGCGCATAGCGTAGGGCACCGGGTATGGTCGTTGACGAACTGGTACTTCTGTCGTAAGGTCGATGCGATGTTCACCCAACTGGCAGCATCCAGGGAGATTGGTGAAGACGTGTTGGTAATCCTTCACCACATCGCAGAGTTCTTGACGTTGTTCCGACGTCAGTTGCGTTCCATACTGGACATCTCTGTAGCCTTCATTCTGGTTCCAGCTTCCTAGGTCGGCAAGGTCCTCCGTCGTTCCACCGTTGTCGCCTTCCAGGTCGCAGTCCTCGATAATTGTCATGCCAGCTGACTCCACGGGTTGACTCTTGTCCATCATGTCGTCCTCTGCCAGTACAGTCTCAGCACTATCACCGCCGCCGTCCTTTATGGCGTTGACATGTCCAGGCGTGGTATCTCTCCTACTGTTGTCCATCCCACACATCTCGGTCACAATAGGTCTCGGTTCCGTTGCCACTGCTGCTGCTTTTGACGTCCTTGGAATGTATCTCTTGAGGAGGTTGGCGTGCAAGGTCTTTTCTTTTGCACCCATCTTGACTCTATAGTCGTTAACACCGACAACTGAGACTACCTTATATGGTCCCTTCCATTGGACTAGGAGCTTGTTAGTGTTCGTCGGCAGTAGCACCAACACTTCATCTCCGGGGCGGAACTTCCTCTCTCGCGCCTTCCGGTCGTAGTAGGTCTTCTGTCTACCTTGAGCCTTAGAGAGTTCTTCCGTCGCTAACTTCCATGTGTCCTCCAGCCTCTCACGTAGTTCCATGACGTACTGGTAACTGGTCTTCGTTTCCGGCTCCTCTACGTCCTTGGTCCATAGTTGTCGTAAGATGTGCATGGGTCCTCTCACAGTTCTCCCATACAGCAACTCGAATGGGGCAAACTTGGTCGACTCTTGGGGAACTTCACGATATGCGAAGAGCGGCGGGTTGATGTATCTGTGCCACTGCTTGGGTTGCTCTGCGCACAGTCGTCTTAATGTTTTCTTCAGTGTGCCGTTGAATCGCTCCACCAACCCGTTGCACATAGGGTGGTAGACTGTAGTGGTCGACTGTCGAATTCCCAGTAGTCTATTCGTTTCCTTCATGACATCTGACATAAACTGGGTCCCTTGGTCGGACAAGATCTCTTCGGGCACACCCAAACGGCTGTAGATGTTCACTAAGGCTTCTGCTACCGTTTCTGCGTCGATCTTCTTCAAGGGTGTGGCTTCAGGGTAGCGAGTAGCGTAGTCTATGTACACCAGGATATACCGATGTCCACCTTCACTTGGGGGGTCGATAGGTCCTACTAAGTCCACGGCCACTCGCCTAAATGGTACGTCCACTACTGGCATACTCTGCAGGTGCACCTTTGGGGTCGTTCCTTTGTTCACCGTCCTCTGGCATATGTCGCATGAGCGGCAGTATCTCGCGACGTCACCTTCAATTCCAGGCCAATAAAAATTGCTCATAACTCTGTCTTTGGTTTTCTTCACGCCGAGGTGTCCTCCGACGATCGAGTCGTGGGCTACACTCAGTACATACTCTCTCAGTTTCTCGGGTAGTACCACTTGCCTCATAACCGTCGCCTGTCTCAGGTCCTTGTAGATCCGGTACAGTACTCCTCCATGTTTCTCAAAATGAACAGATTTATTGCCTCTATTAGTTAGGATCTTCTTCTGCTCTAACTTCCTAATGACTTCGTCTTCTTCTTGGAGTCGGATAAGTTCCTCTCTATCCACTCCCGCGTGCCGTTCTGCCCTCGGCACCTTCAGCGACGTAGACCGGTCCTTCCTCTTCTCCTGGGCCCTCGTGGTCACCGCTCCTACCATCACCTCAGTATCAGGGTCGTACGGATCCTTCGCTCCGTCCACGTTCCCGACTACTAGGTCGCAGATGGTCTCCGGGAGACACAGCGCCGTCACTTTGCCCGTCAGGTAAGGCGTCTTCACGTCGATAACGGCTTCCTCCGCCGCTAGCAAGGAGTTATCGATCCTCGCGATAAGTTTCTTCCCACCGGTGAGCTGTCCGTCGTCCACCAGTGCTCGCCGCACCACTACACCTTCACAGCCGGTATCTCTTAGGACATCTACCGCTCGATTTCCAATCAAGCCCTTCATCACTGGTAACTTCAGTTTCTCCACGGTCCTTCCGTCACTGCATCCTCCGCAAGTAACAGGCACCGCTAACTGTAGCTTCCCGTCCTTCATTACCGCTTGAACGTTGATGCTGGTGTCAGCCGTCGTCGCATCCTGTCTCGACGACTCGTCCGCCGCTATCACTACGGCCGCCGCCGCCTTGTTCGGCTTGCCTCGTCCCATATCCTTCTGGGCTGGACACATCCTCCGAACGTGGCCTGGCTTTCCACAAAGGTAACATTTCAACTCACCTTTGTCGTTTAACTTTGCACGACACTCCGTCGCCTTGTGTCCCGGCCTCTGGCACCTATGGCAGACCTGTGGGCTTCTGTCTCCGTTGGGCTTCTGTCGCACTGGCCGGCTCTGCAGACTGGCGCTCCCGCTGAGCGTCCGGTTCCTCGCTACCAGGTACGCCTCCGCTGAATCTGCGATGTCCTGTAGCGTCTTTGGTTTCCTCTCCCTCACATGGGTTGCAAGGTCTGGTGGGCAGGCATCCATGAATTGCTCTCTGACGAACAGATCTCTCACTCCTTCGTAGGTCTCCTCCGTCTTCGACAGCTTTATCCACCTCTCTAAATAGGTCTTGATCCTGGTCAAAAACATTCCAACATCTTCTCCATCTTCAGGCTTACCTTGTCTGAACATGAGTCTGTATCCGTCCTCTGACAGGTTGTACCTCTTCTGCAACGCTTCCTTGACCTTGTCGTAGTCCTTGGCTTCGTCGATCGGTAGTCTGCAGAAGCACTCCAAAGCTCTCCCGGTCAGCAGGGCAGACAGTGATGTCGTCCAGGTGGATCTGGGCCATTCAGCTGTCTCAGCAAACCTCTCAAACCGCAGCAACCAGCTATCCAGATCGTCCTTCTTATCCTGAAATGCAGGTAGCTTGGGTCTCTTGGAACTAGCGTGGTCGTCGGTCTTCTGCGCTGAGTCGTTGCCTCCACGTTGCTGGCGCATCCTCTCTATCTCCAACTCGTGGTTCATCTTTTCCCTTTCCAGCTGTCGTTCAGCCTCCTTCTCATGAGCCTGTCGTTCAGCCTCCTTCTCATGAGCCTGTCGTTCAGCCTCCTTCTCCTGTCGTTGAGCCTCCAGCTGTCTTTCTCTTTCTAGGCCTTCACGGAGGTAGTCCCGTCTCTCCTGCCCAGTGAGCTCCATAGCGTCCGCTTCCTGGCTAAGCCTTCCAATAACCTCCGACATGTTGTAGATAGCTTGTCGGTGATATTCTACAATAAACTATGTAAATAAATCTAGTAATTTTGATCTGGTCCGCTCGAATATGGTCGGATCCCGGACGAGCCCCCAATATGTAACAGCTGAGGTTGTTCTAGCACGTTATAGTAGGGGGGAGTTAGTTGATATAACTACAACCCTTTAGAAAACGAAACTATTACAGCTGTAAAATAAATAAACACGAGATCCGACGATAGATTAAATAATACTAAAGTTTAATAACTGTATAGTGAACAATAAATTACCAGGAAGACACCAGCGAAACTAAATATCTACGCCACACAAAAGGAAACTCACTTACTCACCCACCCACCCACTCACTCAGGTCCATATATATAAACATTCCTACAGAAAGTTCCCGAAATAAACGTTACCTTTGCCCTCGCACAAACTAACCAATCACGCATCAATACGTCATCAGGTTACATCACTCAAGGCCAAATCTGGCGTAAACATCCTTATCCACAGTGTTATCGAATGTTCGGGAACATACTAATATTTACTGAACGAGTCAAAACACCTGACAACAAGCGAGCGAGGAAAAAAACTACTCACTAGAAAAGAAGGTCAGGTCACGGAGTACAGTACACTCTGGCGGTCGTCAACAATAAAATGAAAGAAGAAATGAACACATGCTCACCAGTGTAAGAAGAAAACGGGGGAGGGCAAGGGATAGCTTGCAGATGCTACAATGGTATTAATGTTAAATCGCCCTGACTGTTTTCTGTATGAAATGTTTGTTTTTTCTTACGAATTGTCAAGAGCAGGTTAGTTTTATAAATGCCGTGCTAGGTCAACGAATGATCTATATTTGTTACGTAAACTATGGGTACCCTTTAATATTAATAGCTGCCTTAGTCAAGAGCGATATCGATTTCAGATCAAATCAGTCAAACGTTGAAAATGATTATTCTTTTACAACATATTGCTTTATTAGTACTTATTGTGTGTGTGTGTGTGTGTGTGTGTGTGTGTGTGTGTGTGTGTGTGTGTGTGTGTGTGTGTGTGCGTGCGTGCGTATTTTGTGATATATTCTATTTAATGCTTTTTTTATTTTTAAAGTAATTAAATTTAACGAGTAGACACTTTCCATCTCCTAATAAGATTGCTCTGAATATGCTGATGATGATGATGATGATGATGATGATGATGATGATGATGATGATAATGATGATGGTGGTGATGATGAGAAAGGAGGAGGAGGATTGTTGTTGTGATGCTGAAGATGGCGGAGCTGCTGATGATGACCATAATTGACGATGAGGAGGATAATAATGATGATGATGATAATGATGATGATGCCGGTGATGATGATGACGAGCATGATGATGTATCTAGGCATGATGATGTATCTAGGCATGATGATGTATATAGGCATGATGATGTATCTGGGCATGATGATGTATCTAGGCATGATGATGTATCTAGGCATGATGATGTATCTAGGCATGATGATGTATCTAGGCATGATGATGTATCTAGGCATGATGATGTATCTAGGCATGATGATGTATCTAGGCATGATACATAGGAAAAAAGACAGTCTAAGAAAAAAAGAAGCAAAAAATCACAAAAAATGACCCGCTTACCTCATCCCGCCACAGCATACCTAGAAATCCATTGCAAACAAAACTCTGCTGAACATCGTCTACTGCCTTAATGGCCAAGAGTTGAAAGGTCACGTTCACGTCTAAAATATGAGACTGATTCCTTATTGGTCGAACTTCAGTGTTGTAAGTCTTAGGACCCAGTTTGTCTTCAAACAGTTGTAAAACACGTTGGTGTGTCTGAGCGTGGCATTGGTGGGGAAGATTCGATACGCTCAACAAAATTGTGAGTAGTTGGAAACAAAACTCAGAGAAACACTGACGATACATCATTGGTGTAGGCCTCAACGTGGCGGTAATCTCAGGTCTTGGACAATCTGCGAGACATGTTTAATCTTAGGAAGAACTGAAACTCTTGTTACTACGATATTATGAGACTATCCTTGCTAAACAAATGTTTTGGTCCTTAAAATCCTAACACCATGTGTGAAAATTAAGGATAACAAGTATAAAGTATGTAGAAGTCAACAGTTCTCTACAGTATCATTACAATCTCCGTAATGCCAGCTTACTTCCGCGATCAAAAAGATGGTAGATTCACCGCGTGATTAAGTTTTTAAAACCTAGGCTGCTAGCAAAAGATTCACTCCCAAGCAAATTTTCTGCTCGGGCTCGATCAACACATTGTTTATAATATTAATATATTATGGTGCAGTGAAGTGACTTGACAGTATGACTATGACTTACCTCCATCACCTTGTAAAAAAAAAAAAAGTCCACAAGAAGAAGCTTATAATGTATTCCATTCGAAAAATGTCATTTCCCACTGTCAACTAAATCCCGGTTACTTCCATTAATTTACAGCGTTTGACAAAACCGTACGGGATAAAAAGATGTATTTGATTTTATTGTACGCGCCAAGGGCAAAGTTTGTTCTGTGCGAGGTGCATTCATTCAGATCAGCTTTGTGCACGGGGCTAGAAGTTTCATGGCCCAGTTAAACATAATTACTCTTTGAATAACTTACCGAACGTAATAAAACTTCAAGACCGGCTCTGAATCTCCTCTGAATGTAAATGTAATACTTTATAGCCTGGTTGATCTGTAGATGGATTTTGTGTCAGATATTTGAATGGGAAGGTATCTTATTTTCCTGCCTACATTCCAATTTTAACACATGAAGGGTACGTTGATCTGGATAAAAAAGGTATCAACATCACTATATCTGTGTTGTGATATACATGGATGATGGAATCTTTTTGTATCATTCTTTCCAATGGAAATTTCAGGCAAAATCATGAGGGAAAATGATGATTTTACTGGATCGAAAATTTGTTGTGAAATAGAAAAATCCACTTGTATAGCAGTGACTCTTACGGGGAGGGGGGGGGGGGAGGGAGTGATTCCCTCCTCCCCCCCAGTCACACCTGCCTAGATCCGGTTGTTTGTTGTTGTTTTTATTTCGTTGAGCGGGGAAGCATTTTGTCTGTTAAATGAATGCACATTAGTCGTATTGTTAAAGCACTAACTTTTTTGTTGTTTTCTAACATGGAAACGGTTGTCCCATCAGTGGTACTAAATTTATGGAATTCAATCTGAATTGTTCGTGGAGACATACAGCAATTTGAACATATGGGTGGGGGATGGGTGGTGGGTGGAATACTTTTAAATGGTTACGAGCCCGTGATCTGGAAAGTAGAATATTTTTGTACTACCAGGCATAGGCTAACATGTGAAGCATCAAACGCACTATACAATATACACTTGAAATGCTGCACCGCCCACATAGGGTCAAACTGGTATATTCTTTTTATGGAATAATATAGCCCAATGGAACCCTATTTCGTCGTCATCAGACAGTTAGAAGTCATAATGTTAACAAAGGTAATTTCTAGACGTGTTCTATTCACGTGGGTGTGCATTGCAATCAGACATAGTACGACTCCAGAGTTGTATGGCGGCTGTCATGTAAATCGCTGAGCTTTTCATGTGTATATTATGCGGGCTAAACTTTGGCCCGTTAATACGCCCGAATGCAAGAGTGTACTTTGGCATTAATGCAATAGTGTCTGTGTATTCATGTGACGAGGGTACAAATATAATCATATTTATTATACATACATATTTATAAAACGGATGTGTTGATATATATATATTTTTTTTAAAGTAGTGTGCGTATTTGTATATAGTTTGGGCATAGATTTTGTGCTTTATATGTGCACATTATGTGTCTAGTATTTATGTCAACGTGGCATATGTATGTATTTCTAGGTATAATCAACGAGCTGTGCATGTGTCTGAATTATGACATGCATTCTTTAGTCAAGCTCAAGAAAATAAGTCCCGAACTGAAGGACACAATATTTCAAACTCCTCTTTTCAGAAGTATGACCAGTGCCCTTAGGTCTGTGTTTTCATTGTCAACAGAACTAGAAATAAACAGGTAATTTGAGCCTGTACCATCAGTAGTGAAAGACGGGGTCCAGGGCCGGATTTAGATCGGGGCTCGAGGCACTTCAGATTCAATGGGCCCCTCATATATAATAATACACGGCAAATCACCAAATTTACACAACTGATTTTGTTTACTGTACGTTTTGGGGAACTCACAGATTTAAACATACATAGAAAGGTTAAGTGAGTTATAGATCTGAAGTATATAATTAAGTGTGTGCATGCAAGCAAAACTCCAAATAGAATTTTAGGTAACACTAATTACAAAGAACATGCTGCTGTGTCCTTTTAGGTTTCCATAAATAACAATGGGTGACTTAACAATTTACACAACACACTGAAAGTTGTTATTGTATTTTCGTATGGGGGTGGAGGCTCCGAGGGAAAAAATAGGGGGGGGGGGGGTAAGCCCCCTTTACGTCCCTACAAATTCGGTCCTACGGATCAACACCGTCAAACAGTGCTTATAGGTAGTGACCTCACGAAAATGAACATGAACAAAATGAGGGCTTGGAAATCAAACCACAATAGATGGTAGTTTTCATACACGCACGCACGCACACACACTAACACACACACAGTATATCTAATGTGGTACCTCAAACATCAAAACATATTAACCTAATTGAACTGTCATCTGAATTTTTACAACAATTTGCCTACTCTTTGATTTTCTACAACCTTGAAGCTGAAGGTAGTATTCCTTACCGACTTTCTGAATTTATGCAGTTCGCTATTTAAGGCCAAATAATTGTTTGATAAAATTCCTATTTTGATATTCAACTCCTCAAAAATACCAAGAGGCGAAAGACTGGCCTAAGGTAGACATTAAAATGTGATGCTAATGTCACCGAGCCTTAAAGACACTAAAGGTTTATCATTCGACTATAACCTCAATGCTGTTGCTTTCATGGACTTCAAATTAATGTTGATAAGGTGAAATAGTTAGGTCAACCCAGTTAAAGGAACAAAGACACCACAGGAAGACCATCATAAATATTGCCCGCTGGTAAATAAAAAAAAAGGTCCATTGTGACGCTCAGTTACAATGATAGCGCAAAATGCTCGGGAACAATTAACAGCAAATTGTCGTTGAAATTGAGCAGAGGCTTATCAAACAACGCATTCCATTTTCACTAATGATAACATGTTTACCACTTCCCATAGAGTTTTACCGTTCGATAATTCCCCGTCATTTTTTCCATCCAGCAAATTAAACATTCAAGATAAAGTTACAACGGGAGACAGATCAATAAAAACTCTCAGACCAATCCTAAATGTCAAATAGACTTGATTCTCTGTCGGAACATTTTAAAATGATTCTAAAACTGTCATTCCACCATCCATCAAGTACCCACCTTCCGTTGGGGATAGGTTGGGGGTGGGGTGGGGGGGGGGTGTAACCTTCAGATTATGACAAGCCTACTTGGGGTTAGGGACGGGTTATATTGAGCATGGCTTATATAGATAGGCTTTACTGTAATGGTAATACATTTTTTTAAATATTGGATTGATTTCCTTTTTTCAGCTAATTAAATTGTTAGATTGTGATATGAAAATCACATCTCCAATGAAACTCAAATAGTTCACCAAATTGCTATCTAAAATGTTAAAACATTGAAGGATTATCACATAGACATTCAACATGGCCATATACGTTCGTTCAACAGAAAGGGGAGGGGATGAGGCCAACCGTATGAAAAGCTTGTATTTGGGTACAGGAGAGGGTCAGAAATCGCAGGTACTCTGGATTACTGTGTTACTGATTCTTTGACGGGGGATGGTCGGCTGGGCGCTGTGCTGTGCTGATGATAAAATCATCTCTCTACATCTACGTCGGTCATGTTTCAATGCCTGGGTAATACTGTATATTTTTTTAGTTTATTCAGTGATGTTGTCTGCTCATTTCTTCCTCTGCCTGCCTTTTCTTCTGCTGCACTGGTCTATGCCTTGCAAGATAGTTTTGGATAAGTCATCTGCTCTGACATTGCTGTCTCATTTTAGTTTTCTCTTCTTGACTGTTGCAATGAGGTCTTTGTAGTTACGTGGCCTGTGGTCTGTCAGACGATGTTGCACACGTCTTCATGCAACAGTAGGAAATGTCAAGGATTATAATTCTCTAGCGTCTCATCTCTCTACTGCTTGTATTCTTCTCTGCAGAGCTTCTGTTAAAATCCAGAACTCATATGCGTACAGAAATATGGACATTACTGGTGCACACATTAGGTTTAGGTTGGCCTTTAGGCTGTTTCTGTCTCTGCAGATTAGCCTGAGTTTTGTCATGGCTGCTGATGTCTGTGCAGCTCTTGCGTTCTCTTTCTGTGTGAACTTTGGGCAAAGTCCCTTTCATATGTACGATGTCCATTTTGCTTAAAAGCTGACTTTGTATCATCAATGGAATTCTATTGACATCAGGATTACTTTTATTACTTTTTATCTCCGTCTTTACGGTGTCCATTATGTAGTAATAACATTCAACATTTCTATAAGCTTATTTTCATCATGTCTTCCTATTTTAGGAATTTAAACTTTGGCGTCCCATGTCTCTAAAGTAGTGTCAACGAAGTTAGAGCACTTGTATACTGGAATTGGAGTGACGAAATGTAAAAACAGAAAACCATTGTCGTCCCCAGTCTCTGTGTAGGCTACATGTAGATGTAACTCTTCAATATATCTATTGTGTAGTCAAATAATTACATTTCTACTAGTTTTCTCATTTCTATTTCCTTATCAAACAATTATCATTTAAAAGAAAAGAATACACGTTATATTTACACCATACTCGGTTGCTTGGATCGTGGTAGATAACAAGCAACAGCTGGGCAGCATGCTTGGGTAAACAGCCGATGAGAGAACGACATGCTTAGGGCAATTTCACGGTAACTAAGCACGGCGTGAATTGTTTGCATTCCTTTGTATTATAGAGCATGATTTGTTTCTGTCACATTTGTTGCAGAACGGACAAGGGTGATTGTAAACTGTAATTCAGCTTACCAGCCTTATATTAATACGTGATTCGTCAGGTATACTCTCGTAAAGGCACTATTACCTGCTTTAGAATTTGCTCCCATTACAAGTAAAAATGCTTTGAAAAATGATACTGTAGCTCCACCACCCTCAAAATGTACAGAACACACATTTTACAAGTGTCTCAGAGTTTTAATCCAGTGCAGACTGTGAAATAAATGGATATATGCTATAGAATAGAAAGAAACACATTTTTTTTTCGACCCAAAAGTTGATTCATTCACATAGATCTAGATCTAGATCTATAGCCAGTTCTAATCATGATTTATTTATGTCAGGACGGATAACCCACTTTCTCTCATTTCTGAATTCCGGTTGAGCCTTCTGCGAATTTTCAACATTTAATGCCAATGTTTCACCGTCTTCAATTCACAAGTGGGCTGCGGTGAGGATCTAGATCTAGATCTACTTAATGCAAGCTGACAGAAGTATTTTAATTTATATATCTCACATTTTATTAAATCGGTGATTTTATTGTGTATGGAGTCCTAGACACACGCCATTTTCAGTTTGATTATTAAATCTACTGTCACATATTTCAAAAAGTAACTTTTATCAATAATGAAACATTTCTCAGTCTTTCTGGAATGACGTGATCATTCCTTTCCACAACATAAACAAAAACATACAGTCCAGGCCATGATCAAATGGAAATGGTGATTGACCTTGTCAGTAATATCATACTATGAGCGACTAATAAAGAAATACTTGATGTCACGTATTTAGTCGTGTCGTTCTCAGTCTTAAAAATGATTTCTTTGTAGAATTTGTCCCATTCATGTCAACATCAACTCATATTTTCCTTTTGGTCATGTAAATGTTGGAATATTAGCTGCGCTTGGTTCTCAATTTTATTATTATTATTATCAAAATTATTAATTGTTTTCTTTCTTTCCTCCTCTTTTTCTTTTCCCTCTGTATTCAAAATGTGGTGTACTCTTTCTCGCGACTTACTTTGTTATCTGTCATCATAAAGTAAGTCGCGAGAAAGAGTACACCACTTACTTTGTTATCTGTCATCATAGGGGACAAGGTGGTCTAGAGGCAAGGTGCTCGCCTCTCATGCCAAGGGTCCCGGGTTCTAAACCCGGGCAGTGCAGGCATGTTGGAAAGTGGATTTTTCTCATATTTTCAAGTCCCTGGTCCTATTGGGGGGTAGGATCGAGTAGTTCTTGGAAATTGGATTTTTCTCATATTTTCAAGTCCCTGGTCCTATTGGGGGGTAGGGTCGAGTACCTAGTCTTCTCGGATAAGGACGAAAAAATTCGGAGGGCCCGTGTGCACGTTGCGCACGTTAAAGATACCTTGGCAGTTGGAAATCGTAAAGAGCAGGCCGAAAGGCCGCTGCCCGGGCAAAATTGAAATTAATAGATTAAAATTTATCCATATCATCCCCCCCCCCCCCCGCCAGAACAAGAAATAATAAAACAAGTAAAGTGAGGTGTAAATGCCAAGGGCAGCGAACCTCCTAAAATAAAGACCTCAAATCAATCTGTCATCATATAATAATGGAGCTTGGGCCCAACTTTGTTCCCGCAAAGGCTTTTTTACTACGCAACGTAGAGAAATGAAACTTGGCACATGTATGTAAAATTTATTAAGCCTGTACGTGTCGAGCTCATTTTTTCCCGAAACTCTTTACTTTTCCCAGAAATTCAGTTATAATTATCAGTTATCAATTCATGGTTGCGAATTTCGTCATTTCCGCCTCTTACCGGAAATGTAAACTGGAGTTCACGATCCAGCCACGCCAAGAAAACTTTGATACCGAGTATATTGTTATACAGATGAGATGAGTGCCATTCATTCATACCAAGAAAACTGTGTAGAAATATTTAGAGTGTGCTTCAAGCTCGGAAGGAAATATTTTTATTATAGACTAGATCTCGGAGTGTCAGTCATCCCAAGAAAACTTTGTCGAAAGGCTAGATCTAGGCCTCTCACGCCTCGAGGATCGAACTAAAGCTACTGCCGCTCACACAGCTCGGATTTGCTTGAAATTTTACATGTGCCTGCCCTTCGACCCGCAAAAGGTTCTCTTTTAGATTTGGAGTCTTGAAAAGGTGTGGAAGTATTTTTTTTAGTTTGCTTTATGCCGCTAACTGACTACCTCCGATCCTTCATTTTTTACGAACACAGTCATTAGTCCATGACATCATCACTTCCTGAAAAACTCTCGGTGCGCACTACCTCGCACAATATACTAATAATATTATCCTATCTATCTGTTAATCGCCGATTTTATGTGAATACCCAAAGTGTCTCGACATCAACGTCTTTGTGCTGATTCCTTTCGGTCTTGATTGGTGAGCTTTGTTTTTTTACCATTCGAAGAATGGGGCAGTTACTAGTGATAATAATGTTGAAACCAGCTGTATGGTCCGAGAATTGGTAGACAACCTAAATAATGTTAGACTTAAAGTCACAACCCTGCCCTATGGCTAAAATGTTGTTTCATTAAGGCCTGTAAATGATAATTCTCTAGTAATAATTACAGATTTAGTCAATCTGATTTCAACTAAATTTGTTATCCACGAGCCCTCAATGGTGCCAAAGCATACAAATCGAACATTCAAAAGACTGATCTAAAAGGCCAGCTAGTTTTGAATTCATTATCACCAAAGCAAAGGTGGTTTTGATACATAAAGAATTACAAGACTTAAAGATTTGCTTTATAAGAATGCATTCTTTAAAACAAACAACAGTATATTTTTAAACTCCGCATCTCCAAAGTTGTTATTTATTTATTTGTTGTTGTTGTTTTTTTTGTTTTTTAGCCAGTGTAGTCTAGTCTGCAAAATGGGCTGTATTTGCCCCAGTTTTGTGATTTGTGTATTGTTGTAGAAAAAATTCTTTGTACGCCAGACTGATGATTTCCCTCGGTCAATGATTTATCAAATTTTAGAATGGCATTCCAATTATAATTATCTCATCACTAACTTTACTCACACCATGGAACCAGAATTAGGACAATGAATAAGTGTTTCGTGTTTTTTTTTTTTTATAGACAAAGTCAGCACTTCGTCATTATTCATGTAATGATACAGGAGAAGTTATTGAGATTACACCTACTGAATATTAGTAAACAAAAAACAAAAAACAAAAACAAAAAAAAAACCTGACATAATTATCTCCTACACAATGGACAGCATGGAAAAGAAACACACAGTGTTATCAACAAATAGTGTGGACTAGACAGTCATGATATCAAGTTATATGTATAAGTTGTTATGGACAAGACATTTTCTAAGTGAACTAGAGTGCAAACTTACTGCAGCGTGTTTCAAAAGACCTGCTACTTTATGGATAGCTTTGCGATGGCCTGGCGTGATTTCCTTTATAGTTTCCACCCTCCTAAAATGTGACAGGGTAGCAACTTTTGCCGTGAATACATTAAGGACAATAGTTTCATTTGTCATTTCAATGATACAGTTTTCATAATTGTCCATATCTTTGCAAGTTGATTTAGTTCTTGTGGTTTTGTCGCTTTTAGTTTCATTCCTGGTGATAATCTCAGTTTGGATATCAACGAGAGTTTTCTTCAGGACCAGGCACTTTACGGTAAATATCTTGACTTTTCGCTTGAAGAAATGTTGAATACTGCACCGACAAAAAAAACACAAAAAACCATTTTAATACATTCCATGTAGATAATCAAAAACAGCAGAAGGCAAGAATCCGGAACTGAAAACCGGATCCCGATACTAAATACAGAATTCGAACTGACGGGGAAGGCCCCACAATCTACATCGTCTGTAATGTACGTTTCCGTGGCAGGGGCTGCCTCCAAGGTATCGCGGTCAAACAAAAACCCAATGAAAATGTATAACGACCATTTGGAAGCCACTGAAAATTTCGGAAAAATGATTTAAAGACATGACGACGTGGAAATGAATAAAATTAGGATTCCCTGGGGTATCTTGTTATAAAAAAAAATAAAATGGCGGGAGTAATTCATTGTGGTGCAATTTCCCCCCCCCTTCCCCCCCCCCTTTTTTTTTTTTTGCTCGACGCTGCACCCCAGATGATAATTTCAAAGATTATAAAATTAATTTTCTCAAGTATTAACTACTCTAACTCAGTCGCTTTCCTACCGACCGATTGTGTTGATTCAAGTTTCAGTTATTTTTAAGTAAAATAGTTGTAAAAATGTAAAATACAATGATCTTTGTTTAGAGTCTCTGTGGTAAAGCCCACCACACCGGAAACGACATTCAATTCCGTGCGCACACTTTCTCTACCATAAATGAGTGCGTAGTGCTGGTGTGCATGGAATCAGTAGTAAGACTGTAGAATATGGGAAGCTTTCTAGACCAGAAAGAGAGAGAGACAGAACGGTGGGTGCACAGATTTATCCCGGATAATGCCGGGAACCTCATCTAGTTAAAAAAAAAAAGAAAAAAGGAACATACAGTCAGGAATGACATCTATATTTACGCTTAATAATTTATCTATCGTCTTAGTGACTGAGCTAAAGTTACCAGCAGTTCTGAGGAAGAAGATAAGAAATACTATTTCGCTACAAAGCACTCGCCATGATCTCTGTATACTGTATCTGTAAATGTAAACAGAACTATGACCTTCAGTAACAATCTGTACAACCAAGCAGTTCTTCTCTCCTTATATCGGTACCTATCAGTATTAACGTTCTTTGTCATGTTATTTCACCGTTTATGAAATGCAGTTATTACGTGATAAGGTTCCTAGACGTGGATCGCAGGTAAACTTGTTTCTTACAACAACAATTTAAAAGAACAAAGGATAACAACAGTCCCAACAAAAACACAATGCGTCTAATTATGTAAGAATTTGAGATCATAAATACGAGTATCAGGAAAAGACAGAAAAAAATAATACATGTATTACTATTAGCAAAAAGGAAAAAATGTCGAATGTCAAATTTTGTAGCAATAAAAATCCTAAATCTTACTGTTATTAAAAGGCACACAAAATTATATCAACAACAAAAACATTCGAAATTTAGAATTATAAGTACCATCATCAATCTCAGTGTCAATGAAAACCATGTAAAATAATAATTATTAAGATCAACAGGATAACATGTTACACTGCTCAGAGATAAGATCATAATCCCATCATCGCTAATAGCTATACTGCTGAAATAAACTGAGAGACACGACATCGATGTAGTTGCTAGTTATTCTATATTGGCTGGTGGCTGGTTTATCGCACTTGATTCTGGTCTGGTCATTTCCCATTAACAAAGGATCTGCAGACAAAACATCGTTGCCCTGGAGGAAATGCGTCCGATATCCAGAGCCCCGTTATGCCTCATCCATTTACTTCTATACTTTACATCGCACTACCGACATGGGTAATTTTGCCCTTTGGCTTGTTTAAAATTTCTTTGTCCGCAAATGCCTAATCTCTTTCCATGGACACATTATTTGTATTTGTATAACTCTTTAATCCCATTTGGGAAATTTGCCTTTGTGCCACTGCAGCCCAGTTATAACTGGAGCAGGCACGCCGTCGCCACAGTGCAGCGCCGGTCAGCGGTGTTTTTTTGGGGGGGGGGGTATGAGGGAGGAGGGGGGTGGTAGGGATGAATTTTATTTAATTTTGCCCTGGCATCGGTCTGCTCTGCCTGCTCTTTTCCATTTCCAACTGCCAAGGTATCTTTAACATGCGCAACGTGCACACGGGCCCTCCGAATTTTTTGTCCTTTTCCGAGAAGATTAGATACTCGATCCTACCCCCCCCCCCCCCAATAGGATCAGGGACACGAAAATATGAGAAAAATCCCAAACTTCCAACATGCCTGCACCGGCCGGGTACTGGGAAGAAAGTATGTAAAACAAAAAGAAAATCTAGTGGCTCGGAGGGAAAGAAAGCCATGTATACGCTATTGATATCATTTGCATAATCAGTCCTATGAATTCAAGCGACAACAAATACAAGCATTTTATTACGACATAGTAGTGAAATGACATTTTATGTCGAAATAAAGACCATAAAGCCCAATGTCACCCCAAGCCACACAACTGAAAACAAAATCAGAGACACGAGATCGATATGTTTGCCAATCATTTTGTACTTGTTGATGGTTGGTTTTTCGTCTCCGTTTAGGTCCGAGTCGTCGTGTCCTGGTGGAGAATCTGCAGTCAAACTGGCAGCTGCCGTTGGAGGAAGTGTCCCCGCCGTCATCTTGAATCCCTTCCTGCCTGATCCGTTTACTTCCATACCTTGGACTGCACTGCGAACGTTGGTAAGTTTTTTCACGGCATGTTTCAAGTTTTCCTTTGTCCTCAGATACCTTGCTTCTTTCTGGGGACACGTTTTGAAGTATAACAATTAACAAAGTTATAAAATTGAAAATCTTATATTATGCATGACAAAATTGATGATTAACTCTTTGTCGCCTAGAGGTAGATTCCCTCAGCCAACACAAAAAATCTGAATATTTCAAAAAATTATTAAATGTGGTCAGGTGAATGCAAAACATGTAAATATTTTTCATAAAGCAACAACAACGACAACAACAAAATAGTTGGAGTGTTTCTAAGATGGAATACTCTGCAAGGAGGACAAAATGAGCTTGACTGCAGTGGGAAGCTCTAGCTCAGATAAGTATTTTACCGGCTGTTGTAATTAAAACTAACACTAAACAGTTTTCTTTTCCTTTGTCCTTCTCAAGTGGGTAGGGTGAATTAATGTCATTCCAATGTATGTCTGAGCAGTTAACAACACTCAGCTTCTATTTCAATAAACATGGGCACACGGACACACACACTCACACACACACACACACACACACACACACACACTCACACACACTCACACACACACACACACTCACACGAAAGACTAATAATAAAGTGAAGAAAAAAGAAATGGGAACACTTTCCCGGTATTTTCTCAATTTTACATACAAGACCTTTTTACTATTCGTGAAAAAGTTAAGAGCAAGGCGTTCAAATGGGAAAGTCATCGAAAATAACCCTAGCAGTTTGGGTGCTATAATCCATAAATCTATTTCACAATAAAGTGAAGGGATTATTGAAAATAAAAGTAAACTTTTTTTCTTGCTGTTAAACTCGAACAGAGATTCTTCATATCTTTTTTTTTTAACTTCAGAAGACAAACATCAACACAAAAAACTAAAGTATACAAGGACAGAAAAGAGCAAAACTATCATGTTACCTCTTCTAGGTGATGAAGAAAGACAATAATGATACTGTCGACGACCGTCAAGACAGAGATAATGAGCAAGATGAAGATGTAGATGTTGACCCAAGGTAAGTTATCAGATGACCTCGGCAACAATCCGCTTATAAAACTCAGGTAGACAGACAGGGCCAGTAACACCGTGATACCTGTTGGAGAAAAGTAGCCGCAGTCAATGGAGCTGCTCAGAATCTGCGGATGCCGAGTCACATGACAGTTGGTTCAGTTTTCGTCAGTTTAGATAAAGTGTCCTTATGTGAACATTTGTCACAAGTATCAGAGAGTGTAGTTGCCAAAAATTTCTCAAGGTTCATACAACTGTCGCCATAATTATGTCATTTGACCAGAAGGGCAAACCGAGCAGCCCCACTGAACGCCTAAAAATCAATATCATTTGAAGCTGATGAGATTTGTCATGGTCAAAGACGATCTAAGCAATCCTGGAGTTTGTGTAGATTCAACAACGATCAGTACTGAAGGGTCTGATAGGATTTCATGTACACCAGTAATTATAACAGTCCCTCGTACACACCATTTTAAGTTTTTCTGTCCCATCAAACACAAACAATATAATAATAATAATAATAATAATGTATAGCATTTATATAGCGCATATCCATTTGAAATGCTCTATGCGCTTTACAGAAACAACATGTCAACCACAGAGCAGAATGGAGCGCCTGCGAAGCGCTCAACACACTGCACTGCTTCTTTCTCTCCCTGTCTCGCTCACTCTCTCTCTCTATCTCAGAGCAAATTGTAACGCAGCCTGTTAGGCGCAGTTCACAACTCACAGCAGTTCACAACACACAACTCAAATAATATTTGAATATTTATTAGTAACAATATTTATTTGATAATGAATAATAAATTTTGTTGTTGCTGGTGGGGGGGGGGGGGGTTGATATGGATAAATTTTAATCTATTAATTTCAATTTTCAATTTTGCCCCGGCCAATAATAATATGTATAAAACAAAAGAACTTACCATAACTAACTTTCTCCCCAGATTCCGCAGGTATCAGGAACACCAATATATTCATCAAAGACAGGAGCACCACAGGTAAAATGACGTTGAGCAGGAGAAAATTTGGCCTTCTTTTCAAGTGGAAGGTCACCTGTGAAAAAGAGTTGACCCTGTATAAAGTTCGCTCTGATTCTCAAGAAGAGCACTCTCTGGTGAATGGGTTATGGTTAGTGGCGGTGAATAAGTAGAGATATCAAAATTACAATGATTATTTCAAATGATCTGATTCGTCACTGATTGCATCCAAAGCCTGATCTGTGGTATTGTGATAAAGAACTATAAGTGGCAGTGTTTACACTGGTGCGATGATGAACTCAGGGCAGAAAACTTCAAAATAATCGTATTCATAAACTTCCAACAGTGCTCATCTAACACTTCAAACAATATCTGGAACAATGTATCGCACTGCTAAAAGGAGCAAAAGTGTAGTTTGAACAGTTGGGTATTGGTAATCGTTCGGTGATATTTGATCACATGGTAAATTATCTATTTATTTCATTTTTAAAAATTTATTTATTGTATTATTCCTTATTGAATACTTCCTTATCCTGTAAGTAGACAATCCAACTGTCACACTGATTTCTCGCAAAGCATGGTTTATTTAGAATAATCCATAGATGAAGATCTAAAAACTCAAAGCATAAATTTACCATTTCCACTGTGCATATTATATTTTTCTCTTCAATCTCACAGTATCTGTTTGTTCGTCTCAGTCATTACTTTACTAATCTTACCCTCAACCTGTCCAATTTTGCCTGTCATCTAATTTGAAAACACTTACGGTAATCCCAGCTATGCCTGGTTCATTATTTGGACCCAACTCAGGGTATGTGATTAACCTAGAGCCAGCCAACTCCCACTCATCGTGAGGTGAGAAATAATTCAAGCTGACTGCATCAGAAAGTGGATGGAAGTTAACTTCCAAGGAGCTCCAACCCATTGCCATCAGCTGAAGATAGAGGTGAGTTCATGTTGTCATTATATCGAATTATTAAGACCGGAAAGAAGTACTGCGTGATTGGTTAAAGATTTGATTTATAGAAAGGTCGGATTGTCGAGCTGTTGGGTAATTAATTAATTTCAAAGGTTAAGATTTAAATATCAAAAGTTAAGTTTAAATATTAAAAACTAATGATTAAGTATCAAAAACTGAATTATTACTTTATTTTAAAAAATCAAATTTTTGTACAGACTCCGTAAAGAAAAATTTAAAAAAGTCTCGAGCTGACAACCATAAAATCAAAACAAACAAAAAAGTGTATGGCTCTGTTTTTAATGTTTACACTGTCATAAAGGTTTGAATTACTGACTTCACATTAGTGCCCTTTCATGTTCAATATACAGAATAATTGGATTGATTACTCAAAATTGCTTTAGTAAAGCTGATGTCCGATTTGTAGATGGACAGATAGATGGATGGATGGACGGATGGATGGATGGATGGATGGATGGATGGGTGGGTGGGTAGATTGATGGATGGATGGTTTGATGGATGAATGGATGGATGGGTGGCGGGAAAGATGGTGCAAACGTATGAATGATTGGATACATAGAATATCATGCATGGCTACAAACATTAGTGAAACCATAAACAGGTATGTTGAGAACCAGTTAAGGCATATTTATATGGCTATGTGGATGGGCGGATGAGATGTGAATGGATATCTTTAGGATGCATGGATGAGAATAGATTTAAAAAAGTATGAATGGTAGTCAGACGGATTGCGGATATTTAAAAAAGCACTGAAATAAAGCATTAAGCCCCATTTCAAATTTGAAATGTGTGACAAAGAATACAAAAGTATACTACGGTTTTATCGTCACCCTTATAGCGCACTCCTGTTCATCAAACGGGTATTTGGTCAAGTCGAGATCACACGATGCTGAGAAAAGACTGCCAGGGAACCATGTGGTGAATCCATTAAAGTAGATGGCCGTGGGTCTGTGCAAGAATCAACATAAGAAAACACGAATCCAGATAATGTATGTAGAACATTCTATCTCCGCAAACACAGTTTTCCACACAAATCTGTCTTGTACTGAACCACGGAAAGATCATTGGATTTAGCAAGATGGTTCACGGGCATGTCCACTCACTTTTTACTGGAAACTGTTAGATGTAAAATCTAAAGGACAATATTGATTTAATTGTTGATTAACCACCACCGTGATTTTGTGCTTCATATGTTTACCGGTTCATTGCAATTTGGTAATTCTGAGAAAACATCAACAAAAACACAAAAAAAGACGAGAATCTGTCACAATCGAAAGCACATCTAATAATTATTAGTTTTTACAGTAAATAAACTTCTTTAAAAGAAAAGTGTTAAGAAAAAAAATAAAACGAAACGAAACAAAATCTGAAAATAAAGTAAAACGGTTTCATATTTCACTTCATTTTGATAGGTCCCTGGGTAATAAATGCTCACCATTAACCTTTCAGCTGCGTCGGATCCCAATAGCATAATGCCTTAAATTTTGAACTGCTTGTTGTATTTTGTATTTTATATACTTATCTTTAGATTGTCACACTGCGGCTTTCATGATTATACCAGCATTATAATTTAATGAAAGACAAGTACAAATGGCATATTATTTGAATTTGTATGTTTGACCTTTGTATTTTCGCACCGCAAAGCTAGAATAGTTCAGCCCATTATGACTTGTTTTATCTTGATGTGTACGAAGTTGATACGTGTATGAAGACCGTTATTTTCTTGTTAACTTTACTAGTACCTGTTGTGTTGTTATTGTTATTGTTGTTGTTGTTGTTGTTGTTGTTGTTTTGGCAGCATGTTGTATTTTCACTGGATACGATGTCAAGGAAAGACAGAAACAAAGAGAAAACAAGGAAGACCACCCATTACATATCACGATAACATCAAGAAAGTCAGCCAGCTGGAAATAAGTGAACTAACTAGGAAAGCTAAGGACAGGATTGGGTGGAGGAGATTTTGTCGTGACATCCACTGTAGCAGCTAACATCGATGACGATGAAGCCGACAGGTGACAGGTGACGATGATTACAGTAAAGGGAAACTTTAACAAGGACGGTGACACAAACCAAGTTAACCATACAGATAAAGTAAGTTATCTTATGGGATGAGTATGACATTATATGTTTCAGACATAATTAGAGAAATTTGAATTGCAATAATGTTGAAAAAGACACTGATAACAAAAACTGTTGTCACATTCACTTTCAGATGTTTTGCCGCTTTAACTGCAACATGTTTTGTTGATAACAACCTCACACCTCGTAAAAATCTGTTATTTGAAATTCTTAAAAAACAAATCTTGAAGCAGCATCAAAATTTGGCCTTTAGTGACACACTGAAAAACTACATAATGAACATGTAAACAATAGCAGTTTTAACCTACGCATGATCATCTTTGAAAATATCTCGATCCCCTAAAGTATTGGCCAGTATAAGCCTGGGTTTCCAAATGTCTTTTGCCTTCGGGTGTATGGAGGAGACTTCTCCATAAAAACTTTGGTTCCATGCAACAATCTGTGGATGGATGGATGAATGGATGGGGAATGAACGGATAGATGAATGAATTAACAGAATGATGAATAATGTATGTATGGGTGGATGAACGGACGGGCAGATTTACATAATGACATACGGATAAGTAAACATATGGCTGAATCAGTACCTATGTAAAAGCACGACAGTGTTTTACTCATTTTTACTGATGAAGTCTACATTCCGTGTACGAAAACCACAACAAAAACAAATACAATGTGACTTGCGTACAAAGTATTGAGATTTGCCACGACTCCGCCTTTCTCCTGATAGGCCTGCCTCTCTCTCACTGCCCGGCTATTGATTGGTCATCCGTCATATGATCTGTTTAGACCTGAGTAATTGTCGTTGCTGTTGTTGTTGTTGTGGGCAAGATTGTGACCTGTCTCTATATTTTCATACCCAGAGGTCCTTGCCGGTCTTGGTCTTTTGATTTACTGACGTTTTCTTTGCAAAAGTAACAAGTACTTACAGTCCTATGTTGTAACATAGAGGATGATGCTATGCCATGACTTAATCGAGGTTAAGCAATGGCAAGGATATGAATTCTGTCCTCGGACTGAAAAATCAATGATGCCATGACAAGAAATCGACCACAGATATTCATATGTCAGAGTAAAGAGTTATGGGCGTTGGGTTAAAAAAGCGAGAATATTTTGAATTATCGATTTGTCATTGAATTTATACATTATTAAAGATACGGCGTATCATTGCCTGTCGTTACACCTACTAATATATCTATAGATACACGTATATTTATATATACACACATAAACAAACACATGACACTCAGTGCAACATTCTCAAAAGCCACCAGAACTTTACATACTTCTTTTTTGCTGATATATTGGACCTAAATCACACCCCCATGTCAGCTTATGGGCTCTCGAAAACATACCTTTCATACACTATAGTTCCATGCCACAATCTGTGGGTGAATGTTTGGATGGATGGGTGGATAGATGGGTGCATGGATGGGAGGTAGGATGGATGGATGAATGAATGGATGGAACGACTGATAAATATACAGATGGATGGATGAATGGACGGGCAGGTGGACATAATGATATATGGACAAATGGACAAATGGCTGAATCAGTACCTATGTAAAAGAACGAGAGTGTTTTACTGATTCAGTGATGAAATCTACACTAATGAGGATGATAATGATGATGATGATGGTGATGATGATGACGGGCATGATGATGTATCTAGGCATGATACATAGGAAGAAAGACAGTTCAAGAAAATAAGAGGCAAAAATTACACCAAAAAATGACCCGCTTACCTCATCCCGCCACAGCATACCTAGATATCCATTGCAAACAAACCTCTGCTGAACATCGTCTACTGCCTTAATGGCCACTAGTTGAAAGGTCACGTTCACGTCTAATATACGAGATTGATTCCGTATTGGTCGAACTTCAGTGTTGTAAGTCTTAGGACCCAGTTTGTCTTCAAACAGTTGTAAAACATGTTGGTGTGTCTGAGCGTGGCATTGGTGGGGAAGATTCGATACGCTCAACAAAATTGTGAGTAGTTGGAAACAAAACTCAGAGAAACCTTGACGATACATCATTGGTGTAGACCTCAACGTGACGGTAATCGCAGGTGTTGGACAACCTATGAGACATTTTTAATCTTATTATGAAGAACTGGAACTTTTGGACTACGATAGTACACAACTATGAGAATATCCTTGCTAAACAAATGTTTTGGTCCTTGAAATCCTAACACACCGTGTGAAAATTAAGGATAACAAGTATAAAGTATATTATATTAAACAATTCTCTACAGCATCATTACAATAATATCCGTAATGTCAGCTTATTTCCGCGATCCAAAAGATGTTAGATTTACCGTGTGATTATCCTTTTGAAAAATAGACAGCTAACGAAAGATTTACTCCCAAGCAAATATTCTGTTAGAACTCGATCAACACACTATTTATAATATACTAGCGGAGTTCCCGGCCCTGCCCGGGATAAACGATTTATTAGTTTCAGTTCTGGGTGATTATTATGGACCTGCTTCATTTTGCCTGTTCCTTTAGCTTTATTTTATTTTTGTATGTTTATTTGTTTTTAGATACGTTTTACTGCTCTCCCTTTGCGCGTTGACGTCCCGCGCGTCCCGCCAGCATCCGACGAATGGCTATGATTTGCGCACGGGTTAGTTTGCACATCGCAGGAAGTGATAACGTCATGTGTTAATGGAAAATAAATATTATATTTTCCTAGGCATATTGAAAACACAAACCTGTACTTTTGGCCCTGCAGCGTCAATCTCCCAATTCCAGACCCATTCTTTTTCCTGTCATTTCCCACTGTCAACTAAATCCTAGCTACTTCCATTACTTTACAGAGTTTGAAACAACTGTAAGGGATAGAAAGATGTATTTGATTTTATTGTACGCGCCTGGGGCAAAGTGTGTTCTGTGCGAGTTGCTTCGATTCAGATCAACTTTGTGCACGACGCTAGAAGTTTTACGGCCCAATTAAACATATTACATTCTGAACGCCCTAACGGAAGTTATCAAACTTCTTCAAGACTGGCTCTGAATCTCCTCTGACTTAACTGTAATAATTGATGCCTGGTTGATCTGTAGATGGGTTTTGTGTCAGATATTTGACTGGGAAGGTATCTTATTTTCCTGCTTATATTCCAATTTTAACAGATCAAGACAACGTTGATCTGGATAAAGAAGGTATCAACATCACTATATTTATTATATATCTGTGTTGTGATATACATGCACATGGATGATGGAATTTTTAGTATCATTCCTTGTACTGGAAACTTCAGGCAAAATCATGAGACAAAAGGCTGATTTTACTGAATCTAAACAATGTTATAAAAACAACTTCTCTTTTGCTGCAGTAGTTCTTACTGGGGAGGGGGGGGGGGGATTTGATTCCCTCCTTCCACCAACTCACCTACACTCTAGATCCGCGGGAAAAATTCTTGGGAGCGGGGAAGCCTTTGGATACACATTACATATGTTATTAAAGTATAGAGTCGATTTTATTTTCTTTATATCTAGTTTGTACAGAATAATTTCTCTTGATATTTAACTCATTTTTCGTTGTTTCCTAACACTGACAGGGATTGCCCCATCAGTGGTGCTGTATTTATGGAATTAAACCAGAATTGTTCCTGGATTAATACAGTCATTTGGTGGTTGGGGGGGGGGGGGCTGGTGGTGGTGTGGGCTGTTTTTAAGTGGTTACGAGTCACTGCTCTAGAAATTCGAACATTTTCCTACGACCAACCCCACCAAGTGCAGCATCAAAACGTGTGGTACACTTGAATCCTCCCAGACGGGAACAAAGTGGTATCTTCTCTTTATGGAACAAGGATATAAGGGAACTTCATTTCGTTGCCATCAGACAGCCAGAATTCATGTTTTTACAGAGAAAACTTTTCGTTTGTGTGACAACACTCAAGTTACTTGTTACAATCAGACATACGTCAGCAGAACTGTATGGCGGCTCCTCTGTAAGCCGCTGAGGTGTCCACGTGTATATAATGCGAGCGATGTTTGGCCCGGTTATATGGTTGAACACAAGAGTTAAATATAATGGTGTTTGTGTATCCGTGTGGCGTGTGCACATGTATATGTTGTATGTGCATTTATGTACTTATGTGTACACGTATGTGTAGATACGTTGTTCTTGCTTTTTACAGTAAGGAATGTATTTTTATACGGTTTTGGCATAAATTAATATTCGTCAGACAATACAGACTATTGCAAGTGTAACCTACAAAATGTCATCCTGGGACAGTACAAATTATTCCAATTAACGTCGACAAACAGGTTACCGTGGGTCAGTACAATCTGTTCCAAAACTACTTAAAAGATGAGATTTTTTTGTGTGTGATTCTGATTGACAACGCGCGGCTTCAGAGGTCTGTGAGCAGAGTCTGGTAACCTTTGTCTTTCGCTTGCTTGACATTTGTATTTGATTATTTTTTTTAAAGAGCAGAAGCTGTTGATCAGGTATTTCCATACATAGTCACAGCGGCGAGATTTATTTACTGCCACCAAAAACCCCTAAATCTGCTCCGTATTCATTCCGGTCTGAGATCAATATGTTTGTCCTATGTTCAGTCAACATCGATTGCCAGTGGCCATTATTTAGGATCAATGAACAGTAGGTGTAGCTATTACCTAGCCCTTTCAGTACTGAAACGACATTGCTGCTAACTTTTTACTGCTGCATCAGTTACAGGTTTTGTTCCTCCATTACCAGCTTTTAAATATTAATCAATGGCCTGATTAAGATTCATATTTACCATTGAAAATAACTGAAATACGTGACTCTTAAAGTAAACTGGACGGGAAAGTCTAGCTTTCACGTTGTCAGAATTCAAAGGGTTAATAGATGCCTATCAAAAGGATTTCACTTCAGCCAAGTACAATACCGGCTAGATGCCAGTTTCCCCATTGTTTTATCGACAAATAACTCTTTGGCATTTTCCATCCATCAAGTTCACTATTCACGGCAAATCGATAATATTAGCTAGATCAACAATCTGCATGAAACCAGTCTGGCATGCCATATATTTACATGATAAGTCAACGAATGCTAAATCCCAGCAAATTACAAATTTTCAACCTGAAAAATATTGATTATAATATAATGTTAAATATTATATTATACCCTGAGTGTCAAGCGTAAAGTTAAATACAATCTTTTCACTTCCTCTGCATAAGTTACTCATGTATGATTAATATACAGGTCAACCCATACTGGGCTTGTGGTAGCAAAGTGATAACCTGACGTTCTTATTATCAACAGTCCAGCGACAATTTCTGAAAATTAAATTAATACATTATAAATTATTTATTAGTATTACCTGTACGTGGGAATCTTTGTAAGGTAAATACATACTTGAAATTTAGACAGAGAATCCCACCATTATAAAGTACAAGCATTGTCACCCGTTCCAGAATGGGGAGATAATCTATGACATAATATTTTTGACGAATGTCGTAATGACCACGTTTCCAGTCAAGGTAATCTCCCGTGCTGCTGAATCAAAACTCTTTGAATCTGGCCATCAAAGCCCTGCCTGACCAGTCCATCGTAATATAATCAGAAGAAAATGCAAAGAAAGAGGGCAGGCAACAGTAACAAGGGGACAAAAAATGCTGTACTTACTTTGCATTTTGAGTTTATTTAAATTCAGTGTCCATGACCTCAAAAATGATCTCTTCTCTCGGCGTTTGACTAGAGGTCGATGTGCAAAGTGGCTGCGTCAAATTTTGTTTTGTTGTTGGTACTATTTTCTAAAAGACACATACAAGAATGCTCTTTTCCAGCTCTTTTTGTAAAGTTTTTATGAACCAGAGTTACGCTGTTACAGCTGAATTTGAGCTACTCCACCTTTAAATCTACTAAGTATTAGGACAATGGCATGCCCACATGGCTGAGAAAAGAAAATTAAAAGATAAACTCTGACTTACAGTAACGTCACTAGATGTCATGCTGATGAGATATTCCACCAAAAATTAGGTAAAATGATGCTATGGCATGGATAACACTGAGAAAATAAAACAATAACATGAAACACTGAATTTAACAATTAACAAATTTCAGAAACCATTGAATCCAGTTCATTGAAAAAAAAAATCGGATGGCTGTCAAAGCAGATTTGACTAGTCCATTTGAAGGCCCTTCTGTTTCATTCATTTCAATGCTGTAATATTAAGTCCGCTTTGATCCCACAAATGAACATGAACACTTTAAAACACTGTATATAACTCAGTCCGGAAGTCACAATCATTATAAAACTTGATACTTAAAAAAAAAGTCAGTACGAAGGTTACATATTATGGACATACGTACAACCGGGGTAAAGTTCTTAACTCTTTCAGGAGGTCACAAAAAATGAACACTTTGAAATATCTCAGAAAAAACGCCACATTTTATCATGAACGAAGTTGTGTGTGTGTGTGGGGGGGGGGGGGGGCGGGCGGTGATTTTCATTACGCTTGTTCATGGATAACCAATACCACTGAAATTCAACAAAACAGTCGTGTTGCCGTGGAGACGCAGCCATCTTGAATTATATTGAGCGAAGTCAATCAATTTCAACTCCAAAGGCTCGACTACGATGCTGCGGATTATCCAAAAATTCTATAGACACAATATAAAGACACTATAAAGTTTGAAGCAGTGAGTTTATATATAATCTACTTATTATCACTATGATATTAATTTTACTTTTTTTCTTTTTTTTTTTTCAAGATTTCAAAAATGGTAAATGAGGACAATAAATGTACATGTATTTTTATTTGTTCTTTTTTTCTTTACTTTTTTTTTTTTTTTTTTTGCATAAAAATTATCATTTTCTCAAAAAAGTACACGACATACAGAGGCGCCGATGCATAAGCCAAATTATTTTAACCTTGTTGTAGGCGTGTTAGATTGGAATGGAATCACAAATAAAGACGCAGATCGCAAATAACTATAAAAAATCATGAAAATAGCGGTGAATATATTATGTGAAGATATGGCTGTATAGGGCTGGTCAGGAATATTTTACCTCATGACCTCAATTGTAGTGTTAGTTGAACAGAGTGAAAAAGAGTGTTTTTCATCCATGCCACTTTCTACTCTTTAGTTATTATTTTCAACCACTAATTGTTCTTTTGAGAAATAGTAATTTACGAATGGCTGACAAGATTTTAATATTCACAGGAATTTCCTTTAGATTGTTTGTTGGAGACTTGAGAGCCTTTTATGTCCAGAAGTGTTGAAGTTTACTGTCTAGTTTCTACCTCCTTTTGTTCAAACTGCTCAATGATTATTCATCACCTGCATTTAAAAGCAATAGCATCGATCCATATCTTTGTCATAAATATTCACAGTTGACTGTTTGAGACTAACTGGGTGTTCAGGGAAAAGTTCAGCCGCTTCATGTGTTTAAGCGCACGTTCTTTCTATTGATTTCTCAAATACCTGCTTGATGTTTGCAGTGATGACACAACGATAACACTGAGATAACAAACGTTACTTAATTTTGAATATGACGACACGCACACAATGTAATTGGTTTGAATCTCATTCAGATTTTCATACAGAACAACAACTTTGATATCATTCGAGTTTGTCTGTGTTGAACTATTGCAGTATGTGATCTTGTTGTTGCTTTCGTTGTTCCTTTCTAATAGCCTGACGCCAAACAGGGCTGAAAAACGGAACGGAACTTGTAAGTCTGGCAAATAATTTTGAAAATCTGATGAAGTTGCCAAGCAGTTTTCATCTTTACGCCATGGTACAATCTAATTCAGCGTAAAATGCAAGAATGGACACTCGAAATTCACTGTAAGTGTAAGAAATCCGATTTGTTGCCAACACACCACTCATCATTACCTTGTTCGTACAATCATTGTTCAACATGTCAACAAATGGAATAGGGAGAAAAAGAGAAGGGGAGACCAAAGGTGGGGGCCTAGCCCAGGCCACAGACTAATATAACCAGACTGGAAACACGAGCTTCGGGCTGTGTCGTTTTTTACGGAAGTTAATGAGATGCGGCCGTATAACCAACGTGGCCGCCACTCGAGAAATTCCGATTCTAGTTCTATCTGCAGTAGAAATTTCTTGTTATTTGTCAAGATTGGTTGTACATGTATTAATAATGCATTATCTTGCCTATCCTTTCATTTTATTGTCTACAGCTGCCTTTTTTTTTATTGTTATAAATGACGCCCGTCTGGACTTTCAGCGACCGCTGCATTGTAACTGTGCTGAAGCGTCGGTCGCAACCGTAAACCTAATGTGGCGGATGGTTCATGACCTTTCGCTGTTTTGTGACGTCACACAATGGGATCCTCCAGTCTGTTTAATTTATTAGTCTGTGGCCCAGGCCTAGCCCAGGGAAGGGGAGATTATTCCGGTTCCCAGTTATTTCTGATCGAACTGGCCGACATTACGCAATATTTTTCTGTTTTACATTTCGTCCCTCCAGTATACAATGTTTTATCCTCATTGACTCTCCTTTGGAGACATGTGGCATCAATGTTTAAGCTCCAATAGAAAGAAATGATGAAAGTGCAGAAACTTTCAATATCATCACTAACATAATTATGGCCAGCGTATAAAATTTGAAAAATAATAATAGCAATCCGGATGTCTGTTGATGGCGCAAACTCAGTTTTTTGCGAAAAATTGACATAGCACATGTGTAAGGTGGTGTCCATAAAGTTCACCTACAAAGTGAACTCAAGAGCTGCACAGATATTAGCTGCCATGATATCAGGTCACACCAGTCTGGAGGGAGAAAAGCATCAGCCTCAAGGCCAGACTAAAGCTAATGCTTGCAGTAGCCATGCCCATAGTTATAATTTCTGTACGCATGTGAGTCCTGGACTTTAATAGCAGAACTGCAGAAAGGAATACAAGTAGTGGAGATGAGACTCTACATAATTATCATCGTCATCTCCCATGTGGACCACACAACAAATGAGGAATTGTGCAACATCATCAGACAAACTACAGTCCACTACAGAGATCTCCTCGCAATAGTCAAGAATAAAGTTGGTTTTTTTTTTTTTTTATGAAATTAAGAAGATTCTATACGCAGCGATAAAACAAGTTATTTTTTCATCGACTGTTCAAAATTACCCCCACCGTTCAAAGATACTCCGGTTTACGGTACTTCAGATCCATAACTCATTTAACCTATGTATGTATAACCTGTCAGTCCCCAAAACATACAATAAATGAAAGTTGTTGTGCAAATTTGGTGATTTCCGTGTATGGGGGACCCACCGAAAGTGAAGTGCCCCGGGCTCCGGTCTAAATCCGACCCAGTGCTCCTTCTTTCACAACTGATGGTACAGGCTCAATTTACCTGTTTATTTCTAGTTCTGTTTACGGTGAGAATACAGCCATAAGGGCGCTGGTCATAGTTCTGAAGGTAGGAATTTGAAATATCGTGTCCTCCAGTTCAGGACTTATTTTACTGAGCTTGACTACGGCATACATGTCACAATTTAGACAACGTGCACAGCTCATTAATATACCCAGAAACACACGTATGCCACGCGGACACACATAAAAATTGTATCTCCAGATATAACACGCAAATTTATGTCCAAATCTTATATAAATAAGCACTTTTCTTAAAAAAACAAAAACAAACACATGCACACATACATTTACACATGAACAGATAAATATGCATACAACATAATTATACATAATTTGTACCCTCGTCACATGAACACATAGACACCCTTACATTATATTAATGCCAACGTACACTCTTGAACTCACCCATGTAAACGGGCTTTATAAAGCGTGGCTCGCGTAATTTACACAATCATGAAAAGCTCAGAAGTTTACAGAGGAGCCACCATACAACCATAAAGACGTGTGTCTGATTGTAATGACGTACCCGCGTGTCTAGAATACACTTAGAAGTTTCCTCTGTTAACAGATGAATTCTGACAGTCAGATGACGATGAAGTTCCCTTACGCTATATCCTTTTTCCATAAAAAGAAGATACCAGTTTGCTCCTATCTGGACGATGCAGCATGCTAGCATTTCAAGTGTATGTTGTATAGTCCTTTTGATGCTTCACATGGTAACCTACGCCTGGTCGTACAAAAATATTCTACTTTCCAGATCGTTGGCCTGTAACCATTTAAAAGCTGCCCACCCTACCAGCCATCCCTCACCCATATGTTCAAACAGCTGTATGTTTCAAGAACAATTCAGGTTTAATTCCATACATTTAGCACCACTGATCGGGCAATGCGTTTCCGTGTTAAAAAACAACGAAAAATCAGTATAGTACCTTAACAATACAAGTAATGTGCATTCATTTAACAGCCCAAATGTTTCCCCGCTAAAAAAAAAAAAAAACTTCCCCCGGATCAAGGGTGGGGGTGAGTTTGTGGGAGGAGGAAAATCACCCTGCGCCGAAGTTCGACCGGTATGGAATCGGTCTGGTACATTAGGCGTGAAGGTGGCCTTTGAAGTCTTGTCCATTAAGGCAGTGGACGGTGTTCAGCAGAGTTTTGTTTGCAATGGGCTTTTACTTTAGGTATGCTGTGACGTGATGAGGTAAGTGGCTCAATGTTTTTGCATGTAATTTTTTGCCGTTTGTTTTTTTCTTGGACTGTTTTTTTGTCCCATGCGCCATGCCTAGCAACATCATCATGGCCATCATCATCATCATCATCATCATCATCATCATCATCATGGCCATCATCATCATCATCATCATCATCATCATCATCATCATCATGGCCATCATCATCATCATCATCATCATCATCATCATCATGGCCATCATCATCATCATCATCATCATCATCATCATCATGGCCATCATCATCATCATCATCATCATCATCATCATGGCCATCATCATCATCATCATCATCATCATCATCATCATCATCATCATCATCATCACCATCATCATCATGGCCATCATCATCATCATCATCATCATCATCATCATCATCATCATCATCATCATCATCATCATCATCATCACCACCATCTCCATCGTCATATTCATCATCATCATCATCGTCATCATCATCATCATGGCCATCATCATCATCATCATCATCATCATGGCCATCATCATCATCATCATCATCATCATCACCACCATCTCCATCGTCATATTCATCATCATCATCATCTCATCAGGTGATGGAAGCCGGCTACCCGTTAAATTTAATTGAATTTCTTAAGATCATTAAATGGCTATCACCCCACACACACACACACATATATATATATATATATATATATATATATATGTATTATTATTATTATTATACACACAAACACACACATACACCTGCATATAAGTTCACATGAAGTAATAATACAACCGTTTCCACCACAGCATGGATGAAATGTCAGTCATTCTTCTGTGTTCGTCTGTGCCACCGGTATTTGATGCAAAAAAAACAACAACAGAAAAGCAACTGAATAATCTTAACTAAGCACAATAGACATTCAAATTTCAGAACAGACAATGATCCAAATATTAATAATAAGTAGATTTATGTGCCCACTGATCAGAATTAGAACATCTGTTTAGAAAGCAGCTACTCTTTAAACAAAGATAGTAATGCAGATAACATTTTTCTTGCACCAGAAATTGCAACCATAACACTGAATGAAACAGCTATTTGCAGGGCACGAGAGTAAAAATGTTATAATTGATGACACTGCGTTCAATTTTTGACTACATTCCAGTGTCATTATTTGCATTTAGATGATTCACAGATAATAGGGAAATATTTCAAAAAAAGCTATGAAAATGGGCCTCAAAAATTGATTTGGTTTTAATTAAATGTAATTGGTGAAACAATCGAGTACACGTCAGTAAAGATAGGTCCAGATAGGGATGTGAGGGCTGAAATAACCTACATACCTGTTGACATTTTATTTTTTGCCAAGCCCAGCAGATAACCTACTTAAACCGAAAACGGATAATGAGAAATGCCTTTTCATCCGAAGGAAAGATTTCTATTGTCCCGCCATGACCCATCTAAATTTCTTATAATTACACACCTCTTTGCACGTAAAGAAAATCAAGTAGAACCCTTTTAACCTAAAGATTCTCTTTCACATTCTCGGTCGAGCGAGGGTGCTATCTCAAAAGTTCAGTACCTTTGAAATAAAACAATCCCGCCTTGTTAATGTCAGGCACGACTGTACAGTTCTCTTGCAACCTAAGATTATCACAACTCAATTCAAAGGCGTTGCGGCAAAACAGCTGAGGATATCATTTGATCTGGAGTTTTTTTGTATTTTTTTGTAGCAGTTTATCACAACAAAGTTCAGAGAGTTGCGGCAAAGCATCTGAGAACATCACTTGATGTTTCCTTTGTTAAAAAAAATTTATTTAGATAGTTTTGTGCTTGTTTGTAGTTTTGCTATGTACAGTTACTTTATTCCCCAGTAGTAGAGAAGCAACAAATTGTCTTTTGTACTGTGGAATTCAACCAAGTCATTTTCAAAGTATGCTCAATGAAGCAGGACGACAATTTTCCCAGCATTCAATACTTGGACAGTGCAAGTGAGGTTTTATTATTTTTTTCGTTTTTTATTTCGTTGATTTATACATTTATTTCATTATGGACTTTTCACTAGAGAGGTTAAACCGGGTTAAACCATAAAATTATCTTACATGAAATATTCGGGAAGAGAACTTAATATTAGCAACTTTTACCCATTTCGCAAAACTGACGTGAGGTATATTCACATGACTATAAAGTGGTTGTAAAGCATAGCAACATCACGAATTTTGACAGGTTAAACTAATCAGGGATGCTGTCATACTCCTGATTTGAGGTGGTTCTTAGACCAGAATTTGAAAACGACCACCACAAAGGTTCATCAGATTCATTTATCAGTGTAGGCCCATTTATTTAGTGTAGGCCTATTTAGTGGTTTCCTATTATTTGACCATACTGGGCTCTGAAAAAGCAGAGTAACAGCTGCATTACCATCCTAAATTTTGTTGATAATGAAAATGTAATTAAAGTTCGTAAATTCATCATGGGTCTCTGAAACATTTGAAACAGATATAACCTGCACATCTTACAGCTGGGGTAAATGCAGTCCGTGCAGCTGAAAATGTTTGAGGACAAATATCGCCATGTAGTATATAAATGTACTAGCTTGAGATCAAGATACATGGGCACGGTATTTAAATATCCAAAACTCAAAATGTAAATGAGACATTATCTAACTACAGACTGGTAACTTTATCTCTGAACACAGATGGAAGTAATGAAAAAAAAAAATTACTGGAAAATCGGACCGTAAAAACAATATTAAAAATATGGAGTGTTATATCAATGTACAATATTAAATCTCTACGAGCCTCCATATAGGCGGACGTGCTGCGCTCCGAAAATCCAAATTTACACTCGTATGTACGTATTCGTATTGATTTAATAGCATACACTGGTTCAATTTTCCAATATTTATTTTTTCATGAAGGTTTTAACACCGAAACCCCATTTTGGTATTATTTTTTATGTGAGGCTTTGCTACCTACAACTTTTACTTTCTGCCGTAGTTTGACTTTGCTTCAAGCCTTTGCTGCGACCCCACAGATTTTCTGTGGTTTTTATAATGATACGTTTCATGCACCAGTTATTTCATGTTTGACAGCTTAACGACGTTCTAAGTCCTTTATTTGTATCCGTCTACCCATACATACATATCTAATTATTTACCTAATCTCGGTTTCAACGCTCCTTTGACCTTTTTCATCAAATGTTCATGATTATCTTATACCCACCCCCACCCTCGTCCTACCTTAACCTCTACAGAAAAAAAACAAACAGATGAAAAAATTATGAAACGTCAACAAACAAATGAGTAAATAAGCCTGTGGCATTTTATTAAGTAACAATTGAGATCATTCAAAAGTGAGTGCCAATACAACATAATTTATACCGCTTAACGAAAGGAAACCATGTTGTAGGCCTAGTAGATCTATTCAATGCGTCAGCCATTCGTTGCCCCTGTAGGCTACTGTTTTATTCTACCTCCAAATTAGCGTGTGTCTTTTTTTTTTTTTTTTTTAGAGTTTTATCAAGTTAAACTTCACAAAGTGTTGAAACAACTTTTAAAAACTTTAAAATCCATCCCAGAGATGCGGCACCTTCACGATTTTCGCAGAATTGAAAGATTACGATTTGTCATGCCATCTTACGCCACTATTCGCCTCCCGGTGAATTGTCTTCTCTCGTGGGAGTATGAATGTAGATCCAAGTGATATTTTCATATGTACGATAAGGATATGATTGATAAAGGCGGGGAAAAGATGACATTTGGGGAGGGGGGGGGTGGAGGGTATCATGAGGAATCCTACTGTTTGAAGATTGGTTTATGTGACTTAACAATTAGGTTACATTATTAGTTGTGTGTATTCCAATGTTTGAATCGCTGTGGGTATCAAGAAGCAGAGAAAATGGATGAACGAGTGCACTTTTTTTTCTTCTAATCAATCCGTCTTGTAAATGTTTTGAATTGACCATGAAAGAGATTCTAATAAACCTGAACGTGAACTTTTAACTCTCTATTTTATGAAAAGTGAAGATATGAATAATAATGAATAAGTAAAGGGGCACGTTGTAATGTCTTCTTTCTCGTGTATCAGCACTCAGGTCGAGGAAGTGTATCGCGGACCGTCCAGTGTTCGAGATGATCAAATCCATTATGTGACTCAGACCGTGGGATAACTTGCCGTTGTTGCAATACCGCACTGGTTGGCTTTGTTTCTTGACATCAAGATGTATCCCTTCTCACCCCACTTTGTACCCCAACTGTGAACAAACAAAACACAATATTATGTAAACTTAATTAAATCTCATACGAACAATGGAACCAAATGAACCAGAATAATTTAGTGGACTTCAAGAAATGCGCTCGAGGATCAGAATTAAGTGACGTGTGCTCTGTAAAATGGCACCTAGCGAGTTGAATTGGGTGTGAAAAATCTTTCATTGTTGTCAAACATCAAGAATGTTACAAATTTTATTGACGATTTTCGTAATTATAATAATAATAATAACAACTTGCTCTGGGCGCTTTACAGAAGTCGTGTTCTCTCCATTTGCAACTCTATCTATCTATCTATCTATCTATCTATCTATCTATCTATCTATCTATCTATCTATCTATCTATCTATCTATCTATCTATCTATCTATCTATCTATCTATCTACCTATCTATCTATCTATCTATCTATCTATCTATCTATCTATCTATCTATCTATCTATCTATCTATCTATCTATCTATCTATCTATCTATCTATCTATCTATCTATCTATCTATATATCTCAAACACAATCTATTGTATACAATCTTATGCTAGACATACATACACACACACACATATATAACACAGGCGCATAAAGGCAAAAATTAAACAATAAAACAGCAAAAATAAAATGAATTGAGAAAATAAATGGATTGGGAATGGGACTTTACAACTGAAAATGTTTTTCATCAAGTCAGTTTAAGTCCCACAATGGACTGACCATGGAGAGAACCTTGTTTTTTCCTCCAATAAATACAACATTCTTTCTTTATCTCTTCTTCTTCCGACTTCACTAATCCATCTCAGGTGCCTAACATTTTTGGGCGGATCGAAGGCAAACACAGCACAAAAGAAGAACTAGTCATGAATAATGGGTTCATTAAAAGCCTTAGGTTGATGCCCGCGAGAAACATTGGAATTGCATACTAGCATCGATTACAAATACACTGAAATGTTGACATTTAATGCCTTTCATATCCAATTCAATAAATGTCATGTGACTTAATTAACCAGGAGGGAAATTAGTGCGAATGTTAAACCCGCCGAATTGGCAAAAATTTATAAAACTGATGGATTGCACCTTTTTTTTTTTTCTTAATTAAATGGAAACAAGAGAGATAAATGTAAACATTTTTTTGTTGTTGTTTTGCATTGCAATGAAAAAAAAGTGATTAAACTTTTTAAAAAAACTTTAAAATTTGAATTTTTTGGTGGTGAAAATACTTTTTTAGTTTCTTGGGCTTGTGCGAATGACAGGATATGACCTAAGCTTTACATAATGAATATTTCACCTACGGATATTTTTTGTAATTGTTGTTTGGTGCTGCACATAAATCTAGCAAATTCAAGCATATTGATATAGATCTACTTCTAAAGGAAATTCCGTAACTATTATCAAATTCACACAAGGGAGGAGGTATGGTTAGGTAGAATTATTTCGTAACCTGTCATCACAAACACAGAAGTTCCATATTTTAATAACTTATAAGATACTGACCTGTTCTTGACTATCCAGTAGTCTTTGCCGCCCTGAGATCCGTATCCTACAGCGAGCCCAGCATGGTCCATTTGAGTGGTGCTGCAGTTTGGCTCATCATACACACCACCGCCGTACATCTGGAATGAGCTGTGAGCAGCATCCATAGCAACGCTAACAGGGCCAATGGGCCAATCTATACAAAGAAGAACGGGGAATGAGTGCCTATCATAAATTATTACATGTATAAGATCTGACGCAACCCGCACTTTTACAAACAGCAGAGTATTTACAACACGTGCACAGGAATAAATTTTTATGAAATAATTATCACATCAACCAATAACATTTTCAAAATGAAAATATATAAATTTACAAAGAAGCGCCGCAAGGAAATCACGAATATCTCTATGCATTGTTGTTGTGGTTTTATGTTATTGCTACCGTTATAACTGTTATCATTCTGGTCACATAAATCTGAGAGTACACGGATGTTTCAGCTAAGGTGAGGTGAGTCGTCAGTACGAAAATATAACATGAGAAATATTAAAATGTCTCAGAACAAAACAAAATAAGACAAAACAGAAAAGCAACGTAGGAAATATTAAAATTTGTAAAATGCTCTTTTGACTCTGGTACCTAAAAATATTTTCGGAACACATTAAGAAAGAACTATTGATTTTTTTTTTTCATCGAACCCCCCCCCCCCCCCCCCCGAGTGAGAAGTTCACTTTTTTTTTGTTGTTGTTGTTTTGTTCATTTACACACTTTTAACAGAGTAATTAATTTATATTGAAAAGCAAAGATATGCGTGGTTTAAAAAAAAACAACAAAAAGTCCTAACCCTCCCCTTTTTTCACCTTTTTTGTGATATGATATCAAATACCAGAAATGGTGTGGAAGCAGAAAGTTGTGTGACGAATCAAAAACAGATCACTATGTAAAAATGATATATCGCAAAAAGTTGTAGGAACTGAAATTGATTACCTCAGCGACAGCTTTCTGAAGAGCGTCCTCATTGCCTCTTTCGATATCTACAAAAGATTTCTCTGTAGCACCAACAGCTGATCTCTTGAAGTGGCACTTGCCAGTCTGTACATTGAAATAGAAATGCGATGTAAAATAAACAGCCCAAGTAAGGTTCTGCAGCATGTTAATTCTTATGAGAACTTACTGCCCAAGGGTGGTAAGAGAGATAACCATAATTTTCTGATATTGTCTTGGTTCGAGGTCTGTGTTTTGGGGGGATAACTGCCCTTAGCATTTGCACCTCTCTTTTCCTTTTGTTTGATTTTTTTTTTTTCTGTTTCAGCTATTGTATGATATTACCTTGCTTCGAAGAGCAGGCTTTCAACTACTGAACATTAAAACCGTTTTCGAGATTCTGTAAGACTATCAGCGGGTAAACTAGTATCAGTTATTCAAGGCTGCACGACCTTAAGTATTTTCACAGAAAGTTCTATGTTCTTTGACTTCATCATTGCTCACGCAAGGCATAACATTCATCCACCTCATCCTGTTCCGCCGTCTAATTGTCCACTCAACAGTTATTGACTTTTCTGCCCACTAGGCCTAGTCTTTATTCTTTCCCTGTACTTTGAGACATTACCAGAATGAAACTCCTTGCTTACCACTGGCTTGTATGGGTATCTGGCCTCAGTATCAATGCCCTTGTTGTCAATGATGTATTTGAAAGAATTGTCCATCAGACCACCGCTGCAGCCATAGTTTCCTGAGATTTCAAGGGTAAAAATATTCGATAAAAAAAAAAAACATTTTCGTTCGCGGCACCAACTCAGCGTTTGAAAATATTGCTCACATAATTTAACTCTCTTTAGATCTTAAATATTTTTATATTTGTATTTGTACTTTGTATACTTCTTTAATCCCAGTTGGGAAATTTGCCTCAGTGTCATTGCAGCCCAGTTACAACTGGAGCAGACACGTCGTCGCCACAGTGCAGCGCCGGTCGGCGGCAAAAGAAATCAGTATATAACTTGTGTATGACCAGCTTCCAGGTTACTGATATACAATAATAATGGTGTTTCAATAACTACTTAGCAGTGCACGGAGAGTAATCTAAGTGCTAACTGATACAGTTTACTAATTATCCTAACCCTGCGCCATTTCTCTATTTCCACACTGAATAACTTACGTTACATCAGAAATATTCTTTTTACACGTAAAAAAAAATGTGTTCCACCCGTTAATACATGTAATAATAATTATGACACTTTATGATGATTTGTCCTCTCAGTTCATTATCATTGAACACTGACACTTTCTGTCCTGATATGGTGGACTGTTGACCTTAGCCTTGCCACTGTAAATATGATGAGATTGATTAATCCAGCGTGGATGAATTTTATTATGTATATTATATCTATGTAGTATCCACTGGATGTCTATGACTTCCTAATGTTGTATTTTAAGCCCAGGCGAGCTCCACCTGATTTGATCGATCAACCCGTTCGGTGCTGATGTCGCGATATTAGGTTTCATGGAGATTTTGGGTACCAGACAACTAGTTGGAGCTCATTGAAACTCGATTTTGTGACGTCACCACCCAACTAGTCAGCCCATCAGAATTGGCTTACGCCCACCCCTCCCCCCCACCCCCACCCCCAATGGCTAACATTCTGCACTATTTTTTATTTGTCCATTGTGGCGCACAGAAATAGCCCCCAACAGAAATAATAATATATTTTTTAAAAATATTTATACGGGATCCACTCTGATTGACCCCAGTAAGTATGTATACAGAGAGTTTTCACTATTGGTAGATTTGCAGTGCGAGACACGGACGGTTCCGCGAAACCACTGTTAGCGTGGAGCCGAAAGTAGGTCGCTGCGGTAAACAATACTCATTTGTGCATTTCCACGTGGCGTAAGAGATTACAAACGGCTCTGAATAGTTTCAATCAGCCCAAAATATGAACAAACCACAGTAAACAGATATGCACACTATCTTTGGTGAAGGTGGTTCCTTTCAATTATTTGTTTACCGCAGCGACCTAGATTCTCAATTTGGTGGAAGTGAGATGTCTCTATAAATACATACTCTCTGTTGACCCTAAACAGCTATTCCTCCTGCGTTGGATTTTGTTTTTAATCTTGTTCATCAATGATTTGAGTAGTTTGTGGTCTGACACGCACCAGCAGATTTAATCAGCCGCCTAACTGGATGATGATGTCATGGCATTGAGTCTCAGGGAGAGTCAACTACCCAGCTGCTGTGAGATGTCCCATAGAAACTAATTGTTGTGACGTCACCATCCAACCAAATCGGCTAATGCACGCTAGGGTTATACGGAGCGAGATTGAATGACATCGTTACTGCAGTTGATCCTTGTGCCTCGAATCGCCCTTACAAAGTCCATAACAACTGTGCTTAACCACCGCGTTGAACAGTTCGAATGTCCCATGACGACATCGGTAAATTTAAATATAGTAACTGCGTCATTAAATTCCGTTCCCTGTAGCTTGATGTTTTCAAATTCTTGCAACTGTCCTTACCCCATTTCTGGGAACAGTCCATAAGGTTGGATACTGACAGTCTAACCAGCTTCCCAGTTGCCTTGAAATGTTGTCCTTCCAGAGCGCCATTGGCTGCGAAGGCCCAGCAAGAACCACACTGCCCTTGGTTCCCTACCGGGGTGACATACCCTTTTGTTCGCCAGTCAACATGGTCAGGCAGGATACCCTTGTATTGTCCACTGACGAACTTTCCAACGCTGAAAGGTTCTTTCGGTTTAAAACCGTTCATTCTGCTGGAAAATTCTTCTGTGGTCTGAAAAAAAAATAAAAAATTATTTACTCCAGGAGATGAAATGCTATTGTCACAGATTCGTTTGCACGTGTTTAAATAAAAGAGGAATTGGTGTGAAAACTTAATTACTTCAACGTTGTCTATAATTCTACATCTATATTTTGAGAAAAAAAGACAGTTGGCTTTTCAGAATAGAGAAGCTAATGAAGGCAGCACGGAGCAGCGAACACCTAAAAAGGGAAGGCTCAGTTCGCATTTAAACACTGAAAACTGAAAAGTCTATTATGGATACTGTTCAGAGTGGACGTTGACTATTTGAGGTCATGGCGACGAAGATTTTTAGGCCAATTACCGTGTTCTTTCTATTAGGTTTAATAAGGCCAAATGATACAATTACAGATGAATGAAATTTAAGAACTCCTTATGGTTTACGCCACTGCATCTTTGGAAAGAAGGACATGACCGGTTATTGTCACAGGAAGAATTTCATTTTCTGATCAATGAAAGTTTTAGAAGCCTTATTTTTTTTTTCATCGGCATCTGCGTGTGTCCATGTATGTCTAGCATAAGAATGTATGCAATAGGTTAAGTGTGAGTGTGTGTGTGTGAGAGAGAGAGAGAGAGAGAGAAAGAGAGAGAGGGAGAGAGAGAGAGAGAGAGGGTGATTTGCAAATGGAGAAAACAAGACTTTCTATAAAGCGTCGAGAGCAATTTTTATGGACTGGGCGCTATATAAGTGATTTTCATTATTATTATTATTACTACTACTATTATCAGTGGTAATGGGTTGATTGTTATGTAAACAAACACTCTCACCATATCAGCAAATTGATTTTCCGCAAGGTAATAACTTTTCAGCCCTTTGGCGAAGAGTTCATTGTGTTGCTGGATCTTCTGGAGATTGGCTTGCCAGATGTATTGTCTGAGGGTGTCCTCGTGTACAGAATAGGTTTTGTTATGTTTGTGTTTGAATACCAGCCAATTGGCTTGGGTGCTGGCCGACGCCAAGGTCAGGGCCAGTGCAAGGATGGCGAACTTCAGCATCTGGAATGGACAAATTTAGTACATTATAATGCTGTGGGTCTTTGCGAGATACAACTTTTGTTGTTATTGCTGTTGTTGCTGCTCCTGCTGCTGCTCATCTTGCTGCCGCTGCTGTTGCTGTTGTTGTTGTGGTTGTTGTTGTTGTTGTTGTTGCTGTTAATTTAAGACAGTATTTTAAAGTGCAGCTTCAAATAACCTTAGCTTTACATCATCCAGATACCCTGAAAAACAAACAGTGCGATTTCAAAATTGACATTTCCGTGGAACTCATTGCAGAATGTTTACATGAATAACATTGCATATATATATGCATCGTATTGGATAAATAATTCCTGGATTTCATGTCTAAAAATCTTTTGAAGGTTAGTGGAAAGTAAGAGAACTAGCTGCACAATCAATCGTGGAGTTCGACAATGCTTGTGTGTGTCAGTTCGCTTAGCAGTTACTTTCTTGTTCCATAGCCTACTCATCAAGTTTTCATTAATTATCATAATTATTTCTTACCTTTCTTGAGTTAGGATGCTTTGTTGTCGAGCTTCTTCTGACAAGTTTCTAACTTACCTCAGGAGATGGTGAAGTTGTGAGAGAGAGAGTGTGTCCATCAATACATTGTGGCAGTTTCTTCGCTGATCACATGAAATCTTGACTCTCACGTGCATATCAAAAAAAAAAAAAGTCATCCCGTACAGCCTTTTGTTTTTCAGCCTTGGCCGTTTGTTTTTAGGCCCTTGTGACTATTTTCATTTGAGTTCCCTGTCACATGATTCCGAATGGACCTACTTGATTCATACTTAGCCTATTGATAATCCCGTATCGTGACCTCTATGTGACGGTATATGAAACAGTATAGTTATCACTGTTATTAATATTTTTGTTTTATATTTTCAACTTTGACAATCAGCTGATGTTGATAGTTGAAGATGATGAGGGTAAAATGTGTTATCTGACAGGTAACTGTTATTGCAGCTACCACGGAAAATGAGTTCACAATTATGATTTTTTATACATTCCACTTTTCACATAAGGAATTCAATGTACGCACAAATTTTGTTCATTGCAAAATTGGGCTGAACTGGTTTTCTGTTATTTGTATTTGGACTCACCCATCAATTTAATTCCAATTCAAGTGATCTGGACGTTGCATTCATATTCTGAAGCACCTAGTTCATCAAATTTTCAACCATATTTCCCATGCATTCGTCAACGAATTAACATTTCGGAAAAAGAATAAAAACAGAAATTCAGCTGCAAACTTTGTATTAGTCGACAACTAACGAAACAATCCCTTGTCTATCTTGAATCAATAAACCTAATGGCCATGCATAAAGTATGTACGCTTGGTTTTGACGACTTCCTCTCCCTCCACCCCCCCCCCCCTCACGCTCTCATGTATGCTTGATTTCAACCCCACCTCATCCCTTGTGACCCTTGTAATAGCGTACGACCGTTAGTATGATGATGTCAATGGTGGGGCCGTGACCTTAAAACTTTAGGAATGTTGTTCCAAGTATGTATGTCACCAAAGTTTTTTTTTTTTGCGCTCGGGGTACGTATTTTAAAGCCATTTGTGACTCCAAAGCTAGACAGATCCTCCCGAAATGCTCATAACAATAGCTTTAATTAATTATGATTAATTATTCTTTCAGATTTTCTTTTGTTTTCCTCCTGTTTTTTTTATTGAAAGGGAAGGGGGCAGGGTTGGGGATGCGACAAGATTTAGGGTTGAGGATAAGCACTGGGTTAGGGATAGGTACGCATACGTACGTGCCCCTAGGGCAAAACCTTTGGGGTGCGTAAGTACTTATAACAACAGCCAAACTTTATATATAGCGTTATGTATGGACTATATTTCGGCGGCTGCGTGGGAAACTGTCGCAAAAAAACTCTTTTTGATTTTTTTAAATTAAGACATTGGGCATACCGGTAGTCTTTGAAAGCCCGCAGATTGTGATTTAAGTTGGGGGTTAAATGCTGAAAACCAAGGGTTAAATAATGTTTATTAAAATATCGTAATTATTAATGTCTAATAAAGAAAGTTATTCAGTTTTTTTGCTTCTCCTGAAAACTTAGTAAAAAACAGAGTTACGGTAGTTTACCGCAGCCTGTTTGCCATGCAGCCTTCGATTTGTCTGTTTCATTAAGTACGTAATTATAGTCGATTTTATAGAAGCCAAATTTTTTTATTTTTGTTGTTGTCTTTGAAAAAAATAAATAAATATAACTAAAATATTTAATTCATTGGTATGTAAAGTGTACATACGCTCCCCTGAAACCCCAATGTACTCCTGGTACGCTTTCCATAGGCTGGGGTCACCACCCCCTTCCCAACCTCTAAGTGTACGTACTTCATAGATGACCGCATTAATAGTCTAATCTCCAGGGTTTTTCCATTCTCTTAAACCACTTGTGAGATAAAGTGTGTGCGTGTATCCCTAGATTTGTAAAGGGTGGGTAAAACGTTCAACTTCTACCAGATAAAGCAGTATCTTTGTAACGAAACAACAAGCCAGAGTTAAAAGTACGCGTTCTCCAACTGTTTGCTTGAGATAATTATATCTCCCGTGTGGCAATATTATGAACTACTCCAGTGGCCCTCAAACTTTTTCAGTTAGTCGTCCCCTTTGCCCCAAATACTATTTCACTGCCACCACTCCCCCTTTTTTTTCCTTACAAGCTCCCCCCCCCCCACCCACCCCCACCCCCACCACTACCACCACCACCACCACCACCAACATGCAGTTATAAGCACTCGTACTGCATGCAAGTTACGATGTTAAGTTTTTCAAAGCTTTATTAATAACAGCAAGCATTTTGATTACCCATTATAAAGAAAAGGAGAAAGCATTCTTCACCAAATGCACCAACAAGTGGTCCTTTTCTCCTGCCGCATGTCATGTTATCGGCTACAGCAATACTGAATGATCGACCAATTTGAACTGCATGCTCTTGGCAGGGTTGGTTTTGTTTGTTTGTTTCCTTGCACTGCAGACTATTTTAGTAACAGACAGTGATAATATGGATTTGAATCTTAAAACAACTGACCGCCAAGACATTGTGCAAATATTGTCATCACTTCGTTCCCTGAGAATGACAACATTCTATCTCCACTTTTTGGCTGAATTGAGTTACACACTACACGCTACTTCTACAAAGCCTTTCCTTTGTGTGTCAAAGTATCAAACGGATTCGGTGTGTAATTTGTAAATATTTCTGAAAAGAAAAAATGAATGCTCTGCTCTAAAAGCTATGATCGCGTGAAACTTCAATCTCGATTTCTAAAAAAGTTGACGGAAGTTACAACCCTGTCATTCTAGGGGCATGATTTGTCAGAAGAATATTTGCCCCCAAATTACCCCTATTTACATTTTAACAACCGCCCCCCCCCCCACTTCATCACCCGATTCTTCGTTTTCACCCCCCCCCCCCCAAACTCGCCAACGTTGAGAACTACTGAACTATATAGTCATGTAAGACTGCCCCACTTGATCATTATCTTGCCTCTGTTGAAGCCTTTTTTCCGTTATTAGACTTTGATAAAACTGCACCTATCTTCATGGCATTAATTTTACGTTTCACAGTCAAGACGAGCTTGGGAACTGCCTAAATCACGGCTAATCTGCCTTCAGTTCACAGTTGAGTAGTATATCATAATCGGTAACATACTTATTTAAAAATGTTCAGGAATCGACTGAAAGTTCGTGCACCCTGCGATCCATATATTTACGCACTAGTTTACTCTTTCAATCCATTCCACTATGCATCGCTCCATTCATTTCTTTGGCCATAATATTATAATTCTCCAGACACGGAGATCTTCCGTCAACATTCTGATCATGTACCATTCAAATTAACAAAGTTCACCAGTTCCCCCACCCCCCACCCCCCAGCGCCTGCTACCTGTTTCCCCATTTGATCATGTTTGTCCTCTGCCCACAAACTCAGCTATCTAAGAACGTGCTACCTTGGTGTTCATAGGAATGAATTTGTCTTCTATTTCATTTGCATGAGTTTTCTTTCTAATGCTTAAGTTGTATTTCCTCCTAGGGGCACCTCCTCATGATATAGTAAAAATACAACTTGTTGCCTTCTGCCAAGGATATTCCATGACTCATACTGTAATGGAGCTATAGGATGAACATGTAAGCATCCAAAACTTAGCAAATAAGAGACCAACAATCATGAAACTTTGTGCAGTGCCTCTATGGTTGACGACAATTTAGGCAGACAGGTCCGTTGTGAAGAAAACTGAGTTTTAATTTAATTATTTTTATTAATATTTTTGTACCCATAAAAAAAAAGCCGACCCATTTTCGTAAAGGAGAATCCAAAAGTATGATCGGAAACTTCGAGCCTTTTTTCTCTTGCAAGACGCTTTTGCGCGGAGTGAGTAGGACCTTCTAGATCTAATTCACTTTCTAAGACTTCTTTTTATTATTAATATCATAGTTTTCCTTGTTGTTCGTTCTCGCTCTTAGGTCCATGTAGTAATTCATATACCAAAGCACCCTTGTGACCCGACCCAGTCAAGTGCCAACAATTGTAACTTGTAAGACGACAGACCATGTTGGCCTTTGACGTTGAAAACATGAAATACTGATAACCGAGGCCTTGACTGATAAAAATACAAAATGTGTATCAGCACTGATGATGTTGGACAAAGCACGAGACAGTCCCCTGACTGAATAGATAAGATAACATACTGACGCAAGTCTACTTGATGGTGCAACAAGCAATCTCTCAAGTTCAGTTGTTCGAATTTATTGATTATAAATAGATGATCTTTGAGCTTTACGTCGATGATTTGCTGTTCGCATTTTTGTTCTTGTAAATGTTGTCGTTGTTTTTGTCACTATTGTTGTTGCAGCTGTTATCTTACCTTTTTTGTTTTACCCTTTCATGTAGAATAATTTTGCTCGGAAGTTCAAGTCTTTACTACACATAGAGTAAGCATACAATTTTAAAGTCAAAAGTCACAGTTGTAATTGTGCTGATTAAAATGGCCTGATTATCTAAGTTTGTAAACCCTTTAGTGCATTTAAAGTTTTAATGAAAGGTGAGCATTTCACACATTAAGTATAGAACCTATACGGAGATGATAAAATCTGCTTGAAAAGAGTTAAACAAAAAAAAAGTATCAGTGTTTCATGGGCCTACAAGGAAGTTTTAAGTACGACATCGAATGTTTTACACACAATCGTGAACATGGAAAAGATCGGGAATGATTTGTTTGGATACGCCAAACACCTGCATACCCGGGGGAATTTAGTTCCTCGTGACATTTTACACAGTGTTATTTACTGTGACAAGAGCCGAACATTCTTCTGTACTTTTGCTGAGAAAAGAAAAAAAAAACTTTATTCCTGGAATAAAGTTTTGAGACATACTGATGTATTTTACTTGCAGCAATGACAGAGATATATTTTTTTTTTTAAGTACGAACAGTTAAAATGAGCATCATACTGTACAACCAGTGCTTTAGACGTAAGTGAACTAGCAAGAAAGAAAAAACATGAAACTTAATGGCATCTCAAGAGAATAATGCAAATTTTTACATGTTTAATTCGAAACGTGGTTGTTATTGTTGTTTATTTATTCTGTGTTTTTAATGGAGGTAGACAGTTTCTCTCTTCCTGGTTGCTTGTCTGTGTTTCGTTATGCAGATCCCGGGAGGCGGAAGGGAAAAAGAAACCAAGAATAGAGACGGGAGACGAAAGGAAGATGAAAGAAAAGACAATCTATTTGTCACCAGGAGCAAAGAAAAGAAAGCAAAGGAGACAGTCGAATGAGTTAAAGGGGATTGTGGGGTGGTTTGAAGAGAGTGATATCGTGCAAACATACACACAGACACGCACACACAAGAGGGAGAGATAGGAAGAGACCGAGGGAGATGGAGAGAGAAAGAGAGAGAGAGAGAGAGAATAATTATTTGAAGAACGCGTTGAACTACCACGGTGCTGCACTTCTGCCAAGGATATTCCAAATTAGAAAACAAACCAAGATTTTGCTCGTCAATAATTTTATTGATTTGCACCATATCCCCTGAAGTAAAAAATAAATTAATACATTTACTCAATAAAAGATCTTGAAAAAAAAGAAAACGTTATCGTTGAGTGTTCTCTTGCAGTGAGATAGTTTCATCAATTAAAGAATAAACAATTCCAGAATGTCCAATGTTGCAAATATTTACTTCTGGCCACAAAACAGTTTCTGAAACATTTCCTTATAAGATGGCTGAAGTTTTAAATAAACAAATATATTGAAAGAGGCATTAACAACATGGAAGTAAAAAGCTAATGTTGCGAGCAGGAGATAAACATTTTGATATCTTTTACCATAATCTAAGTTAGGTTCCAGTTTAAAACTTAACACAATGATTAATCTACCGGTGTTACAAACAATACAAATGACACCTAGAACTGTCACCATCTTTACCACTCGTTTGTTTTTGGAGGAAAGTCGCATTTTCCCATTTGTATTTGTTGCTTTTGTATTATCATTTGGACATTTAACATCTTTCCCATTATTTGGTTTATTTGTTGTTGAGGTTATGATATCTGAACGTTCTTGCTTCTGGCTGTCAATTCCAGTAGACTTTCCGCTTCCCTTTTCACCATTACCGTGATAGTTTTTCAAATGCCCTTTGGTATTTTCTTTCGTGAAAGTTCCAACTGTAGCCGATATTTTAACATTTGGTTCTGATGCCTTGTTCTGAAATTTAGAAGATTTCTGGAGGCCTATGATCATTACTTGGGTACTGATGAAAACGATGGTCAACGATAAGCAAGGTATTAAGTTGTGGTTTATGGTATTTGCAACAGCATGTATTTCTATACGATCTGGAGAATACCACAACATAATACGCGTCATATTCAGTGTCGGATCCCACTGCGGCATGAGTCTGCTTGAAATGAAGTAAGGGGAACTGCTTGACACGGCCACGATAAATAATACTCCAATAATTATGGCTGAACGTTTGAGAGTTATGTAGTCTCTGAATTTGAACGGCATAACGACACACAAACAGCGCTCTACTGAAATAAACGCTGTGATATGAGAGGAAAAGTCATATAACATCGCGCTTGCGTAAGATGTCGTATATAGCAGTGAAAGAGGATCAACTTTGTATGGGGCGTTCGGGAGAAACGCATCCAGGGCTTGGCAAAACCCGCAGATGATGCCTAAAATAAGGGAAAGCATGTCTGATATAGTTAGGCAAATTAGGCATAGAGAGACACAGTCTTTGACTTCTCTCTGCAGGAAAATCATGAGACTGATGACATTGAATGCACAACCGCTGGTTCCACATCCAAGAACTATCACCGATGAGACCATTGACATATAGTGTTCTACCTCGTCACTGATCAGGGTCCTGAACACTTTTTCTGTGGCGTTCACATACATGACTCCACTGCTCTTTATGTTGGTATTCTGTGGGGCTCAGAAGGTACAAACTGCACTGATTAAAAACTATGGGAGGACAGTTCTGTTAGCAGTTGTCAGCAATCCTTCAGGGTACCGGTCCGGTGACATCAGCCTTTTGATACTGCACAAACCCTCAGGATCTGACTCGTGCTGTCAGTGAGTATAACTGACAATAAACTGATGAAAACACTATTTTCAAGATTTATTTTTTTTTGTCTGCACGATTCTGGGGATGAATAAGAAAGAAAGCAAAAAGTAGAATAATGCTAAATTCGAGAAATTCTTGACAATGTAGTACCGGCCAGACAAAAGTCTTACACTCCAGTCTAGGGTATTAAAGAATAACGGATTTAGTCATTGTATTGGGTGACTTCTAGTCAGCGGCGTAGCGGGAGTTGCCAGAGCCCGGGGCAAGGCAGTCCCTTACCCACCCACTCGCCCACCCGGCCCCAGGAGCATAAGATGTACTGTATTTCAAGAAAATCGCCTGGTTTTAATTTGTGCAAAGTTTTCAATAACACGCATTGAAATCTACATTGAAATCTTCCTCGGTTGACAGTAATGCCGAAGATACTAGAATTGACAAGATAAGACAGCTAGACTAAGTGCTTTTAGCGTGCACAGATTTCGCACCGCCACCAACAGGCAAGCGCGCGGAAGTCATGAAAATTGCCGTATTTTACAAAGCCAAGTAGGGAAAATATTGATGTTTGTTCATTGTTCAGCTATCGCTATAGGATTTGATTGACGTCACTTATTGTGGAATTATAACCTCAATCGCTGTGGGAAAACTAGGGCTACTTTTTCTTCCTTTTTTTTTAGTCGACGTAGCACCGTCACATCATCATAAATTTACCATTATATCAAGCATTCTTTTAACACTAGTAGATGGAGTTCCCGGCATTATCCGGGATAAACCTGTGAACCGTTCCACCATTCTATCTCTCTCTCTCTGTCTTTTGGGTCTACAAAGCCTCCCATATTCTACAGTCTTCCTACAGATTCCATGCGCTCCAGAGCACTTTGCACTCATTTCTGATAGGGAAATTCAGCGCACGGAAGTGAACGCGTATTAACATCGTTTCTGGTGCGATGGGCTTACTGCAGGGAGCCAAAACAAAGATCATTGTATTTTACATTTTTACATTTATTAAAAAATATATGAAACTTGAATCAACACAATCGGTCGATACAAAAGCGATTGGACTGGATAAGTTGACACTTAAGAAAATTAATTTTATAATTTTCGAAATTGTCATTTAGGCTGTAGAGTCGAGCAAAAAAAGGGCCAAAATTGCACCACACTGAATTAGTCCCGCCACTACTTTTTTTTTTATAATAAGATGAGCCATGGGCCCCGCCCCGAACAGTGCACAAAGTTATGTGCACGGTTTTTTTAGTGGTGCGAAGAAGACAATGTCTCGACTTATCGTTTCTAGCATGTATCTTCTGTAATGCTAAGTTACCCGGTCTTTCTTGGCTCATTCTATATTTTGATTAAATTTTTAGACACTTCTTTCGCAATTGGCAGTTGAAACCGTGATAGTTTAAAAGATTCAGAATGCCACAACAAAGTTACTCAAAGTCTCCTGCAGTTTCCACTTGTAGATCCTGATACATTTGAATTAATTTAAATTTTGAAAAACTTCTTTCGCACTTCGCATTTGAAACAGTGATAGTTAGGCCTACAAAGTTATAAAGATTCATAATGTCACAATAAAAGTTAATCAACCTCAACTCGTACTCCCACCGAAGCTAATACTAAAAACCATATTATTATAACAGTCAACATTTGCGATAACGTGACTCGACAGGGAATAGAAAATATGTTGGAAAATGTTTTTGAGACAATACTTAGAAATGGTTGAAGATGCCATTCAGGACAAGAACTCAGTTATGATCTGAAATCACTTTGTTACCGATTTGCGCTATATCTCGAATCTTGCTCCAGCGACAACTGCCCTACTTTCCCGGATGCTCTCACATAATATATATATTATATAGTTGAATCGGAAGTACGAATTTTTTTCAAAAATGGCTACAGCGTAAAATTATCATAGCAACACAACAAAAAAAAAAAAAAGCAAAACGAAAATTAAACCTGTCAACACGTCAGAACAATAAAATTCACCAAACGATCGAACTCCTATCGGCACATGCACACACGGGCGGCAGCATTATGTTTTAACTCTGTGTTGGAACACTAAACTGGCGAGAACGTTACTTAGCGACGGTATTTCGAGATTTCGACAGATCTTAATCTAGGGATCGGATTGTTGCCATATGCACAACTAATAGAGGTCATAATTTTTATGTTTCATAAATGCAGTGTGTTTCCCTAGATTCTGCAAGTATTCGTAGATTCGAAAGATATGTCATTCTGAGTGGAACATCTTTTATACATATATTTAAGGGATATTTTAGGCGATATGTGGATTTTAAAATGTATGTAACCCATCTATCTGTGTCATACACAGTCATAAAGGTAAGCCAGACCAAGGCTGATGTGGGCACAAAACTGGTGGCTCATCGCCTAATTATTATGCATTACTCTAGAACACTACACACTGCCCATACCACCGGTGGTATATTAGGGAATAGTGTTTTAGTGTGATGCATAATAATTAGGTGTCAATCCATCAGTTTTGCGCCTACGCCAGCCTTGGTCTGGCCCACTAACGGAGACGAGGGGGGTTGGAAAAGGGGGAGCGAGGCTATCAAGGCGCCTTTGTAACCCTGTGAAATTATGAAGTTTTTAATCATGACTTTCTATGCAAGCTATGAAACATTACAGTATCCGTATCTTCAAAATGGAAACCGCACTATTAACAGGCATTATGTAAACACCTAGAAGAATTACATGAAGACAGGATGGCTGTAATTAGCGAGAAAAATGATATGAAATGTTCCGTGGCAACGATTTTTTGCCCCGTTATGTTGGAAAACTGAAGAATGATCGAACATTGGGAGATTTTCTGTGTGAGGGGAGGGCGCACTGTGTTTTATTTACTATTTCTATTTTATTTACTTTTTTTGTTGTTGAAATTTTGCGTCCCTAAGAATGTTGCGCAGTTTCTTTCTAATACTTGATGGACCCTCGACGTTTCCTTTGCCGTTTACGTTTCCGTATACATGAAAAGACAGCTTTAGAATGCATTCATTCAAGTATACGGGAAATCGGAATGGCAAAGAATGACTATGGAGGTGGAAAAAAAACAACAACTAATGCTGAACATTTTAATAAGGGACCGCTAACGCCACTTTTCCTTAAGTCTATGATAAGGAAAATGACAATCTTAACCTGCCCTGACGGATTGTATGGAGATACACACGTTTACTTCAAACACAATCGTATGGATCATTGTAGAATATTATCTCTCTCTTAAACCTCTTAAATTTTTGCTTTTAAATCAGGGAGTGTATGAAAGGCATGTTATGTGTACGCTTTTAAGGTGTAACAATTTGCTGATACTGAGGCCGAAGGTGGACATAACAATTATAGACGGCTCATTGAGTCACTGAGATGATGAAGCAGGTATTTGAGGGCATGTAAGATCTGTTCATGTCAAAAGGTTAACATTTCACATCAAACTGATAACTTTGCAGACAATAAAACTACGAGTTTGCACATGTTCCTACATGTTAATGAGGTCATTTCGCGACCTTTGTTCTTGTTAGTTCCATCTCCGTGTTCTGTAAAACTGGACATATTTTACTTTGTAGAAAAGATAGAACAAATGCACGCTTTGACACTTGTTTGGAATGGATTGTGTCATTGAATTTATCAGGCTGTTTCAGGCTTCCGATTTATTCTAACGCCATATCATAATACTAAAGCTGCAAACGTCTAGGGTCGAATTCTTAGTTGTGCTAAAAGTGAAAAGGGTTGGAACAGACAAAAACTAAGGCTGCTATTTTCACCCTTTTGCGGGTATTGGGAAATCTTATTTCGTTTTGTTTCTGACGATCGATGTTCAAACACCCGATCTCGGGGAATGTTCATTTATCCACCTGTGACAGAGCAACTGACTGCATTAGCCTGGGAAGAAAATTGTGATGTTGCTTCGACGGACAAGCAATGTCGTATAATTTACTGGATATCACAGATTCCTAAGAGGTTAATAAATATTTGCCCTTCATTTTCCCAGGCTGTATTTTAATACTAGGTATTTATAATGAAAAAAAAGAAGAAAGCATAGGTAGAATTTGCCAATTTCAAGAATTGATTGACAATGCAGTGTCGGCTAGAGAAAAGCCTTACACTTCAGTCTAAGAGATACTTCCTTCCCCCCCCCCCCCCCAAAAAAAAAACAACCCCACCCCGTACGAATGCGATGGTGTCAAGATCCGGACATAATACGCGTTCAAAAATGTTACTGTAGGGTCATAAAAGGCTTTAAAATACATACCCCAAGCGCAAAAAAAACAACAAACCCCAATCATTCTAATAATGATAATATGGGGAAAAAATCGAAATGTTCTGCCCTTACCTTATAATGATTGATGTGTGTTTAATTTGACACTGTGGTGTCCAGAGGCAACTCAACTATGATTTAGAGATTTTGAACTTAAAAATATTTCGCGAGTCTGTCTTTAAAGACATCCTAGCTGACGATGATCAATTTTCGTAACAAACTGTGGAATTTGTTTGACCAAAGTTTGATTTAATGTTTAGCCTTTTGTAATTACCCGGATTATGTCTGAGGCCATATCAAAAATACAGAATAATAATGTAATACTTAATAAAATATAATACAAGTTTATCTTCTTTATGTACGTGATTTTTAATATTAGTAATAATAATAATAATGGATGGCATTTATATAGCGCATATCCATTGCCATTAGAAATGCTCTATGCGCTTTACAGAAGCTCTCTCACTCGCTCTTTCTTTCTCTCACCCTCTCTCTCTCTCTCACTCTCTCTCTTCCTCTCTCTGTCTCTCTCTATCTCTCTCTGTCTCAGTGCAAATTGTAACCGCAGCCTGTTAGGCGCAGTTCACAACTCACAACAGTTCGCAACTCACAAATTGTATTCTAAAGTATTATAATAATATTTGAATATCTATTAATATTTATTTAATAATGAATTATAAATTTTTGTTGGTGATTTGGGAGGGGGGGGGGGGGGATGTGATATGGCTAAATTTTAATCTATTAATTTTAATTTCAATTTTTGCCGGGGCAGCGGCATATTGTATGCAAATGTATATATATGTGTGATGATATCAATAGAAAGAACATAAAAAATATAACCCAGGAATATTTTTTTTTTTAACTTGACGAAATTTAGTCAGTACAAAAGTAATGTATATTCTGCGTTGACCCTAGCCAGAATAATGCATAATGTGACCACCTTTTCTAACATGCCACCACAGGCAGAGAGATAATATTTGTACAAGAGGCTTAATAAAACTACCGGTACTGTATTTCATTTGCACAAAAGCAAGTCATACAATGTAAAAAAAACAAAAAAATGAATAGATGGTAATACATGTAGCACTATTCCTTATTTTAATATAGCAGAAAATGTAGCATCATAATTTCACCATCCTCTCTAAAATAATCTCTTCCCAAATCATGTATTATGCCTGGTTCTTAATTTGTAAATATTTGCCAAAATCTCATTTAGTAAAACACCGTTCTGTTATTACTTTTTCTCACGCAACAAAATAAATGATTTCTTGCTCGCTAAATGAAGGAAACTGTGTGGCAAGGTGATAATTACCTGTAATTACCGTTTTGGAAATGATTTGAAAGCTCTTGCTCAGTTCGCTGCGAAAAAAAAGTTGGAGTGAAAGAAATAATTGGTCATAATTAACACAAAACTGTCACGATATACGACATTATTTTCTCTTGGCGGGGGTTAATGAGGTAGATTTTGTTTAAAATATATTAATTTGGATAACTGCGATGAGTAAGATAGATATGGCAAAGAAACGTTACAACTGATTTCTTTCTGTCTTTGTGGAGAGTGTCTTTTAATTTTGTACTGATCGTGCCTTATGTTAATACATTATGCTTTCTAATAGCCTACGGAGTAACAGGAAGATTAATACTTTCTTGAAATAGCATGCTCAACATGTCATAAACGTTGAGGCAACTCTTTATTCTTCTGATGGTTAGGACAGTTTAGAGGGGAGGGCTCTGTTGTTTTTCTCCTTCCTTCTTTTTCTTTTTTCCTTTTAAAGTTTTATTTGCTGTCTGTGATATTAAGATTGTTATTAAAGTTATTTTTCCAAGTTCTTGTTTGGAGAAAAAGCAAAACATTGTAATGTATGATACATATGTGACATGTAAATATAGAGAAATGATAATAATAAAATAACCTATTTCAGAAAATGTACGGTTTGTGCCACTGGTTTATAATTGTTCCTGTACACTGTGGTAGAAGTTTACATTTTAATTTTAAAAAATATCGCTGATGTTTGTTCTTGCTGTTTTTGTTTCCTAATTTTCGGCAAAGAGGGGTATATCTATAACTTTCATACTACTAAAAATTGCAACGGGTTTGTCAAAATTGTTTCAAATATCTTGCTGTCCCTGGGCCTGATTCAGGCAAAAGTCTGTGAGTTTTGTGTGATAATCATAGTAATATGTATTCTGTCCTAAGAAATTAATTGAATCTGATCTTATTTCTTTCTGCATTATCATGTGTGTTGGGTGGACAAAATGAATACTTAGGAAAGTAAAGCTCTATATAGTTTTCGGAAATCTCAGACAGCCTGTATTTTTATTTATTTATTTATTTATTTATTTATTTATTTATTTATCTTTTTATTCAACAGGATAATTTTTCTATCTGTCTCTGAATAAAAGTGTTTGTTTTTATCATATGTTTCTATATTTATTTTAAGTGTTTGGCATAGAGATCAAATCAGAGTTATGCATGGTATTCATTTCAAGTGTTCCTGGCGAAATCTTAAGTCAGGCTAAATTCGTCAGAATCTTTTGCTTCTGTTTAGTTCACTGCCTCATTTTGATATTCGTATTTCCAATTTAAGGCAGTAGAGAATAAACCACATATGTGTTCTAATCAGTTTTTGTACAATAGGTGCTATTTCTAAGATTATATTTCTAAAATCTTATCTTATCTTATTATATTTTTTTTTTTTTTAAATTGTTTCGGGAATCTTTCATTGTGATGCAATTTGATTCCCCATTTATCTTGCTCAACGCTACAGCCTGAATAGTAGTTTAAAAAACAAAAAGTAACCTTAATTTTCTCAAGAGTCAACTAATGTAACCCACTCGCTTTTCTATCCGTGTCAAAACTGGGCAAAAAGAAAAAGTTGTATGTAACACAACTTTTTCTTTTAGCCCAATTTTGACATTGCTTATAGCCCTGCTGCGACCCCACAGTTTTTCTGTGGTGTTTATGATATTTCGCTTTTCTATCACTTTGGTGCACAGTGCCGTGGTGCGCATGAGTTCTGAAGCATGACCTTAAATTATTAGAAAGAAACAGAAAGAGAGAGAGAGAGAGAGAGAGAGAGGGGTGGGGGAGGGGGGCAGGAAGGAAAGAGACGACAGACAGGTAGACAGACAGGTAGACAGACAGATAGACAGACAGGTAGACAGACAGGTAGACAGACAGGTAGACAGACAGATAGACAGAAGGGTGGTAACAGAGGTCATTCGGGGCAATGCCAGGTACCTCATCTAGCTGTAATATAAAAGTATTAATTAGAGATGTAATGGATTCCTTAATTTTTTTAAGTCACGAATGCCTATCAGGCACTCACAAAACACCTTTATGTACAAACCAAGACACAAAACGTTTTATAAAGAAAGCGAGTCATCCAGTAGTGATTTTTAAAAATATTTATTTACGATCATGGCAATATCACATGCAAAAGAGTCTCAACATGTTTAATTACATCACAGATTCTATCAGAACAGTCGTCGCCGCGTTGTTGTTTTTTGTCAACAATGTTCGTGGGACAAAGCTGATCAACTCTAGGCCTATTACTTAATACCAACAGAATAAAATTTTTAAATCTAAATTAAGATTTTCTAAATTTTCATTGTCCAGGAATATTTACTGTTGTTGCATTGTATATTATTTTAGCAATTGTCACTCCACAAATTAGCAGTAAATCCATGGTAGAAAACAGAAAGTTCATCCTGTTTTCTGACTTTTGCCTGATGATTTTCAAACTAAAAGTAACGCAATTGGCATCAGTTGGTCAGTTCTGTCAGTGGGCATCAGAGGTGGAGGGCAGTTTAGACCATGGGGTAGCTGGCCATTGTAGCAATACCGCACTGGTTTTCCATGTTCCTGCTCATCTTGATGTATCCTTCTTCTCCCCAGCTTCCTCCCCAGCTGTGGAAAATTAAGGCACATTATTACGATGTACATGTACTTTATATTCATTAACTGATTCCCTCCCATAAACCGCTCTCAACGGTTCACAAGAAAAAGTACTCAATTTAAATGGTGCATGAAAATTACACACACACACACACACACAAAATATTTGCTTTTAAAATTTCCAATAATTTGGTGTTTTTCTATTACTCGCAATGTTTTCTCATAGCTTTTGTACTGATCCTTGACTTTCAGAATGGGTTTTATGAGAAATGCTGACATCGTGAGAAAACACGAGGAGTGAGTCAGTTAAGTTGTGTCTGCCTATGCTATGTAGCCAAAATACTTAAACTAGTATTTTTGTTACCAACATGTCGCGACTAAGTTCTTGTTTGTTCTATCTTCATTAAATTTCTGAAAAAGTGGAGATCTTTTACTATGTAGAAGTTGTTTAACCAATGCGCACTCTGACACTTGTTTAAAATGCTTTGTGGCCTTATCAAGCTGTTTCACAGGTGCGATTTATTCTAACTCTTTATCATAAAACTAAACCCGCAAACGTCAGTTGTGCAAAAAAGGGGTCGAGTTGGAACTAAGGAATAAGAACTAAGGTCCCGATGTGGCCAGTTTCCGAAACTAGTTATTGTGACCGTGCTGTCAAAGGCTGTTTGGACCAGTTAGCTAAAGCTAATAGCCTTAACCCTAACACTAAAACTTTCAAAATCAGAAACAATTTGGCCTAGGCGGAGTAAATAGTTCACTTCATGTTCATTATTACAGTGCGTCTTTCTTAGAATAAGCGGGACCTAAATCGATTTCCTCGAAAACTGACTGTTGGATTTATTTGAAATTTTTGCACAGACTGTCTGTCTGTTTGTCTGTCTGTTTTATCATCTTGTCAATATATCTGTCGGCTTGTCCTTCCGTCTATGTCTGTGTCTCAGTGACCGTGTTTGACAGTCTCTCCCTATCTCTCGGTATAATTCTTCACTAAATGCAATACTTTACCTGTTTTTCACGAGCCAGTAGTCCTTGCCGCTTTCAGTACCGTATCCAACAACCAAGACACCGTGATCCAATCTCTTGGAGCTGCATTCAGGCTCGCTGTAGACACCACCGCCATACATCTGGAAGGATCTGTGGCCAGCATCAATAGCAACACTGATTGGGCCAATCTGTGGAAATGGTTAGTATTGACTCATTGAACACAGAAAAACAACGACTGAAATGAGCGAACAGCCAGAACGCAAAACTTATAACAATAAAAGACACGGTTCCAGAGGAAAGGGGCGTCCCAGAAAAAGATGGATAGAAGGTGTCAAAGAAACAGCTGAAAGAATTAACCTAACCATGGCAGACTCTACCCATCAGGGACACGTCCGAAAGCTCCATCTCCCGACGAAGCTCAGTGGCATAAGAGGATAGAAAAAGGGAAAGGAAAGGAAAGGTGATGCGTAGTGTTAGTAATGATGATGGTGAAGGTGATAATGGTGGTGGATGGTGGTGGTGATGGTGGTAGTGGTGATGGTGGTAGCGGTGTGATAGGGTGGAGGTGCCGGCGGTGGTAAAAGTGGTGGCCTTAATGGTGATGGGATGAAGTAGTGCATAGTGATGGATGGCGGCATATTCGATCTTCAAGGTCAAAGGCAAAATCACAAACATCGAAGGGTCAAATGCTGATAACACTATCTGGTTTGCGAATAGCCAGCCAGCCACCCTACGTCAATAGGACGTAGATTTTCATAGAATTTGTAGGATTACCATAGGGCTGGTTCCCTACGTCAAACCGACGCCGACCGGATGTTGAAACAGTGGATGTACGTGGGTATGTCGTCATTCCTACGCGTAAACTTGACGTGAGTCCTACAGGCCAGATTTGCCTAGCATTGCTGACTGCGTATATAACTGGAAGAACTGACAGGTGTTTAGACAGCCCTAAACTTACCTCAGCAGAAGCCTTCTGGAGAGCATCTTCGCTTCCGGAGGGAATGTCCTGGTATGATTTTTCAGTGGCTCCAACATTTGCACTTTTGAATCTGCATCTGCGGTTCTGAAAACAAATTGAATGAACAGTGGTGATGTGAAAGGGCAAGGCATTTTGGCACAGTGACGAATCGGCATTCAATTTTTCATAGCTGGTGAAATCAGTGATTAAGCCAGATGTTGTCATATTTATAGAGTCATGATTTATAACTGATTTGGCATTTCATTCATGAAAAGTATCTTGTGCTAATACATAATTATAGGAGGTATAGGGGAATCATGATCAACCGAAAACGAACTATTTCGACATAAATCACCCGTGCCTGATAAAAGTTGACGAATTATTATTTTAAAAGGCAAACAGAAAATATATAGGGCAGCAGCAAAGCTTGAAGAAAAGTCAAAAAGTGCACTGGCCTACGAAACTGCCGTGTTCCCAGCTTTCTTAGCTCGGTACCAGTGACTTGGCTATCGTTGTGAAATACTGGGGTCATAAATAATCCAGTAAAGCAATATGCTACAACATTACGGTCTTTCAAGAAAAGGTCACTCTGCGTTAAGTCTTTTATTGCAGGAACTGACAAAGCCACTAAGATATGTGTAGTGGGAAGGGAGCAACTTACCTCTGGTTTGTATGGGTAGCTCTCTTCAGTGTCGATACCATGGTTTTTGATGATGTATTCGAAGCCGTTGTCCATCAAACCGCCCTGGCAACCATGGTTACCTGAGATGGAGATTTCAAAACAAAACAATTACTACGTGTCACGTCCAGAATATCAACCCTCAAGTTAGTCACAGAATACCACAAATGGGTCCTAATAATTATAAATAAGACCTCCCTTTTCGGGAAAATTAAAATATAGAAAATATCGGTTAGTATTAGACTAACTTACAGGATGAACTTCATCCAGTTTAGTTAAACTCAGTTTTATCCAAAGTGCATGAGATGCCATCCTTTTGTAGAAGAGGAGATCGATAAAATGGTTATGATCAGTTTGATATAGCCATATGAAGTTAGGCGGAACAAAGTACAACGTCATCATTTTAGGCATGAACGGTCACCCATTTATACATCACAACTTATATAGCAATCTTCCTCTGATCAGTTCTGTTTATATTGATTGTCTTAGTTAAACAAGAATGGCTGAGTGTAAAGTGACTGGAGAACACCATTAGAATACTTAGGTTGAAGAAAAGGAAAGTTAATGTGAATAGGTCACTATGTTAATGAAATATTTTTTTTTTAATTGTCGCATGAAAAAGAAAGACAGAGAGAAGGAAAAAAACGTTCAGGCAGAAGACAGGTCAATGACGAAAACGGGAAAAAATGAACAAAAGCAAATGTCTCATTGGAGGAAATTACCTTCTCTTTGTGAGCAGTCGACGAGGTTAGATTCTGAGAGACTGACCAATTTTCCGGTAGATTTGAAATGTTGACCTTCAAGGGATCCGGTGGTTGAGAAAGCCCAGCAAGAGCCGCACTGTCCCTGGTTCTTGACGGGTGTCACGTAACCCTTGGTACGCCAGTCGACTTTCTCAGGCAGAATGCCTTTGAACTCTCCGCTGAGGTACTTTCCTGGGTTCAGTTCTTTGTTGAGGCGAATTCCGTTCATGGTTTTGACAAATTCATCGAGGGTCTGCAAAGCAAAGCGATATGGTTGGCAAAATTACTTTCTTTGAACGATTGAAGAAGTGAGCATGATAATAGTAATGATAAAGACTGAGATTTGACACTAAACTCTAACATGCGACATGAAAAACTGTGACTTTCACTTGCAAACACGTTGTTTGCAGACAGATAGTTTCATGCATTGCAGATGTAACACCAATAACTGAAATATCGGTCAGCCTGAACAGGTAAAAGGTAAAATATTGTCGTTTTTTATCTACATGAAAAACATCTTGTTTATCGTCATGAAGTCCAAAGCCTCTGACCTTTTACAAGTTCAGTTGTGTGTAATCTGGATTCAAAAGTTTAAAGTTATAGTATATCGCATGTAATATTATGTTTATTCCTGTTGAGTATTCCTTAATCTGTTTTGCCTGCGAATTGGGACATAATATGATTCAAATTTATTTAATGGGTCTTACTGACCATATCAGCGTATTCGTTTTCTGCCAGGTAGAAGGTAGTTTTGCCCTGGGCGAACAGCTCATTGTGCTCTTCAATAACTTTCAGGTTGGACTCGTAGACGAAGCGTCTGATGACGTCTTCATCTCCGGAGTAGTTCTTGTTGTGTTTGGCTTTGAATACTTCCCACTTGGCGGCGGAGGCCACAGTCAAGGCAAGTGCGAGGATGGCGAGTTTGAACATCTGTGGAAAATTTGGTTATGAGCAATAGGATGTTGCTGTCTGAAATGTCGGCAAATATAATTATTTTGGATGAAATACTGTTCAGGCATGTCATTACTTGGAGCAAAATACAATTCAGACCTGACACTACTTCGGGCGAAATATACACTGTAATATGACATCTCATTACTTTGGATGAAACACTGTTCAGACCTGCCCTTACCTGGGATGAAATCCTGTTCAGATTTATCATTACTTGGGGTGAAATATAGTTCAAACTTGTCATTACTTAGGATGAAATACAAATCCAACTCATCATGATTTATGGAGATTTATGTCAGCTTATCAAAGCGCTATGAGCAAGTCTTGTTGTTTAGTAAACTAATCTCTTCAGTTTCAATCAGTAAAGCCCAAGGGGGTTAAGATCAAACATTAAACGATTTTGGAAAATGGATACGAGGGGAATCAAGAATCGCTACCACAGTTCTTATTTAATTTTTAAAAAGATTTTATTCACTCGACTCTAAAGACTGGGCATATAAGGAGATATTGTAAAGTCACTACAAGATCATTTCCATCAAGTTTGAAACTTGCACTTTATCATGTGGCTTTAACGACAGAAAACCTCAAGTTTCAATACACTTCATCTCATTCTTATCTCTGTAACAATGATGAAGTTTGCATGACTGCAGGATGAAATAATACTCTATTTCGCTAAAATACTTTTTAGAAAGCCATGTCACTGCCAAAGCTCATTGTTTGCACTTTTTTTTTTAATGTTATAGAATTGTCAAAATGACATCATTTAATTTAAGAATTAAACACCACAGTAGTTGCCATGTTTCACACTCTAATCTGTAACATTTTTTTCTGGCGGGGGGGGGGGGGGGGTCAATAGCTTAAGACCATTAGGGCTGATATGAGTGTAGTTACAAGTCTCTCATCACAGCTTGTTTTTATTGACATGTAACAATAATAGTGTTTAGTGTCAGTGTCCCACGCCTGATGGGCAGCTTGTCCTGGGCTATTATCATTTATTTTTCTTTTGGTACAATAACAATTTTTTTATTCATTTATCTATCTATTTTTTATTCATTTATTTATTCATTCATTCACTCATTTATTTATTTACTAGTATTTATTCACTTGTTTATCTAATTATTTATTCTGCAAAGAGCTCGGCAGTAAGAATGTGAAGTTACAATTCAAAATCGAAAACAGTGGAGTTTACTTACCTTTCTGCAAAACGTAAGGCAATCTTGTTGGCTGTTCTGTCTGTGACGCCAAAGGATGAACAATGCTGAGAAAGTCCTGCCTTTTATTAGTCTTTGTTCCTCCGGGACCCTATCAAAAACAAGAGGGTGGGGGAATGACAAGTGGATGTCACGAGCCAATTGTGACGTCCACATGGTGATAAACTAAAGACCATGGCATGTGTTTTTGAACTTGTGATTTGATATGAGAACATCAGGACTAAGTCTCTGATGACATGATCCATATCTGTATGTTTAATGTTCTTGATTGGTTAATAGTAAAAAAAAAATTCCATTAATGAAAATAATAATAATTTATTATTGCTTAAACTTCCAGGTGAGAAAAGCAAAAGGGAGAGTAAGAATAAAACGGACTGCCAAAGATACGATGGACTTTAATTTATACCCTCAAATTAAAATTTCATTATTTTTTCTTAGGCCCCAATTAGAGGGGCTGAATCAGAGAGATTAAGGGAAGAGGTATCTGTAATTATCATTTCATTGCTGGTCTTGATGACAAGGTGGACATGAAATGGGACAGTAATTATGGAGAATTTCAAAAGAGTGGCTGGTTTAAACATTGCTCAGTCTTCTCATTTTAGCAGCAATTTAATGTCGTGTTGGACAAAAGTAATTGATACCCAACAAATAATCTGTTTTGTGGGTTCTTTTGTATCAGTTTGGTCAAGTCAGGTCGCGAAGAAACCATTGTTCAAAGGTTAGGCGTTATATCTGTTGTTCAGTTTGAAAGTAAAGTATTTTGAGATAATAATTGCCCAAATATGTGACGCTATTTGTGTTGGGTTTTGGGTTGTTGTGTTTTTTAATTCCAAACTCCATGTTTAGGTATTCCCATTATTTCAGACTTTAAGTGCATGTTGTATTGTTTGTTTTGTTCAATTTAAAAAAGATTCTTTCACGCTATGGCTTCCGATGCAACGGCAGCCATGATTTAGTGCCAGATTTTGTGTAGAGTGAAATATTTATTACAACTGAGTTTGCCTCCTGGTATACCGCAAACATGCCTAATTGAGATTTGCCTGGTTTTTCATTCCAAACAAGCAAATTAATTTTGTGCTTCCCAGCTAGGGAAATAAAAAACAACAGTTGTAGGGTTTACGCTTTTAGAAATTTAAACATTTCAGATGTAATTGTTTTGGTTGTATACCAATTTTCTTTGAACCCCCGAAACTTATTATTGCCACAAAACTCATGATACTTGAATTGGATACCTGCATGTTCGTGATTTATCGTGGAAAGGCTAGTTTTGATTCCTTGCAGCAAAAGGTACCATATACATGTACTAGTTATTCTTTTATTCTGCAAATTACTGTGTTTTGTTTTCGCTCCTTTTTTTAAGTCGCCCATAGACGTTTTCAAGCCAAACAGTACAGTATTTCCAGATGGCACACTTTCATATTAAAACATTATGCTCGACTTTGTTAAGTCACTGCTCTTTTACTTCGCCTGTTTTATGACGATAACTTTTATCGCTGTGACCGGGTGAAAGACTTCAAATAGCACCTGACAGATAGCAGAGGCCAGAGCATGACCGATCATATGACGAGCATGAGTGTTTTTCTTATTTTGTGCTTGTGTTATCAATTAGACCGACTGTCCGTAACTGTCGTAATGATTAGGTGTGGGTTTGTGTGTTTATGTATAACTAGCTGAGTTGCCCGGCCCTGCCCGGGATAAATCGATTTATTAGTTTCAGTTCTGGGTGATTATTATGGACCTGCTTCATTTTGCCTGTTCCTTTAGCTTTATTTTATTTTTGTTTGTTTATTTGTTTGTAGATACGTTTTACTGCTCTCCCTTTGCGCGTTGACATCCTGCGCATCCCGTCAGCATCCGTCAAATGGCAATGGTTTGCGCACGGGTTAGTTTGTTTGTTAGTGAACACATCGCAGGAAGTGATAACGTCATGTGTAGGCGGAAGTGGGCTATTATTAGAAACTTACATCAATATCTTATTGATCGTAAATTTCGGATCAAACGCTCTCGTGAATTTAGTCTTTAATTATAACCGCATTTACCGATTAACTCAGAAACAACAAACGGTTTTGTTTGTGTATAGCGATAGGAACAATGTTTGCTATCCCATAATTCTTTGTGCCAAATTTCAGGTCGGTGCGTTGTGTAGTTTCCGAGTCCATAGGACTATTAGGGGTTTTGTTGTAGCTTTATTATATAGATTATGGCTGCGTCACTCACCTTTTCTTTGTGTACGGGTGTAACTATCAAGAGTCATTAATTATAACTTGTCCTGCGTCATAAACCTGAAGCTGTTTGTCTTTGTTTTGTGTGTGAGTGCACATAGTTACAAAATATACATTCTGCGGTGGCACTAAAATATCTGTGAACAGGGTCTAGCTGTGAGCACAGCACATTTTGAAACACAGAAATGTCTGCTTTTATACATTACGAGAACCTTCAAGACGTTGTTTTGTTCCCCTCCTTGCCTCCCAAAGATAGATGTTTGGAATATTGGCTGCGGAAATTTAAAATTGCAGAAACAATTAGAAGCTCGAGGGTCCAAGGCAGAGATGTACAAATATGATAATGAAACATAATTATATGATGTATTTTTGAATGTGACAGGTTGTGTCACCTTAGGAACAGAGATGGTGCGACTTTACTCAGCTGAGCCGCCCAGGACATAAATCTCATTTCTTATGCTATTCCCTCTTCTGAAGCAGTCGTGAAAAAATTATCTTGATACCATGCCGGTTGAAATGACTGTTCACGACACTTGATTTTTTGTTCACGGCTTTTGCAAACGAAGGATGAAATTTTATTCATAATAATTTTAATCTTGCATTTTTCCATCGTCCCCCTCCCCCCTTATTTTAAAAAAAAAAGAAAACTTGACTTGAAAAACTGCTGGAAGTCAAAGTGGTTTTAAAATGGTCAAATGTGCTCATTTGTTCCCTTTTCGTCAAGATGACAGAACTCTACAGTGAATGAAGCCAGCTTCGGACCTTACGTTGAATCAAGCCTGCTTCGACTATTTGCGACGTAGGTTCTTTAAGGTTAGAGAAAGTTTCAAGCTTTGTGGGTTGCGCTATTTATTTAGAATAGAGCGAATCCCTACCATTTGTGAAGTAGGCCATTTACATATGAATTGGCCCGCTGAGTCGGAGAATATAATACACAGATATGATTTTTAAAGTTGATTTCCAGTGTGTAAAAATAGAAATTTCCTGTCATACTTTTTAATTCTACTCGAAAAAAATGTAGGAACACTTTCTTCTGTTCAACCAGCAACTCAGTTGTGGCTCGAAATCAACGAAGGTATTAAAAATACAGCGAACTTCAAAACCTTTTAATGTATGCCACGTTCACCTTTACATCCTTTTATGCATATTATGATATTTTGTAGAATTTAAGGCTCAGCTTTTAAGGCTCTCAAGATTACAGTGTTGGCCTTACTTCTTTTATAACACTAGCCGACCGGGGCATGATAAATCTTGCAGATTCTTTGTACGAAGCCCAACCATGTCTCTAAATCGAGGCTTTATTAAAAGCAGCGTTTGGATTTGGTGCAATGACTAATAAGCTTATAATTTACGCAATAATACACAGATAATTATGATTACGTTGATTTTCGACCACCAAAGTGTAAAGAGAGGTCAATGACGAAAATTTCAATCGCGCTTTTTCCTTCTACTAGAAAAAAAAATGCGTCTCTATTTTTGTGGCTCAAAAAAAGTCGTAAAAAAATAATATCAACGGGTCACTTTTGTCCGAAATGAATGTGTCCACGTAAAAAATTCAAGCATTACACCAAGTTTCATGATTTTTGATCCGGCACTCACGAATTTTTGGCTGCTTACAGGTTCACCCTCTACCTTAATCATAGTACGATTATCATAATCATGCTGAGTCACGCATGAAATTGGTAAAGATGAATTAATTTAAAACAGCAGTCCACAATATTCCGTATAGGCACTTTGATTTCAATGTCCACCTTCAAAAATGTATTTTATTCTGCTGATGAACATCATTGTTTGTTGTTGATTTTTTTAAACTAAGGATTCCAGCTTGGTGGATGCTGGCACTAGAGTTTCTTCGATACTCCAGCCTAAGGGGTTCGTAAACCGACTGGGAGAACTCGGGGTTGACCAAGTTCACAATTAGATCTGGGCCTAAATACGAAAAACAAAATAGTTTGCACTTGTCATACCCAGTGACGTGCAACTATTATGTATATGTAGGTCACTTAATCCTAACTTTATTCTGCGTGTGAAACTGAAGATGACTATTCTAAGGGGGTCGTCCATAAAGTATGAACGTTTCTGAGGAAGGTGGGAGTTGTGTGATCCATTGACTATTGACCCTGTGCGAGTTACATTTTCTCAAATCCTCTTTATACGAAGATCAACTTGTTTTAATTACTTTAGGATAGTAAATATGAATCTGTATCAAGATGTTTATCTGTACCGGTATTTAAAAGTTGGGTAAGTTTAATGGAGAACAAACATCTGTAACTGGTAGGGCAGTAAAGAGTTAACAGCAATACTGGTTCAGTATTGAAAGGGTTAAGGGGACGGGGAACTGCTCCCAGTATAATTACGAATAGTGCCCGGGTAAAGGGGGAGAGGAGATTTTTGGAGAGCTCACGTACGGTACGCTTTTCGATCACGGTCATGAGTGAACACGTTTGGTTAGATTTAGCTACACTGTACATTTGTTTTCAACACAGTAAGTTGTCGGATTGTACAGGCTTTATAAGAACCACGCAAAAAGACACTGAAGCTGAGTTTTCATGAGTATGGAAACGGAAGCGGCAACGGGAACGTCAAAAATTAATCCAAGTACCGTAGTAAACAGAAAGAGTGTTTCCATGTGTACGGAAATGGTATTCCTGCACAAATTGAAAATATTCTTTCTATTTCACTACTTTAAGGATTTTTGACGCTTCCGTTTAGGAAGTTTTTGATCACCAAAGCCTTAAGCTGGGTTTTCACGGGTACGGAAACGGAAACTGCAATGTCAAAAATCCAACAAGTAGTAAAAAGAAAGAGTGTTTCCTCGTGTGCGGGAACGGCGTTTTAGAACACAAAAAAACGTTCTTTCTATTTCACTGCTTGAAGTGTTTTTTATGTTGCCGTTTCCGTACATATGAAAACCCAGCTTTAGGGGATGAAACTGCGCCGGTGTGGGCAGGGCATATTATGTTTGCGTGAAGTAAACTTTATGGGTGGGTGAGCCACCAGTCTGGCGCCTACAGCAGCCGTGATCTGTTTCATCCCTTACCAAGATCATTCACCATTCTCATGGTTGTATGTCAGTTGGGGGCGGGGGTGGGGTCGAAAGTTTGGAAAGCGTACTTTGGGGAGGGTGTATGTAAAAAAAATCACCGAAGTCGAGCATACGTACATTACAAATGGCCCCTGGGCGGATGAAATTTCTGTTTCATAAGTATAAATTATTCATCATCAGCTGCCCTGTCTGGTACAGAAAATGGCGATCATGGCTCTCCACTCAGATGTGTCATCAGCCAACCTCAAAAAAGAGTTGTTGTTGTGATGTTTGTTTGTTTTTCATGAATTAAGACTTTCAGTGAAAGGTTTCCTCTGTCTACCCCTGCTTTTCCTGCCTTCGATGTTCCCTGTGACTGCTAGATGTTCGAGGCTCCTGGGGCGACAGATGTGTCCTAGAAATTTCAGTTGCATCTGTCTTATTGTTTTAATTAATGATTTTTTCAGATTAGAGTATCTCAATACTGACTCATCTGATTTTTCCTCCACCCATGATATTCTCAATATTCTTCTAATAAACCACATAAATGATTAGCCTCCCGTAAATATCATAACCTGTATTTCCTATGAATTCCACAGAAAGGGAAAAATTTGGAAACCAGTTTAAGACAAATTAGACTGTCCCCGGAGGTTTTTGCGGCCCCAAAATTTGCCTTTGCTGCAATCGGCAAATCGCAGCCACAAAATTTGCACAAGTTGGCAAAATTTGGTCAAATTCAAGCTGGGTAGCTCATGATGATAAAATTACAAAAAGAGCGATTCAAAATGACGAATAGATCTAGTCCCGTACGGAACCAGGAATTTCAAGGGCTTGCACTTTTGCACTCACTTTAAATTAGTGGTGAGCGATATCTTCCATAAAAGTATCAATAGTGATATCGATATTTTCCAAGGAAATCACCGATATATCGAAAGGGAAGTAATCAACTAAAATATTAATACCTTTTCTGGATAGGGGACACGATAGCAAAAGACGTAATAATGGGTCATTACTGATGTCGATTTGCATTTATTTATTTTTAGTTATTTATGTATTACCTGTACATTTATTTTTATTTATTTAGTAGATGAGGAGGCCGGTATTGCCCGGTATAGATCTGCGTCCTCCTTCTTTCCTCCCGCTCTGTCTCTCTCTCTCTCTCGCTCGTTCCCTACACCCGGCCTGTGTGCCCCCCTCCTCTCTCTCTCCCTCCATTTTCTCTATTTCTTACCTCCCCTCTCCACCCCTTTCCCTTCTCCTTGCCCTCCAGACTCTCTCTCTCTCTCTCTTTCTGTCTCTCTCCTCTCTCCCTCACTCACCCCCATCATCTCTGTTTCTATGATATTTTCTATGTTATTGGAACATTGACACGCGCCTTTACTGTTGTAGCTGTCACCCTCATCTGAAATGAAATTAATAATGTTCTTAAATTTAAACATGTCCCCGTCGCCTTTAACCTACTAGGAAAACATTTTATTGTGTCATTAATGCCTACCTTTATTGTAGCCTACACATCATGGTTATGCAATGTCAGGATCTGCAGACTGATTATAGTCCTAATTTTATCAAGAGCAGCATGGCATACTATCGTGACTCAACTTTTTTGTTTCTTCCAAAATTGAGCTGTTTGTCATGTTTGGAGCCCTTGACAAACCACATGATACGTTATAAGTTGGGGGATGAGTTATGAAAAGTAAGAGTTGGAATTATTTTTAGTTTTTTTTGTCTTTGTTGTTGTTTGAAATGGCGTAACTATTAATCTCATAAAGAAAGGTATTCAATTTTTTGCTTCTCCTGAACAAATTATTAAAACCGAGTTACGGCCTTCCATTTGCATTTTACTAACATTTCAGACTGTTAAAATGACTATAAAATATTTAAGTAAGGTTGACGGCAGTGTAATAAAGAACACTGTGCAGTCATTATACATCTCGTAAACCAACAAAGTAAGTCGATGACGGACGTTTTAACTTTTACCAATACCTACGATATCTCCGTCAAATCCCTCTCCAACACCATACGTTTTGGCAAAATTTTCTTTTTTCGAAAATTCCGTGACAAAATTCCACGACGTTTATGGCAAAACTTAGCTTTAATTTTAAAAATGGCAAAACCTCCTGGGATAGATTACAGGGAGACAGTACAGAGCTGTAAGGGATTTTGAAAATATTCTTTTACACAAAACATTCAATGAAGTCGCAATATTATGTCACTGGTCACTGATCCCGTAACCCGCCGGGGCCGTAGGGGCGCTGCAGTGACGAACGCTGCACCAGCTGGCTCCATCTGTGGCGGTTGTGGGCGAGTGTCTGGGTTGCAGGAAAGCTCATCTTGGTCCATTCCGCAATGTTATCTGCCCATTTCTTCCTCGGTCTGCCTCGTCTTCTCTTCCCCTGCAATATTATGTAGTGTAGAAATATTACTGGGTTTTTTTTTTTTGTTGTTGTCAGGAATTTTACTGTGATCGTTAATGTAACCACTGTAACATAGGGCCGAAGTCGCCCTGAAGATGATGATTCAGCTAACCCTGATTTGAGGTCTTTATTTTAGGAGGTTCGCTGCCCTTGGCATTTACACCTCACTTTACTTGTTTTATTATTTCTTGTTCTGGCGGGGGGGGGGGGGGGAGAGATGATATGGATAAATTTTAATCTATTAATTTCAATTTTGCCCGGGCAGCGGCCTTTCGGCCTGCTCTTTACGATTTCCAACTGCCAAGGTATCTTTAACGTGCGCAACGTGCACACGGGCCCTCCGAAATTTTTCGTCCTTATCCGAGAAGACTAGGTACTCGATCCTACCCCCCAATAGGACCAAGGACTTGAAAATATGAGAAAAATCCAATTTCCAAGAACTACTCGATCCTACCCCCCAATAGGACCAGGGACTTGAAAATATCAGAAAAATCCACTTTCCAACATGCCTGCACTGGCCGGGTTTAGAACCCGGGACCCTTGGCATGAGAGGCGAGCACCTTGCCTCTAGACCACCTTGTCCCCATATGTATTCAGCTAACCCTGACACCGCCGTGTTTGGTCTTCATTTTTGGAGGATACTGCCCGCGGCGTTTGCACCTCTCTTTCTCTTGCTGTATTACTAGTATCAGTTTTCTTGTCCTTGTTTTTGGTTGCTGATGTTGTGTTGCTTTCTTGGCTTACTTCCATAGCTTTCATAAGGGCTCCGTACCGGGTTGCTTTTGCTTGTCCTCGTCTTGGCCTTCTTTCTTTCTTTCTTAGCCCTCAAAAGAACTCCTCATTGGACTGCCTTTTCTTTCCCTTCTTTTGTTTTCCCTTGGCCTGGTGCAAACCAGCGACTGATATAGAGTAAGGAGAGACAGTCTTTCCGACTTTGGGAAGGGGTCGGGAGGGTGTTTTCAGTTTTTGTTTCATTTCCATACTAGGGGCGGTAAGAGGGTTTGACTTTTTTTTTTATTGATTGATTGTCGCCCCTGACATTTTCTGGAGTGAGATGTTTCCCTGGTTGCGGCCCTGCTTAGTTAGTGCAGGGGCTGGATGTTTTACGGTGATGATACCGCTTCTTGAGAGATCTGCTTTTATATCTGGGGGCTCATTGGTTGAGCTGAAAGCTCCTAATGGTTGTTTAAGCACCAGATGTACTCAAATTTATCAGTTATGTCCCGTCATTCAGCTCACTTTTCAAGCCCAAAGACAGCATGACATTGGCATGACAAGAGTAAGACTGAGTCTCTGAGGTCTGCATGTCAACTTTGAGTTTTTACTTGCATTCAACTACATGTACCTTCTTCCTATCAAAATTACTGCTTTCTCTTATTAGATTGAACTCAGTGACCTGTCAGTTTGTCAGCCGACTGTCTGATTTTATCACATCTTTCTCATATAGTTACAGTAATACACAGACGGGGTTGTTGTTTTTCTCCCTCAGGTTCTCAGTTGTATTATTCGGGGGGGGGGGGGGGGGGGGGGGGAAGTAGTGGGGGGAGGTGTCTTGAAAATGATTTTTAATAAAACCACCCAAGTAATGAGGAGCTGCATCATACATGCAGTTTCTTCTTGCCCTGGGTTGTGCAATGAAAATTGAAACTGATGGAGCTGAAGCGCCATATTAATAATAAAGACATGTCTGATGTAGAATTTAATATTTGGCTGGGTTTTTGTTTTACGTTGTCAAATATTAAGATAAATTATTTAATTTTCAATTATTGTATTGACTTTTCTAATTCCGCGACATCAAGTTGCTTAGGAAAGCGTATTTTTGTGAGCCTGGGTGTAAATCTATCAAAAGTTTTGATCCCCTGCCCCCATTCTAGAAACCTGACAGTGGAATTTCACTGACGAAAGACTGATTTTGACAAACCAGTTTTCCATTTATTCATCATTCTCCCTACATTCAAATGCAACATTCACTGATTAAAATACAAAATATTTCCTTAATGGGTAGCCAAAGGAGTGACTTAAGAATTGGAAGAATATCTGATGATGGACAGGATTCATCTGGATAATCAATTTTGAATTTTCTGAAAATGCTTCAGAGTACATTTTGGAATTCCAAGTAACAAAGAAGCATGAAATAAAATCACAAAACCTTGACTGATGATGGTACCAGATTATTTACTTCAGTAACTGTTCTATGACAATAACATAAGATGAAATCAAAATGGGAAGAAAGATAATAAAATGCAATTTGTACACTGATGAAAAGTCTGTACCCCCCCCCCCCCCCCCCCCCCCAGAATATACCTGCACTTGGTTACGCAAAAACACTACAGTGTCATCTGCTTAACATTCATGATAATAAATATTTCATTTTTATCATACACAGCCATGCTGTAATTAGTTTAATTCATGACATGCACACTCTTCATCTAAGCACCATGTGTATCAAATAATGTCTACTGTAAGGCAATACATTGCCACTTAGAACAATTAAGTCCCATTTATGATTGACTACCTTTCAAAGTCAGAATACATTTTGTGATTGGTTACTGTACCTATCTGAAACTTAATTTCAAGATCATAATAAAAATAATGGTAATACTAATAGTTAATAATACATATTTTCTTAAACAAATATGCCGTGAAATGCCTAGATATTACCATAATACATGTACATGTATACCCTTTGATTTGGGCTTATTCATTCCTCACATTGATGTTTTGTGGGGTTACTTGTTGTAGAATCTGCTGAGACTTTGTCAATGGAGTTTATTTCTGTCAAAAACTATCTCTGACAGTGTCAGGCAATATTTTTTCTTCTTCACAAATAGTTCAGTCTGACACATGTACATAAATTACTCCGCTCTTTTCTACTAAAATTACAGTATAGCCTTCCAGCTCTTGTTGTATAATTTGTTCAATAGTGAAATTAGAATGGAAAAACATACTCATGCACCATTTTGACATTTCAAACAAGAAACACAACACTGGCACTGGTGAAGGCATACATAGCACTAGAATGCAGACATCTTTTCTCAGGCTCTAGGGTACACTAAACATATCCAATCAACAATTATTTTCAATGGTTCAATGGTATTTTCAATACCATCAAATACAAAATTTAAAATCACATCCAGTTTCTTCACCCAAATATATCAGCATTTATGCAGCCTTTTACTATCTGAGCTGGGTCTAATAACATAATGATGTAACAGATCCGAAAAGACATCTCTCAATAAGAGTCATGATAATTCTAGTGAGTCTCTACCTCTCAATTAAAACTAAGGAAGGGCACACAGCCTTTTCCATGTGAACAAGTGTAATTATTCCAAATGCCAAATGATGCAATACTTCAAGACTGCAAGGGAGTTAACTAGCCAGATTTTATTCACATTTTCCCTGTTTTTCTTTTTTTTCCAAGATCTCTGATTACAGGAAGTTGTTAATTTTAGTTGGAAATGGACAATTATAATGTGCATTAGTATAGACGTCATGAGTTTTTTTACACTTTCACCCAATACTAACTAATCCAGTCCACCCCTTACCTGCCCAAATAAAGGGACACCAGTCTAATTTTGAAAATACCTACTTTTCAAAAAATAAAATACATGTACTTAGAACATAATTTTTCAAAGCTTTCTTTCTTGTTTTACCGTCACTGACACTATTTTCATTCTGTAATCTATAAATCTACATCATTTCTAGACCTTGTTTTGTTCCTTATCCCCCAAATAAATCGTAGAAGTGTTTGAAATGCCCTTTTAACAGATACAAACTTTGAAAAATTGTCACAGGCAATAGAACACTGATAGAATTTTTCTGTTTTCACACAGAGAAGATCAAAACACTTGCATTGTCTATCACCAGTACATCATATTATTTCCGTTATAGAGAAGCCTAGCTTCTAAGAAGATATGCAATAAACAAAAGTAAAAAATCTTCACCATATTCATGAATTTCTCTCTCTACATCACAAATAAATTCTAGGTTAAATATAATTACATATCACATTTGAATTGTAAGGAAAATTCTATCTTCCACTCAGACCCAACCACATTTTGGAGAATGTACACAAACAATCAATATAATGGTAATGGTCATGAATCCTACTTTCATCACATTTTACACATTTTCTGACCACAAATTTTCTACAAAAATGGAACACACACCATTGGAATCAAACAATCCACTGAACAGAATTATGAACAAGAAACAAAGTCATGGAATGAAGAAAACACAAAAAAAAAAAACATGGAAAATATCCAGGGTCATCTTATAGGTCACATGTTCAGATGTAAACTCAAAAAAATGCTCTTAAAAAGTTTTGCAGTTTTTCTTTTCATTTGGTTGACACATCAGACCTTATGGTCTGGCACTAAATTTTTTCATTACTGTACACATCTTTTCTTATCTTACTCGCTAAACCAAACAAGATGCTATGATATAAATGATGCACTTGAGACACTATCAAGATAAACAGCTTGTGATGAATGACATTAATTTTTAATTTTTTTTTTCATACTGAGACAAACAACAAAATCCAATGGCAGCATTCATGTGCCAAAAAAAAAAAAAAATCCCAGGACTAGCATGTTAAAACTCGCTGGTCCTGCCCATGCATTTTCTCCTGCAGAACATGCAGATCTTTGACACTCACAGAATGTACAAATTTCCTTTGTCCTCTATCACCGGCTAAACTGGAAAATCTCCCCAACATTCCATAAGAACAAGACGCATTCCTGTGCACTTAATCACACCACATTAAGAGAGCTTCATCACTGCCCCATGGTAGATATTCCTATCCGATCACAAAAGAATCCTCATTTCAGTGGTACTATCGCATCAAAGTACCGCACAGAAAAATGACAGAGAAAGTAGGAATTCATTATCATATCACATTCAAAATGCAAATTTCTCTTGACTACTGCACTGATTTTTTTTTACAAAAAAGCCAATATGCACATGAAACACTTGTACAAAAACTGAAATTTTGACAGAAACTTATCAATGCAGCTATTTCAGGTCAACATGTAGCAGAAATTGCCCACCCCAATAATGAACTACAGTTGGGATGGCCAGTTTCTGTTTGAATGTTAAGCAGATCTACCTGCTATGCAGCCTCTGTTGTCCAACTCACTCGATTCGTTTACAATGTCTAGCTAATTCTTTTTTTTTTTTTTTGTACACTACATATTTTTCATGGAAATCTCGAAAGCAAAATCTAATTTTTTTTTTTCTGTCTATCTATGAACAAGAGATTTCATACTCTAATTACAGCCAAAAATTCCAGCAAACCATGATTTGTACGTTCACTTTCCTTCTTTCAAAGCTTACATAACATCAAATACAGTACATTTTTTTCCAGTCATTTTCATTATCAAGGTGCTGATTCATAAGTGCTTGCGCTTTTTATTACTTCTCAGATTTCTTTCTCTACCAAAGCACAGACAGATGACAGTATGCTTTGGAATGTCTCTTTAAAAAATAAAAAAAAGTGATTTCTTGATATATATCACAAAATGGTTTCTTGACTTATCATGCCATCTCATAACTTTGTCTTGCATTCATTCTTTGCTGCACCAATGAGAAGACAAATAAAATAGCATACAATCCAGCTGCTATCCAGCAATTGATGGCATTGTCATCATATTTTTCTTGAATATAATCCAAGCCTTTGTCATGTCCTTCTGTGCTGTTCTTGATGTGTTCGAACCACTCCTTCTCGTCCATCTTGAGATCTTCAAATAATGCAGGGCTTCGGATTTTGAAGAAGACTCCCATCAGAGCCTGCAAAATAAAGAAAAAGCCATACTGAAATTAGGATTTCACGTGCATGCTCACCAAGCCACATGTATGCATTTTTACTACTCCTGCCCCTACGTCCTGGCATCCCACAGACAAAAATAATTTTAAAGAGGATTTTATTTTTATTGTCATACCTTTAGTCATACACCCTGGGGTCTCAGATACACCACACCATACTCCTAAAAAGGATTCTATTGCTATATCTTTACCTGTACCTTCTCAGTTCTGGGGTCTGAAAGACATCATACTTTTAAAGAGGGTATCCTAATAAACTGTTATTCAGTACTGTGGTGTCAATCAACACCACAATGTACGCCGTGCATATTTTTGAGCGACCTAGCAGAGATTAAAGCAGAAGAAAAAAAAAATGAATTTAAAATGCAAAATGGACAAATTGAGACAAGTGGTTGAACCATAATTTTTTTTCTTTTTTATCAGTAAATTTCAACTGCATGCTGTAGTAAGATGTAAATTTACACAAGATGTAGAATGTCTTGCTATTATGTTTGAAGAAAGTGTTTCCACTAAATTATAAACAAAATTGCCAAATTTCAGAATTGGAAAGTTGCCAAGGGACATCGATATCATGCCCAGAATAATAAGTACTGTCCGGCAATGGTCAATAATGTGTAATTTATGTGCAGGGCATTGTTACACCATGTAATGGTCATTTCATGCCACTGATAACAAGGTCAGCCAACAGGAGGGATAATATAATGCAGTAGGCCAACAGTTTTGCACTTGAGCATCAAATATCGACGGTTTCATGATGAAGGGACGAATAGATAACCACAGCCGTACATCTATTCACCCCTTCATCATGAAACCGACGATATGAAGGAATGTCTTCATTGAATGATAATGTCGTCACACCACACATGCTTAACAAATAGGCCTACAACATTAGTGTTCTACAGTCTGTATATGTGAGCAAAGCCCCACTAACCTCAACGGAAGTCGCACTGGACCAAACGGAGAAAATCACTATGAAACACAAACATCCCATTTTTGGATGATTTTTTAATTTTGGTCAATACTTGAAAGTTGAAGTTCAACTATTTTTCTACAATCTGTGAAAATATTAGGTCTCAAATCACCCTCTAAATCTAATTATGATAAATATTGCTTTCAATGCCTTTAATTTTGCCTTTGACATCGATTATCACAGCAATAATGGGGTTCATTGAACTCCCAATAACTTCAAAATTAATTAAACCTATTGTCACAAAAGATTCACAGGGTCATTTATATTGGCATAGAGACACAAAATTTCAAAGCCGTAGGTTAATTACATGTACCATTTGCTACCAAGATTGTAAGGTGATTTTTTCAGTAGTTTTTTCTTTTTTTGTTACCGGGGAGTAGGTGTCTTTATAAAGCCATAAAAGAAGCATTGCAATGATTTTTACACTAGATTAAAGAAAGATGAGATTTCATACTTAATGGTGATATTCGTAACTCAAAACTGAAAAATGTGACTTCCTTTTAGGTTAGTGGGGCTCGCTCACATATAATATCCTTTTACACAATACATGCGGCTGAGATAGAGACAGGCAACAGAGTTTGCTGGTCAGACCTATTAGGCCTAAGCCATTCAATGCTGCTTTCTCGTTTTACCACCACTGTGCAGACATTTCTAAAGAAAAGTAATCAAAAGACCTGGTGCGTGTGTGATGGTTTATTTTTTGGGGGGGATGGGGGTCTGCAAGGAGGGATGTAATTACATGTATGATATCAGGCAAACAGCATAATAAATTTTTTTTAAAGTTAAGTTTTTTATTTCTACAGGGTAAATCGACCTCTGGTGAAACAATGTCTACTCTAATCCATTTCTCGACAACTTTGAACTATGAAGATTCCACTGCACTGTACTATTTTACAAAACAAAAGAGGGACAGGTCACATAGTAAGGTGATTCAGGTAGCACTACATATCAGTGAGACTGACGACATTGTTAGTAAAGACACAATGGATTGCACTGGTACATATGGAAAAAATTTGATGACTACAACACGCACTGGTGTGATACCTAGCAGCTTTTTCAGTGTAAATTATGAGGACATGGCTAAACCACTACCAGCCCGTTTATTGCTTGTTAGGCCCATGAACTGTATGCATTTTGTAAATCACTCACTTTCCATTACTTACGATCATTATTATCAGAAACTTCTAAACTAAAATTTAACCTGTAAAATTACACACAACTCCCAGACAACATGACAAAAAAGGCCTGCATTTGTATCAAGCAGGGATGGAACCAGGGCACAAAAAAATTTCCTGAACTTTTACCGGCAAGTGCTTGTCCTGCACGAATGTAAGGTGACCCAACAATACATAAAGGCATGTAAATATCACCACCAGGAACCTGTCCTAAATATATAATGCATAAATGATGTAGGAATGACATGAGGATGATGAGGTGCCACCTTCATCCCGTGTCATTTCTCACTTGTCTCTTAACCCTTAGAGTCTGCCGATACCTAGGTCTAAGTTAGACCTGCGGATTCTTTCACCACTTGCTGATCCCCCAGCGGCGGGTTCTTCTGCTTATTCTACCTTTTAGAAAAGAGCTCCAATCATGTTAGCCAGTTATAGTACAGTTTGCAGCAGTTTCATAGGGTAAGGCTAAATACCAGAACAGATCAGGAATAGTCGTAAGCGCCAGGCAACGGTCGGCTGGCCCTCGCAACTATAGTTGTGAGCACCAGTCTAAGGGTTAAGACCACACTATCTTAAATCTAGATGGGTTACACTGCAAGTTTACATAATAACTTATTTATATTACCAGTGACTTTATCCAAATATTTGTTGAACTAATCCCTACCCAATGCAAGGTAGATCTAACTTTGTTTGGTAATTCCCCCCCACCTATTTTTTTAAACAAACAAGTCAAGATCAACACAAGCTCTATTTCAAGTCTAGTCTAACTAACACAGCCCATAATCTTTAACCTACCAAGTCACAATTCATCCGGAATAAAACAATAAAAAGAAAGGTAGACCTACATAGATCTCGATGCTAGATGTATGATCTTTTTCGTTTTCTAGGTCTCAGCTAGATTTTGAAAAATGTGACTCTGACATTACACCATGTTGACAAAGTGTCTTTGTGCCTGCCCTGGTGGCTGGTTCTAGATTTAGTGCAGACCTAAGTCTGGTGGCTTCTCTACTTTTATTTTTTGAACGATGCTGTAAAAAATTAAAGACTAGATCCTGATCTACTATTGCTTGCCGTGAAAAGACTACCGTTATTTCGATCACTGACACTACCTAGAAATATCAAAATATAATCTTATAGGCTTCACCAGTTACAAATCCAACAGAAAATCACCCACGAGTCACGAAAATGATCACACTCGATGTTTCATCACGTTAAATCTCTCTTTGAGGACGCCGGATCTATCACTCAAACGCAATGAGAAAGAGCTGAACTGACAGACTGTAGACCCACACAATGAAAAGTACCCAGGGCGAAAGGCTGGAAGTGCTAATTTGCTTAAATTTCCGGTCATCGTTGTTTTCCGGTAATCGCTCTTTTAATGCTCTTTTCGCAGTTTAACTTCAGTGCCGGACAAAATATCGATAGCGAGGGGATAAATGGCAGAAAAAAAATTTCTGGACCTCCGGAATTTCCAGAGCCAGTTCCATCCCTGATCATGTTGACATAAAAATGTTCCTATGAATTGTGTTCTTGTTTGATCTTGACTAAATAATTCATTCATGTCCTCAGTTGCTCTATCTTAATACCATATAGAATCCATTAATATACAACAGCACAATTTTTCGCATTCATGTAGCTATAATATAGGTCTATCTGATAGCATTCCATGAACTTTAAAACTTTGAACCATTGCCTTCATGTCTCATTTTACGAAGTGTTTATCCGTCAATACTGACGGATAAAATTTTCCCTAGGATTTTTTTTATCCGTCAACATAATTTCTGTATTTGCGAGTCATCTCCCCTGATTTGAACCCTTTCTCTGTCTTCCTCCCTTGTTCTGTGCGATCAACGACGCGATCAACGTTCATATTGGGCGAGCGTTGAAAACTATATTGAAATTGGAGAGACTTGGAATTTTATTGATTTAATGGATACACGCAGGTTCAGGTCTAGTCCGTTGATATGGGTTTCTCGGTTTGGTCGTACTTATTTACTAAGACTTTTCTCACAAGTAGTCAGGGTTCTCAATAGCGTAGTAGTTAGCATCTCTGCCTGTCAGTCAAATGGCAGTGGTTCAATTCTCAGCACGGCAGCTTTTTCTTTGTTTTTTTTTTTTGGTCAAAAGTCTTTTTATTAGGCATCAATTTTTTTTTTAATCCAAGAACAATGGCGGAAGAAATTCAGTTTTTTTTTTTTTTTTTGGTACCTGCCAATCTGGGGTACGGTACCGTGGTTCGATTCTCAGCGGTGTAGGGTGTTTTTTTTTTTTTTTCTTATAGTTCTAGAAGTCTTTTTATCAGTAATCAATGTCTTTGGTAATTTTTTTTAATCCAATAACATTAGGAATAAATCCAGTTTGCATGTTTGTTTGTTGTTGTTGTTTGTCATTCGTCAATAGTGACAATAGTGCCGATAGTGTTACCGGATAAACCCAAGTAGCCTATCCGCCGATAATGTTGACAATAATTCAGTGTCTTTGGTAATTTTTTAAAATCCAATAACATTAGGAATAAATCCAGTTTGTTTGTTGTTGTTGTTGTTTGTCATTCGTCAATAGTGCCAACAGTGTTGCCGTATAAACCTGGGCAGTATCCGTCGATAATGTTGATGGATAAACCTGGGCAGTATCCGTCGATAATGTTGACGGATAAGGGCGGCCCTCATTTTAATTGATAGGCCCACACATTTCGGGAGGACTTCCAAATTGCATCTCATGGCCAGATTTTGTCTTACCCTATTAAATTACTTCAAACTTGAGGGGTGGAGGGGTTATTGGAACCTCCACAAGGACACAACTGGAGGGACGAGTTAGGAAAAAAAATGATTTCATTGTTAACCCCCTGACCGGACCAGTGACCTAATACATGGGGAATTTTATCGGGGTTAGTGAAATCATACCTTCCATCCCTCACAGATTGGGAGTATATCCGTTTGATCCCCATACCTAAAAGTACGTCACAACATCGAATGTATAATCGATTAGTATAGATAAGATTCTTTAGTCAATTTTGACAACTTTGTAACTCTGATTAATAGTGTACGGCTACTGAAAAAGAAACAAGACAAATTCAAAAATTGGATGCGACAACTTAATCCATCCCTAATCCGCCATCTTGTTTGTAGAGGCTGTATAGGGAGGACTTCCGAATGCGTTCCCTAGCTCGACAAGTGCATAGGCATCAATTGTCAGATTGATGTGTAACGACGTGAGGGTCTAGTCAGTTTGTATCATCGAGGCCATAGGCCGATGTTCGTCTGGGCAGTAGTCAGATTGACATATCAGGGAAAGCCGCCGGGGTAGCTATGTATTGTTTTTGTTCTTCTTGGGTATGGGGATCAAACGGATATATATATATACTTCCCACAGATTGGCTTGACCCCTGTATTTTCACTGTGCGTGCAGCCAGCACTCAGAAATTATGTGCATTATGACTATGAGTATGATGATGTGCCATCTATATTTTGGATTACTTCCTATCTAGAGCTTTCAGTCTATTTCAGAGTGTTAAAATGAAAATTAAGTTGATTCAAAGGCGAAACCTGGATCTAGAACTAGACTCTATATATATTCTAGATCTAGCAACACGGGCATGAGATACATTCTGAAGTCTCTATCAAATTTTTTACCGGTTATTTCAGAATATTATTGAAGTGAATTTAACTTTAGATCTGATCTAGATCTAGAAATCTAGATATAGACTAGATCAAAGAGTATGAGGAGAAAGCAAAAAAGCCCATCATTCTGCGGGGTCTATCGATAATTGGTCTGTCTTTCATCGCCTCATTTCTTAAGTTTTTAAGCGTTACCTACCAACATAAAGACTCCCCATACACTAATAATCATGTAATATGCAGAACATTTCGGTCCCAGAATTGGACAGGCCATAATAGCTCGTCTTTGCCTAGATTTGATGGGTTTCTTCAATGGCAGATTCGGAACTCAGGATCAATCATATGACATAAACAATGAACATCAGCACTTCCGCTTCCGGGCGTTTTGCTCAAGGGGAAGTCACTCTAAAAATTTTATACTTTGAGGGTTGTTGTAGCACCGATGAACATTGTAAAATTCATTATAGACTTATTTATCACAACTGTAGCATCTAAAGTTACCTCAGGACAGAGCGATAGACAGACAGAGAGAGAGAGAGAGAGAGAAGCACTTCAGAACAAAAAATGTGTATTAGCTGTGTGAGAGCGCCCGCGCGCATACCAGTACCGGTACTGTTAATTGAAATGAAATTTCAACTCACTGGACCTCAAGTAGTGTGTTCTTCGCTCATCAAGTTCTCTCTCTCTCTCTCTCTCTCTCTCTCTCTCTCTGTCTGTCTCTGTGTCTGTGTGTGTGTGTGTCTCTCTCTCACTGGGTGTGTGTGAGTGTTTTTGCCTCTCTCTCTCTTTCTCTCTGGCTCTCTCTCTCTCTCTCTCTCTCTCTCTCTCTCTCTCTCTCTCTCTCTCTCTCTCTCTCTCTCTCTCTCTCTCTCTCTCTCTCCTCACTTATTTACACATTCTTCTCTACCTTAAAGCCTATTATACTAGGGCGCTACAAGTAGCAGAATGACTACACTTACACTTATTAATCACCGCGTATTAGTTGTAAAAAAAAAAGTATGAAGTACAAGGAGCTCAGTGCTAGAACACCACAGACAAAGGCCATGTCGCCAGCAGCATTAACTAGCTCTCAAAGTCACCAATAGAAACACCAGGAATACATCAGACGGAACAGAATGGAAGACACTGTCGGAGGGCTACATCCTACAGTGGATGGACAATGCCTAAGTGGGAGGTGAAACTGAAAGGTGAAATATTAAAGAGAGAGAGGAGGGAGGCGGCTAGGATAAAGGGAAAGGTGAGAGAAAAAGAAGGACTCTATGCAAAAAGAGAGGGGTGCTTAAGTGTGCATCTTCATGAGAGAGTGAGAGAGAAAGGACAGGAACAGAACGACAGCGAAGGGGAAAGAGAGGGAAACTTTTTCACCATTAAGATGGGACGTGCAGACGCATAAGCGTCCATTAACTCTGTGATTTCCATCTGTCTTCCTAGGAAATTACATTGCACGAGTCACTTGAAAACAGTTACACCCGTCTCCTGACTCGAAAACAGTTACACCCGTCTCCTGACTCGAAAACAGTTACACCCGTCTCCTGACTCGAAAACAGTTACATCCGTCTCCTGACTCGAAATTTTATTTCCCTTTTTTTTTTTTTAATCATTTTCTTCCGGATGCAGAGTTACTCACTTAATAAATCTACGCTATCATAAGTCAGTCTGAGGGCCAGCAAAGTTTTCAGGTTGACGGACAGACAGACAGACAGCATTCAGACAAACGGGAGGACGGTTGGACAGACAGACAGACAGTCAGATGGACAGACAAACAGACGATACAGGCAGACAAACAGATTCAGATAGATAGATAGATAGATAGATAGACAGACAGACAGACAGACAGACAGATAGATAGATAGATAGATAGACAGACAGACAGACAGACAGACAGATAGATAGATAGATAAATAGGTAGGTAGATACCTGAAACCGGCAATCCCCCATGTTTATCTGCCATTGACTACATAAGTGACGACAGTGTTTAAGAAATCCCCTGCTCGTGGAATTTCCTACTAGTAACGCGACCCATTGATTGATATTTGTATCACCCAGCCTATTACGTGTCTTAACTTATGTCATGAACTGGGAATTTCCTTTATTATTTGTAAGCATAAATATATATGGCCAAAGTTCTTCCACTATAGAGTTGATGGGGATCTCCCATTGACAAGGGTTCGCAACCTATTTGAGAAGAAGAGCCGTATTTGAGATTTTCGATAGAATTCAACTTTAGAGTTAGCTGCAATACGAATGTAAGTTTATAACATGTTATGCCAGTACACAGCTGAACGGTAAAAGAGCTACATTCGGCTTGCGAGCCGCTGGTTGCCGACGCATGGTTAGTGTAACGCTTGTCGATGTTCTGTAATGAACTATTCTATCAGTGTACAGTTAGTTGTCAAAGGCGCCAAGACAATTGTTCAGATTTTTAATTAGTTTCTAAATATTTCATATCATTGCAGCCACAGTGTCAGGTGTCAACCGGGAAAATACGATTTATCCCATTTGCAACAAATGGCCTCTTCCGGACGTCTTTTGCTAAATACAAAAAAAAAATATATTATAATACATATCTTGAAACTGAATCTGCTATCTTGAGGCACGATAATAGAATGTTTTCGTGGGACGGCGTGTCAGGATCATGACAAAAGATGCCGTCTTGCATTTCAATAAGGATTTAAATAATTATGATATAATGGAAATGCACTGCCATATGAATCAGCACGGCTAGGCCACGTAAGAGTTATTGACTTTGGCGTACTTGCTGGGCTCCGGCAATAGAAGTCGGGACTCGTAGATAAGCGGTCGTATTGATTTATTATTCTACAAATATTTTATTTTTCAATTGTTTTAACTAATCAATTTTCCATCTTTTTGTTGTTTTCCTGAAGAAAGTTCTTAACTGAAATAGTTATCTTCCCCTTTTCTTTTCGTTTTATTGTATTGTTTCTGTGATATCTCTTACGCGAGGCTTTGCTTATTATTATAATACAACTATTTCTTTTGGCCATATTTTGACCACGGAAGAGTTATACTGAGCAGGTTTCCAATAAATAGAAGGAACTTTAGAGTTCAAGCTTAAACGAGAGTACTTACACATTTTCTAATGTGCAGCTTACTTCAGTGATCTAAACTCTTAACTGCGGATTCATAATCTGTGACAGCGTATTGATATACTCGATACATACATGTACTTATTTTCTTCTGTCTGGTAGTTTGCGATGATGTCTTCGCCATTGGACGTCTTAGGCCTACAGCGACCGGCCTTTAAGAAATGGGTACTAACACTGGCATGGCAAATAATGTATTAAATGTGGGTGGAAAAGGAAGGAAGGTTTGGAGATTATAGAGCAGTATGACAGAATTAGGAAAGAGTGAACAGAGAAGGAACAAACTAAGAAAGAAGAGGACCTGGAGATGAAAAAGGAGAGAGAAAGACACGTAAAAGAAGTCAACACGGCAAGTAGAACTCAACTTCTTGTGCCCCCCCCCCCCGCCCCAAACTCCCTTACACACACTCACACCTACAACTTCGCCTCACCTCCTCTCTGAAAATACTGTGGTGTACCTTAACTGAATAACAGAAATGTAATACAGTTTTGAATCGATCATTGACGAAAGTGAGTACATAATTCTGTATTAAGATTAAAAGGCACCTAAAGTTTGTACGAGTGTGCGGCAGATTTTCAACCAGCCCTTCGGTTTTGGTGTTTTTTCTTTGGCGGAAAGTATTGTGCCTGAACAGAATGAAGCGCCATTTTCCAAACATTAATTATGTGAATAAAAATATTACTAATAAAAAAAACTCTTTTTTAAACACCCAAGGTACTTTTGTAGACCTCAGTGATGTGATAACAGCTTATCGAATCATTGTATCTCTGGGCGACCGACGACAAGATGCTCGTTGTGATTATCCAACTTGCCACGTCATCAATAGTTAAAAAATCAGTTTAATTAATAATTTCAGCACAATTTGCATGGATAAAAAAGAAGTGTATGTGTGAAAAAAAGGGGGGGAGAGGGGCGGCATCAATAGACGCACGATTGTGATTCAGCCCTTAGCTCTTGACTGAAAAAAAACAACGGATATAATTTTAATATTTTTATGATAAATTATGACGTGGAAGCTGCTTAAAAGTAGATGCGGGTTTGTCCATGTTATACAGCCGGTGTATTAAGATTTATTTGGGCAACTGCTAGGTCTTCCACGTAATTTACGTAAATCATTAACGGAAGTTAAGTTTTTCCCTTAAATTACGTGGCTGAAACCCGAAACTGGGAAGAAACCTTAATCTTGCGTGTCTCCAAAATTAAATCAAGCTATCGACCCTATAAATATGTGAGATTTATTTAAAGCTGTCATTAGGAGAGTAGAAAGGCAGTTTCCTTGCTGAATTAAATCTTGTGACGGGAATCTAGTTTGCCAAAAGTTGCATTGAATCCAGCTTCCCCGCTTTAAATCCAGCTATATCTTTGCTAAAAATTGTATTTATCATCATACCACGATGAGTAAGATTGATTTCGGAGAAATTGTTCAAACATGGGCCCTGAGCAACTATCACCAAAGCCAAGGTCAACGAAATGGTAATGTACAAAATTCACAAAAATTATATATCTTTTTTTTTTTTTTTTGTTTCTTTATGCGTATCTGTGCGTACATTGCATTGTTGTTGTTGTTGTTGTTGTTGATGTTTTAAAAACCTCCAGTGAACGTTATATTGTTTGTCATAGTACATAGCTCAATAGACATGATCATAATTTAAAAATTGATAAATATTATAATTACAATGTGCTATTTGAATTGAATAGTAACGGTTTTTGTATCATTCTGCCCAAGACGCAGAAGCGATATATCACTTCAATTTATAGGTTTGGATGTGAGCGCACTGGCTACCTGATTGACTAATTTATGCACTCGCTGAGACATTTCTCAGTTATCCACTCCACTTACTTTCCCATACATCATTATCATCATCATTCTATATTGGAGATTCAGGGGGAACATGTAAACACCTAAAATTTCGAGACTACGCGACTAAAAATTATGAAAATCAGCATACCATCTCAATTTTTTTTTTTTTTACGATGAATTATGTGAACATACCCATATTGGACGAAATTCAGACTTTTTATTTACGATTTTTTTTTAACCTCAAAAAGAGACACATTTTCGTCGAGTAAAATTCAATAGTGCGACCGGCAATTTAGTTCTTCGTCTGTCTGTGTTCTTCGTCTCTCTCTACGCATTGATGGTCGAAAATCAACTTATAATATCACATCTGTGTATTCTCGGAGCCGATGTTCACGTAATTTACTCTGCAAAATTTCCCCCATTGTCACATGAAAAATAACGTGGAAGTCAATTAAGCAAAAAGATAGTCATTATGTTAACAATTTAATTTAGACTCCTGTTGAGAAATAATTTACCAGTGATTTGTGCATAAAACTCATTTTCAAAAGTGTTTCCTTAGTTATTTCCCGATATGCCTTTACATTATTTCCGTTATTTTATTCGTTTAACACCCAATCCGTTTAATCTGTTGTTATCAGCTTCTCTGGATGGGCTGGGTACCTCTATCTATCCGTCTCTCGGTAAGTCCAGTGAATGCCAATGTTATCGTCATCATCCATTCTTCTATGTGTCATTTCCCCTGTTTTTAAGCATTAAGACTCGATCTGCAAAGTGTGAACAGTGTAATATGCATGATACAATTATTTTTGCCTTGGAATAAGTTTATTAAACTCTAATTGCTTGAAAAACAACAAAGCTAACGTTTTACCATTAATATTTCCTTCTAACTTTGTAGCCCCCGCTGGTGGTGTGAGGGTAGACGTTAACTGGGAAAAGACTAGCTTGTACCTATTGAACGAGAAATGGGAAAAAGTGCCTCTGAACCTCATCAGTACTTCCAAGAACGTAAGTACCAGCAATACATACGTTTACTTGACATACTCGTACATGGGACGTTTCCAGCAAATCGCGACTTCAGTTCTTGTTTGTTCCAACTCCACTGTTTGCACTTATTGAGCAATTCGATGTAAACATTTGCTGCTTTATTTATTATGACAAGGAGCCAGAATAAATTGGAGCTGCGAAACAGCTTGATAAGTGCCACAGCACATTTTAAACAAGTGTCAAAATGTGCATTTGTTATTCATGTACCTCTTCTCCAAACTAAAAGATCTCTAGTTTTTTTTTTTTAATCGAAAATGGAGATAGAGCAAACAAAAACTAAGGTCGCCAAATAGTGGTGGGCGAGATACCAGATTTAGATTTGGATATCGAGTTAAACGGATCAGTCCAGTTATCCGGACACAATCGGATGACCCGCTTGCGACCTGCTTCTGATTCGCTTTCAGAAATCTAGATCAGAGGTTCGTTCTGTGATGATGTATTTTGTCCTTCCGAAAAGCAAGTCGTTGCCCAGCACTACCTCTACCAGTATACATAATTGTACTAGGCTTCTGATATTAGCAGCTTGCAAATCCTTGTGAACGCGAGGCAGTTACGTAGAAACGTCGGGAAGAAAAAAGTAGGTGGGGGGGGGGGGGCGAAAGGTTTGTAGGACAGAGTTTTGGGATGCAGTGACCATTTATCGAGCTGGTAATGGAGATCAATAGATGTGAAATAGTGGTAGTGTTATCAGACTATCGAGAATGCGGATCGCACCTTTCTCGAAAATGGCCACAGTGATCGATATTCGCTGGCTATCTTTATATATATGGGGTGTTCCTACACTAATTCGCTGGCGACTTAAACACTAAAGATTTGACATTGATTGATTCATTGATTGGTTTGATTTGATTTATCATTTATTCATTTATTTTATCCTATTTACTTTACTCTCATTCATTCATTCTTTCTTTCTTTCATCCACCCATTTCTTACTCTCCACAGCTACTGCTGTGTGGCAATTATCACAACAACACAGATGCTGCAATGCAGCAAACTATTAAACTGAATAAGCAAACAGAGGCTCACTGCAAGGTCGCTGTATCGAGAGGACAAACGGCAGGTAATTCCATAGACAGTTGATCAATTTTCAGTATGTAGCGCACCGCAAGTTTTTAAATTCATATCACTGACAATGTCAATAGTAAACAATGAATAAACTTACACAAAAACCACCCTGATTGTACAGGAAAGAGGAAAAATTAATTATTTTAAGATTTGTAAATTCCTTTGACCTTTCAGCCAGAGTGACGGCGTTACCATTCAGCACTCTGTCTGCGTCAATGATTCTCAGACTTCCTTCTCCCTTACCCCACTTCAATTTAGGAAGAAAAAAAAAACGTGCACCTTACCATGTTCCGACAAAGTTAGTATACAGTGTCGCGGATCGGGATTTTGGGGAATATAGATCGAGAGGTCCGCTTCCCAATCACACGAGCACAAAAAAAAACAACAATTAACAACTTTCACTCTAAAAACTAAATAAATCAATTTGAGTAACAGACTGTAAAGTTTATATATCTAACAAATTCAAAGATAAAAGATACAATAGATAACGAATACAATAGCAACTGAAAATGCTCAGCTAAGCTGAGGAGCAACTATGAAGTACTTAAGGCAATGTAATATGAAGTTATCTAAGTCACAATAAATTTACATTCAAAAGAATCCGCGCCCGAGGGCGACGGATCCTGTAAGGTTTAAAGTTCTATCTCTCTTCATACTAAAACATATTTATATAGCGTCTCTGCCAGGCGCGCCCTGGTGTAGTTCACACGTGGTCGCGGGAAATGCATGTGGTCTGGCAGTACTGGTCAACAGTCTACATGTGTAGGTGGCTGTAAATTCAGGATGGAATTAAAATCTTTAGCTCACCATTCGGCTAAGCGAATGATATAAGCGCTGTGGGTTTAATGCTCAAACAAGTAGGCTTGGGCTCAGGAGCGTAGATTTCTGACAATGCTCCATCACTGTACATATCAGCTCAATCGCTGCGTCTCTATGACTTCTCATCTGGCTGAGAGCTCGCCGTCCACCTCGTAAATGGATTGTCTACATGTGGCATCTATCTAAGCTCTGCACGGGTTTAAATACTAAAGCTATGTCTCGACCTTCCGTCCAGATTCATACATTTGATTGGTGCAACCACCTCTAGCTCAGCTGCCGAACCGAGTTATTTTAAGTAACAGCCCTACGCAACGACCTTGGGTCGACATCAAAGGTCGAATCACTCAAGACAATAAAATGTAATTTTATAGCAATAAATTCTTAACATGTTCAAAACCCCGAGCTTTTACTCTGGATCACGGATTTTCTGTACGTCAACAGACGTCTCAATAACATTTAATTCCTACTCACCCCTTCCCTCTCTACTAAACCTAGTTCAAAACACGAGATATAAAAAGTGCTCAGTCATGCACACCTACGCTGTCCGTCTATCCTGCCCCACACCTTCTGTCTATCTATTAGGAAAAAAACTGTTCAAAACAAACTGTTTACGAGACCAAGTTATGCTGGCTCGCACAATAATTACGTTTGTAAAAATTACTCACTGCTCTCTCACAAAAATTTACTCAGTGGAAACATTTATGAATCAAATCTGTTCTTGACATACAGCACATACAAAAAGATTTTAAAATATATTTTTTATTCTGTATTTATACATTCAAAGAAAATTTTAATTAAAACTTGATTTCAAGTTTTATTCACTTGTTTCCCAGTTCAATGGGAGCCTTGCCCTTTCCAAGACATATCCCTAACCCGCATTCTTAAGTCCCAAGCCCAACCAAAATATTGCCATGCCCCACCTTGAGAAACACTTGTCTACACATTTGTATGTCAGCTGAATTTGATAGTTCTTACATGTCATATCTTGAATATTAATTAATAATAACCATCAGAAGCACCAGAGATAAGTTTATGCAAGCAGATGGACACACGCAGGGATGGAAAAACTTTAGACCAATAAATGTGTCTATTAAGTGACTAATGAATTGACTGGTTGGTTGGTTGGTTGGTTGGTTGAGTGGGTGGATTGGTGGTCGATGAGTGAGGTAGTTGAGTGAGTGATTAATTGATTGATTGATTGACTGTGGGCCTGAGCTCTGTTCGTGAAAGGTCCTGAAATAATTATCGTTTTACATCGAGCACTCTTCATTTCCAGGACTCGGCGCGAACCTACGAGTTCCCTTACCCGACCAGCTGACGTCAAAGACCCTGGCCTTCGGTCGCTCGGTGAATGTCAGTACCAACGACGTCACTCATCAGTCAGCAGACATGACGTGGACAATAGACACAGTGGTCACCACGCCCCCACGCAGTGTCACCAATGCACAAGTCATTGTCAAGGAGAACAGCTTCGAAGGTGTGTGTGTGGTATAGTGAAGGTCTTACATGAAATCAAATTGATTAGATAGCTGGACAGACTACTAGGTATATGGACTAACTGTCACAGATAGATAGATAGATAGATAGATAGATAGATAGATAGATAAATAGATAGATAGATAGATAGATAGATAGATAGATAGATGGATGGATGGATGGATGGATGGATGGATGGATGGATGGATGGATGGACGGACGGACGGATGGATGGATGGATGGATGGATGGATAGATGGATGGATGGATGGATGGATGGGTGGATGAATGGATAGATGGATGGATGGATGGATGGGTGGATGGATGGATGGATGGATAGACAGACAGACAGACAGAGAGATGGATGGATGGATGGATGGATGGAGGCTGGATAGATAGATAGATAGATAGATAGATAGATAGATAGATAGATGGATGGATGGATGGATGGATGGATGGATGGATGGATGGATAGATAGATAGATAGATAGATAGATAGATAGATAGATAGATAGATAGATAGATAGATAGATAGATAGATAGATAGATAGATAGATAGATAGATAGATAGATAGATAGATAGATAGATAGATAGATAGATAGCGTTTTCGACCCCCTCCCCTTTACCAGATTACGTGCTTGTAACTTGTAGGAACCGACATCACTGTGATTACCACCAAGAATAGCCCTCATCAACACACCAAACGTTTTCCTAGTATTGACATTATTTACAAGCATGAAATGTATACAGTTCATCAATGCACCGCATTGTTGTTTCTTATATTTCTCATCATTGCAGTTGCATTCGAAGGAGTCGCTTGTCTGACGGGCACTGTTGCTGCCAACATTCACAACAAAAACACGGGGGCATACATTTCAACCGTTGAAAACGATGTCATCGAGATCCTGAGATGGAGGGAGGGCAGTAGTATCGCTTCCCCGAAGGTCAACTTGAACCAACAGAGAGTGACCTGGCCAGTGGCTGGACGGTGCTTCTTTCAATTTGGGGTGGAGCACGAGGTTAAACTATCCCCAAACGCTTCAGCAGCCACCATTGACACAAATGAAAGAAGTTCTTCGTGCGCAATTTGTTAATCTGGCTGATGATGTCAGTATAATTAGCCTTGACTGATTCAACCTATTAACTTGCTTGCCGTTGTTTCTTGACTTTTAGACTTAAAATTTTGGTGTCCTCCGAATTTCAGTGTGTGCCTTCAAGGCCATTTGCCAGACATCACGTGTAAAAATTCAGTGGTTCAAATCTGTAATTCCAATAATTCAGAGTATATTCCGCAGGCCACCGGCTACGCATCCCTCAGATAAAGTGGATGCTCTTGACTGTATAAGTCTATGCCATTGCATATAATTATAATATCCGGACAAATTAGATACTCACTTGCCTTGTCTGCTTTGTCTCTTGGTTTTAAATGGTCATTGTAATCACCTCTGCTGTCGTAAATGCCACAGTCGATTTGTAGCATAAGGAAAAGACATGAAACAATGTTTTTGTACTGATTTTTTTTTTTAATCTTCGGCAAACCTTACAGTTTATTTTACTGTGATTATTTTCTATGTTATGCATGTCATCTAAGCAAAATTTTTTTCGTTTTTCTTCACTTCCTTCGCCTTTGCGTTGCACGTGTATGTTTGTGCTGTAGGCCTGTTTTTGAGTTTGTGTTTATGTTTGTTTTGTTTCCTTTACTTTTTGTCAGGCTTAGTTTTGTCAAAAGAATTTGTCGATAACATGGAGATTAGCCTTCATTCATCAAATACTCGACATCAAAAACGTTATCACATGATGTCTGTATGAATCGAGATTTCTGCACGCGAGAGATTTCCTGCTTGAATATAGAGAGATTTATTGTGTGGACTGTATTTGTCCGTTAAAAGGCAGTTAAACATTTTGAATACGGAAATTATGCACAATATCAACTGACCCGCTGCACATAGCTTCGCTTTAGTATAAGTAATTAAATTTCCTTTTTTTTTTTCACTGAATTTGCTTTTTTTCACCCTTCAAGTAGTGTGCTTAATGTTGGAAGTTGAGGTGGCCTTGGTAGCAAAAACAAAAATAAAGTGAAATGTTTAGTACCAAATTGTAAATACAAGTTTTATAGAAGGTACCAATAACATGACATTCTAAATGTGGCTGTTGGCATCTGAGGCAGCTGATATACTGATATTCGTTTTTTCCTTGGTTCACCAATTTCATATTTTACGACAATCATGGGCAACCTTTTTAAGGACCAGACTTGAGAAATGTGAGGATGCAGGGGGCCGGATACTCTCATCTCGTATTACAGCCATAGATATACTACACGACCTAGATAGACTGGTACGCGGCGGCAGACTGAGGCCGCTATGCAGCCATTGACTTTGTAAGGCAACATCACTCGCGGTGCAACGGGGGCCGATGAATGAGAATAGAAGTATGCACAGAAAGTACTAGATAGATAGATAGATAGTACTGGTATTCAAATTCTGGTGAAAGATCACTTTCGTTTTTCAATCTCACGTAGGCCACCGCTTTCCGCCAGTGTTTATATTCGGCGGAATCACTTACGCCTTACAAAGACAATTTCGCGGAACTCCCCACGGTGGCCTCAGTTCGCGCGAGAGCGCACAACTGCACCAGTCTATCTAGTTCGTGTAGTATCTTATCTTACTATAATTGAGCTAGAGGGTGAACCCGTAAGCAGCTAAAACTTCGCCACTACGCCATAAAAAATTATGAAACTTGGTGTATTGCATCAATTTTTGACGAAGAGTTTTCCGTGGACACATTCATTTTGAACAAAAATCAGACTTTACTATTATTTATATTAAAAATTTTTGAGCCGCAAAAACAGACCCTTTTTCGTCGAGTAGAATCAAAAAGCATGATTGGAAATTCCGTCCTTGGCCTCTCTTTCCACATTGGTGATCGAAAATCAACGTAATCACCTCAGTGTATATCTGAGTAAGTTCTATTAGTCACTGCATCGAATCCAAATGCTGCTTTTAGTTTAGCCTACATCTGGATATACGGCTGGGCTTCCTACAAAGAATTTGCTAGATTTATCTTGCGCGGGTCAGCTAGTATCTATGATTATAGCTTTACTACAAACCAGGAGTGACCAAGTTTGCTTAATGTACGAGCCACATACGGTAAACTTCAGATGTTCGAGAGCCACAAAATATGACAAAAATTTTACTCACAGGTTTTGTTTTTGTTTTTTTTTGCTGCATACACATTTTGTGACACAAATATTATATGGATAGTCAAGAAATGTATGCAACAATATTTACTCATGTATGCATTTTTTAAAGTGTTAATTTGCATTCCTTTCAGCACTCCCAAAGTACACATTAATATACCAAATATTTTCAAAATCTTGTCTGTTGATTGTTTTAACTGTATCGAACGCATGAATACAGTAATGGACAACATGAACATCTAACAAAGAATTGCGTATTTGCATTTCAGTAACAAAATTACACTGCCAGAAATAAAGCCGCGAGCCGCATACTAAGGTCAGAGAGCCGCATGTGGCTGGCGAGCCGCGGTTTGGCCACCCCTGCAAACATTGATTTTGAAAGTGAAAGTTCTTATTTGATTTTTTCTTTCTTTGGGGTGGTTTTTGTTTGGGGGGTGGGGTGTTTATGTGTATTGTTTTTATTTTTTTTTTCCATGGTTCGGTGGTCGGTGGGTAAAGAAAATTATAATCAATCGTCGAGGCCCGTCAATATTGCTGGGCGCGTAAGATCTGACCCGGGGGAGGGGGTGGGGGGGGAGGGGTTCGTATGTTATCCATGCCTGTTTTATAAGTCCCAATTATACACTGAGCGGTGCATGTACATTAATCTCCTTTTCTTCCTGGAGCACATTATAAGTATATAATTATATTAACGTTTTCCATTTATCAAAATGATTTTGTTATTTTCATTTGTCACAATTTTATATACAAGCCTATGTGTGTGTGTGTGTGTGTGTGTGGTGTGTGTGGGTGTATGAGTGTGTGTGGGTGTGTGCGTGCGTGTGTGTGGTGTGTGGGTGTGTCTGTGTGTGTGTGCGTGTGTGTGTGGGTGTGTGTGAGTGTGTGTGGGTGTGTGCGTGCGTGTGTGTGGTGTGTGTGTGTGGGTGTGTCCGTGTGTGTGTGGGTGTGTGCGTGCGTGTGTGTGTGTGCGCGTGTGTGTGTGTGTGTGCGTGTGTGTGTGTATGTGTGTGTGTTTGCGCGCGTGTGTGTGTGTGCGTGTGCGTGTGTGGGTGTGCGTGTGTGTGTGTGTGTACGCGTGAGTGTGTGTGTGTGTGCGTGTGCGTGTGTGGGTGTGTGTGTATATGTGTATGTGTGTGTGCGTGTGTGTGTGTGCGCGTGGGTGTGTGCGTGCGTGTGTGTGTGTGTGTGTGTTAGAAAACTAAATAACGAAAATCCTTTTTATTATTATTATTATTATTATTATTATTCTATCATATTAATTGGTTGCTGCTTACATTTTTTTACTTGATTTTTAAAAGAATAAAAGTGGCGATCATATCAGACATCTTTCAGGAAAGCGTTTGTTTCGTTGCTGCACAGCTTGGTCTTCTGTGAAATTGTGCATGCATGTGCAGTGTGTGATGAGACGTTTCAACTCATTCAAAGACTGTTGTTTTCCGTCGTTTTGCTCTTATCTGAGAATGGGGATGCATGAAAGCCGAAAGTCCGGAGTCCGGGGGGGGGGGGAGGCAGCGTAGTGTTTGGGCTAAGGGACACAGACTGATCACGTGTCTGTCTATACAGCCAGGCGCCCAGATCAACAAACCCAGGGACAGACAGAGATATAGATAGATAGATAGATACACAGACAGACAGGCTGGCAGGCAGGCAGACAGACAGACAGACAGACAGTCAGAAAGATAGATAGATAGATAGACAGATAGATAGATAGATAGATAGATAGATAGATAGATAGATAGATAGGGAGATAAAAATAACATTATATACTTGAGCCCCCACACAATGAAGGAAAGGATGAAAACAAGAATTTAAAGTATACATTTCCTGGAACTAATGAAACCATGAAAATGTGGACAACGCTACACAGCCAGTCCCTGTTAACAGCAGCATTAACTAGCCCTCCAAGTCACCAATAGAAACATGAGGAAGACATCAGAGAGAATAGAATGGAAGACTTTGTCGGAGGGCTACAAGTCATCCTGCAGTGGATGGACAATACGTAGATGGGAGGTGAAAGGTGAAATATAAAAGAGTGTGAAAGAGAGAGGGGGTGGGGGCTAGAGTGAAGGAGAGAGTGTGAGAAAAAGAAGGACTCTCTGTGAAAAAAAGAGAGGGGTGCATAAGTATGCATCTTTATGAGAGAAAGAGAGAGAGTGAGAGAGAAAGAATAGGAACACAACGACAGCGAAGGGGGAGTGAGAGGGGAACTTTTTCACAATTAAGATGAGACATGCAGACGCATTAGCATCCATTAACACTGCAATTTCCATCTGTCTTCATATAAAATTACCATGCACGAGCCACCTGAAAACAGTTACGTCCGTCTTCTGACTCCTGACTCGAAATTTTATTTCGCTTTTTGTCGTTTTCTTCCGGGTTATAATAATAATAATAATAGTTCGACCATCAGGTATGATGATGACCTTAACAACACCAGAGGAATAAAGAACAGAAATTGTTGAGAATTTCAACACATGGACAATAAAGAGAAGTAAAGGACACAGAGAACAGAATGGAAAGACTGTTCTTTCATGACTTATGGCTTCTCATGTGACTGATAAGTCCTATTTTTGCCCTGAAGACCCTTCTGCATAAGTGACAAGAGTGCTCCGTTGGTTCAGTACAACTGGGCCTTTTCTTTCGCCGTTCTCTTTTTTTGGTAGCCTGCTGGACTCTGTCAGCTTCCCATGCTTTGCTGCCTCTGGTAAGGGCCGCCCTCCAATTGGCTCGATCAAGCGAGAGCTTTTCCCACTCACTCACATCAATGGCAAAGGCCTTCAGTGATTGCTTGAGAGTGTCTTTGTAACGTCTTTTGGGGCCCCTGTCACGAGTGGAGTGAGTGCAATTAAGGGGATTGCTACAGAGCGGGTGTAGAGTAAGAAGGGCTCACGGCAGACAAGTGGGGAAAGACGTGAAAGGAAGAGAGTAAAATTAACGCACGTAGACAAGTAAGTTAAAGCGTGCTGTTGTGAGTAGGGGGGGGGGGGTCTGAATGAGGCGAAAGCGCTGTATTACTATCACTGCAAGTTAGAAGGTCCTACGGAACGGACGCTAGTAAGAGCCCATCGGGCGGACATAAGGGGAGCAGTCGAGAGACCAGTGAGAGAGTTTCCAGTGATGACTGGTACGTAGAACGTTGATTGATTATTATGATTGATGTATTATATTATATTCGTCTATTACCATGATGTAAATAAGTATATGTGAGGAATGTGGAAGTCCTTGATATTGGATATAGCAATGTGCGCCATGAGCGATAGATGAAAGTGAGTTCATGGATTTGTAGCGCGAGTGAGTAGTGTGTACTCCGATGGAGGTGTGTTACCGTAAGATGTGTGGTGAGTGAAAGGTGAACTAGTGTGTGTACGCTTCATGGGTTGTAAGGAGAGGTGGAGTGAATAGAAATGGTAGGGTATTATACCAATGTAATGTTATTCTTGTAGGTGTCGAGGACGGGCCGCAGAGCCACCTCGATGAGCACAGGGGATAGGCCAGCATAGGGCCGGAGGCCACACATAGGCCAGAAGTGAGGCTGTCAGTGCAGGACAGTAGAGGCACATAAAGTCGTGGCAGTCAGGCCACGGACAGGGACGTAGATATGAGCGTGAATGTGATAATGTACAATTGCCATGTTGAGGGGCTAGTGAACTAATAATGTACTATTGAAATGATAATGTCTATTGAAATGATAATGTGTTATTGCCCTGCTGAGGTGCTAGGGGAATGCTAAGGTGTATGACAATAGGAAGGTGATATTGAGAGACTGCGGTGCCAGTGAATTATTAATGTGCTATTAAGACCCTGAGGGGAGAGGCTGAGGCCGAAGTGCCTTTAGGAGTAACTACCGGGTTGTGGACCCGAGGGAGAGTGTGTGTAAGAATAAGGCCGTTGTACGGCAGTTAATTGCAATAATATAATGTATGTAATTGCGCTATTATCTGTATAATTATGTTTAATAAATGTGTGATTCTGATGGATTGTTCTGTTAAGTGTTAAACTTGTTTGTTCGTGATTGTTGTCCTGTCATAAACTATTACATCTCCCAGTCTGGGATTTGTGACACTGGGGGCTCGTCCTGTTTACCTGTGGTCATTTTGACATTGTGTATTCGTTATATCTAGTTGTTTTCTGTTGTGCTAGGAATTCGTGCTGTTGTCCTTGTTCGTGGGATGAATGGAAATTTCATGATGATATGATTTATGTATATTTATGAATATGTATTGATGCATGTATTGCCATAAATATGTACTAATGTGTACTTAAACTTTCAGAGAGACAGTGTGTGTGCGTGCAGCCTGAGGAGACAAGCAGCCAGAGCTCCGATTAAGGGGAGGACTTAAACTCATAAGGCTGAAAGTTGAGTGAAAATTTTGTACCCTGGATTGAGGGCTGTCTTTTCTTCTGTCTTTTTCCCTGTTTTTGCTGTTCTTGTTGTCGTAATCGATTATACGGGCGGTGGCGCGGGTTTGCTGTGGTGAGCGTAGTTTATCCTCTTCGGGAGGTGGGCTAAATTTGGAACTTCGTTCATCACAGTGAACAGTTCTATAGGGACCTGTATTTTTGTTTAGTTGTAGCGTCGATATCTTCTCTGTTTCGCAGGAAGACGTATTCTCTTGTCCCTCTTTCTACCTATCTGTAGATACGTTCTTTTTTTTCAGACTCTGTTCTTGTTCGTAGCTTGTAGTGTAATCGGCGTAGTAGGTTGCATTTTTTTTTTCCATTATAGTTTTTTTTGTAGAAGCTTTGTCCTAGTCTGGTTCGTTGTCCTTGACGTACTTGTGGTCTTTCTACTGAATTTCCTTATTCTTGTCTTTTCTACTCTTTTTTATTATTAATAGGGCAATACATTTTATAAATGTAGAAGTAGTTAGGAAGTACGTAAATTTCTGAATTGTATTTGAGACAATTGGGTATTGTATATCTGGTGTGATCTCAGGTCTCTGGTCGTGTCGTTAGTGATCATACCGACAGGGTAGCCGTTTTCATAGTATACATACCATAACCATAAATCTGTGAAATGGCGGAACTCCAACAACTAATGAAGTTGGGTAAGGAACTTGGCCTGGAGGGAGAGGAGCTACGCGGCTGGATTAAAGAACAGCAGGCGGATTTGCGCGATGAGCGTGCTAAGGATAGAGAGCGAGAAAAAGAGGCTAAGGATAAGCAACAGGAAAGAGAGGCTAAGGATAAGGAAGAGGAAAGGGAGTTTAAGTTAAAGGAGTTGCATCAGCAACAGGAGAGAGAGGCTAAGGATAAGGAACAGGAAAGGGAGTTTAAGTTAAAGGAGTTAGAAGCTCAGCAACAGGAGAGACAGGCTAAGGAAAGGGAGCAGGAGATAAGGTTAAAGGAGATAGAGGCGCAAGTAAAGATTGCGGAGTTAGAACTCAAGAAGAATACGCCAGCGGAAACAGTTGAGCGGCAGGTACACAATAAAGGTGGCGTTAGGATTAAGCTCCCTACGTTCGACGACCGGAAGGACGACATAGACGCCTTCCTTTACAGGTTCGAACTGAACGCACAATTGCAATGGGGGGAAAATAAGGAATTATGGTCCACGTACCTGGCGTCTCTATTGCAGGGGCGAGCGTTAACCTACTTTAAAGAGCTACAGCGCGAAGACGTGCAAGATTACGATAAGCTGAAGGCTTTGCTGCTTCGCCGATTTGCGCGTACCGAGGAATATTTCCGGGAGCAGTTTAGGCGAGCACGTGCGGATACCAGGGAGGACTTTGCTGCCTTCGTCGCGAGACTAACGGAATATTTCGCGAACTGGGTAGACTTGGCGCATGTGGGCGCGGATTTTGCTAAACTGAAAGACCTAATGATCCGTGACCAGCTGTACGCGTCGTGCCATAAAGATCTGGTGGCCTTCCTGAAAGAAAACGAACCCGCGACGGTGCAGGAGGCGTCTAAGTTGGCGGAAGCATACCGTACGGCACATCCGTCCAAACCAGTCGCCAGGGCGTACGTCCAAGATGCTGGGTACGTCGCCGTTGTCGAAGGGTCGCCGGCAGGACTTAGGGACAGGTCGCGTCAGCGTGGTGCCTATAGTGGGCAAGCCCAGGGGCAGCGTAGGGGCTATCACCAATCCCCTGCATATGGACCCGGTAAGTTTGACCGAGCAGGAGGGCTAGGTCGCGGTAATGGCCGGGGGCGATTTGTGACCTTTGCCGATGACCGACGGCATAGGGACTCTAGTTCCGGTCGCGATGGATCACGGGGACCCAGGCCTAGTGCAGCACAGGGAGCGGAGTGTTGGACTTGCGGACGCGTGGGTCACTTTTCACGCGAGTGTAGGGCCGCGAAGTGTTGGAACTGCGGTAGAGCAGATCACATCAGCGTGAATTGCCCTGCAGGTAGGATAGCGGCGAACGTGGACAGTAGCTCCAGTCCATGTTCCCCAAATAAATTTCATCATGCGGCTGCGTGTGTTACATCGGACAACGGAGGCGGACAGTATTCTAAGTGTCCCAGTTGTGAGAAGTTATTATCTTCCGGTGTTTTACCTTGTGGGAGAAAGATCCCCGTTATAAATTCATGTCATACAGGAGGTGGTCTTAGGGTTTATCCGGGGTTTGTTGGGGACGAACCGGTCTCGGTTTTACGAGATACAGGATCTACCGTTGTGGGAGTGCATAGGGACTGCATTCGGGATTCACAGCTTACAGGTGAGACTGTCCCGTGCATCCAATTTTCGGGGGCCATTAAGAAATTACCCATGGCAAGAATAGTGATAGATACACCTTTCCTTAGCGGGGAAGTCGAAGCAGTCGTTGGTTGTTTTCCAGGCGCCCAGCTCATCATTGGGAATGTATCGCGGGTAGTTTCCCCTTCCGATGAGAACGTGCAAGCATGGTCGCAATCAAAAGGTATTGACTTTTGCGCCGCGGTCGAAACACGTCGACGGGTAGCTGATAAAGATAAGATTAGACCTTTGGCGACGCCAGCGGTCAACCTAGATATCACGCCAGAGCGCTTGGCGAGATTACAAAGGGAGGACCCATCATTAAACCCATGTTTTGGGGAAGCGCGAACCGAGAAAACGAGGAGATATAAGAACGGGTCGTCCTCCTTTGTTGTTCAGGCGGGCATTCTGTTCCGTAAGTATGTAACGGTGGCCTCCATTTTAAAGCAGGTCGTTGTGCCAGCGTTGCTCATCGCAACAGTATTGCATTTGGCACATGATGTCCCATTAGCGGGTCATATGGGGATAGCTAGAACCAAAGAAAGGGTTCTTAAAAATTTTTACTGGCCATCGATCCACAGAGATGTGCAAGTCTATTGTAAGACGTGCAGTGCGTGCCAAAAGACGACGCATAAGGGTCGTACACCCCAGGCTCCTCTTCAGAAGATCCCCACGGTCTCGGAACCGTTTAAAAAGGTCTCGATAGACCTTGTTGGCCCCATTCACCCAGCGACCGATAGGGGGAATCGATTTTTCTTAACGGTCATATGTAATGCTACGAGATGGCCAGAGGCGATTCCTCTGCGGACCATAACGTCTGAGGCAGTCGCGGAAGCGTTGTTTGCAATTTTCGCTAGGGTAGGAATACCAGAGCAAATTCTGTCTGATAGGGGCGCGCAATTTACGTCGGAGATGATGAAGGAATTGTTCCGCTTATTCAGCATACAACCCATCACTACCACCCCTTATCATCCGCAGGCTAATGGCATGTGCGAGAGATTGAACTCGACGTTAAAGTCGATGCTGCGTAAGGTAGCTGCTGATCGCCCTAAAGATTGGGATAGATATATCCCTGCAGTGTTATTCGCGTACAGAGAGGTACGGCAGGAGTCAACGGGATTCTCGCCGTTCGAAATGATGTATGGTCGTAGTCCTAGGGGCCCAACTGATGTTCTTCGGGACATGATGACGTCGCCATCATCGGGAGACGATGAGCAGATTTCGGTGTTTCAGTACCTTGTTGATTTAAGAGAAAGACTATCTTCAGCGCGCACTATAGCAGAAGAAGCTTCTGGTATCGCTTCGAAAAGAGCAAAAGACTATAAAGATAGAGGGTCCAAACTGAGAATTTTTAAGCCAGGAGACAAGGTCCTATTGTTGTTACCTACGGACCATAATAAGTTATTGATGACATGGAAAGGCCCTTATGTTATTGAGCGAGTTGTTTCAAAGGTAGATTACGCTATCCACATTGATGGAACGAGTAAGGTTTTCCATGTTAATATGCTACAGAGATTTTATGAGAGACCACAGTATCTGTGTGCACAGACAAGACCAGAGGAGACTGTCTTCTCTATTGCTTGCACGGGGGTCGTAGACCAGTTGGACTGTGACGTAAGCGACACCGAGGCGCAGGAAGAGTTACAAATTCAATTGCCGGAGTTAACTCCGACACAAGGTTACAGGGACGTAAAAATTAACCCTGACCTTACGAGTTCAAGGAGTAGGGAACTTAAGACCCTGTTAGCGTCATTCCCGGATGTTGTTACGGATTTGCCGGGTCGCACTACGGTGATCCAGCACCAAATAAAGTTGACTTCGGATAAGCCAGTATTTCTTAGACCGTATCCGCTGCCTTTCTCTTCGAGAGATAGAGTCATAAAGGAAGTTGAGTCAATGTTGAAGTTAGATGTGATAGAACCATCAACATCGCCGTATTCATCACCCATCGTCCTCGTGAAAAAACTTGATGGATCGGTGCGGTTCTGTATTGATTTTCGAAGATTGAACACTATTACGGTAGGCGATAGGGAGCCTATTCCGTTTCAGGAGGAATTAATAGCTTCATTGGCCGGGTCCACGTGGTTTTCCAAGATAGATTTAACGAAAGGTTATTGGGAAATCCCTCTTACTGAGGAGTCTAAACAATACACGGCGTTCCAAACGCCCATTGGATTATTCCAATTTAAGGTCATGCCATTTGGGTTGGTAAACGCGCCAGCGACGTTTGCACGATTAATGAGACTAGTGTTGAAGGACATACCTAATGTCGTGTCATTCTTTGACGATATAGCATGCCATACGTCGACATGGTCTGATCATATTCAGACACTAACAGTAATTTTTCAACGATTACGTCATTTTGGGTTAACTGCTAAACCCGCAAAGATGGATTTGGCATGTCCAGAGATAATATTCTTAGGACATATCGTGGGTAGAGGTGTTCAGAGACCTGAAGTAACAAAAATTGACAAATTAGTAGGGTTGCAAATCCCTAAAACAAAGAAACAAGTCAGAAGCTTAGTGGGAATTTTAAATTATTACAGAAAGTTCATTCCAAATTTTTCCTCCTTGTCATCTTCTCTTACTGACCTTACTAAGAAGGGACAACCCGATAAGGTCCAGTGGACGTCTGAATGTCAGACAGCATTTGATAATTTGGTGACAGCATTATCATCGTCACCCATTCTGATATTACCCGATTTTCGATCTAATTTTATCCTCAGAACGGATGCGTCGGACTCTGGTGTCGGCGCTTGTCTTCTACAGGAGAAGAACGAATGTCTCCATCCTGTATGTTATGTCAGTAGGAAGTTATTGCAGAGAGAAAGAAAATATTCTGTGATAGAGCGTGAGTGTCTTGCCATTGTGTGGTCCGTCCAGAAATTAGGACGTTATCTCATGGGACGAGAATTTTGTATCCAGACAGACCACAAGCCACTGACATTTTTGTCGAAGAATCGTTCGTCCAGCCCACGCTTGCCTAGATGGGCATTGGCTTTGCAGCCGTATACCTTCGTTATTCAACCAATTCCAGGAACCAGCAATCATATCGCCGACTACCTTAGTCGAGTCTAGGGGAAGAGTTCAGGAGCTTATACATCAGAGGACAGGAACATTGACAGGATCTGTGGGAATGAGTCGACTTTAAAATATTGACATTATAAATATAATATGAAGAATGGTTGATAGGTTGATTGGTTTTTGATTCTGTATTAGGTATTGTGTTTAGTTAGCTATTGATGATGTGATACATATATGCATATTGCAGGGCATACTGATCCCCATATTTTCCCCTGATTTCGGTATTTTATATACTAGGGGAACTGCTAGGTCATTTTTTTTAGTGTAGGTATTGCTCACGCTCACTCGTTGACAGTCATCTTGATGCGATTTGAAATTAATTGCATTAATTTTTTTGGGGTGGGGGATGATGTCACGAGTGGAGTGAGTGCAATTAAGGGGATTGCTACAGAGCGGGTGTAGAGTAAGAAGGGCTCACGGCAGACAAGTGGGGAAAGACGTGAAAGGAAGAGAGTAAAATTAACGCACGTAGACAAGTAAGTTAAAGCGTGCTGTTGTGAGTAGGGGGGGGGGGGTCTGAATGAGGCGAAAGCGCTGTATTACTATCACTGCAAGTTAGAAGGTCCTACGGAACGGACGCTAGTAAGAGCCCATCGGGCGGACATAAGGGGAGCAGTCGAGAGACCAGTGAGAGAGTTTCCAGTGATGACTGGTACGTAGAACGTTGATTGATTATTATGATTGATGTATTATATTATATTCGTCTATTACCATGATGTAAATAAGTATATGTGAGGAATGTGGAAGTCCTTGATATTGGATATAGCAATGTGCGCCATGAGCGATAGATGAAAGTGAGTTCATGGATTTGTAGCGCGAGTGAGTAGTGTGTACTCCGATGGAGGTGTGTTACCGTAAGATGTGTGGTGAGTGAAAGGTGAACTAGTGTGTGTACGCTTCATGGGTTGTAAGGAGAGGTGGAGTGAATAGAAATGGTAGGGTATTATACCAATGTAATGTTATTCTTGTAGGTGTCGAGGACGGGCCGCAGAGCCACCTCGATGAGCACAGGGGATAGGCCAGCATAGGGCCGGAGGCCACACATAGGCCAGAAGTGAGGCTGTCAGTGCAGGACAGTAGAGGCACATAAAGTCGTGGCAGTCAGGCCACGGACAGGGACGTAGATATGAGCGTGAATGTGATAATGTACAATTGCCATGTTGAGGGGCTAGTGAACTAATAATGTACTATTGAAATGATAATGTCTATTGAAATGATAATGTGTTATTGCCCTGCTGAGGTGCTAGGGGAATGCTAAGGTGTATGACAATAGGAAGGTGATATTGAGAGACTGCGGTGCCAGTGAATTATTAATGTGCTATTAAGACCCTGAGGGGAGAGGCTGAGGCCGAAGTGCCTTTAGGAGTAACTACCGGGTTGTGGACCCGAGGGAGAGTGTGTGTAAGAATAAGGCCGTTGTACGGCAGTTAATTGCAATAATATAATGTATGTAATTGCGCTATTATCTGTATAATTATGTTTAATAAATGTGTGATTCTGATGGATTGTTCTGTTAAGTGTTAAACTTGTTTGTTCGTGATTGTTGTCCTGTCATAAACTATTACATCTCCCAGTCTGGGATTTGTGACAGCCCCAACATTCCTCGTTCCATTGGAGAGCTCAGAGAAGAAGATTTGCTTAGGGAGTCTGGAGTCGGGCATTCTGACAACATGTCCTGCCCAACGTAGCTGAATTTTTTTCAGGTGGCAGAAGATGCTCAATTCCTTGGCACGATTGAGGACCTCAGTGTCTGGAATTTTATCCTGCCATTTGATCCTTAGGATCTTTCTAAGGCAGGCCAGATGAAAGTGATTTAGTTTTCTGGCATTCGATTGGTACACTGTCCAGGTTTCAGCCCCATAGAGTAGGGTGGGAAGGACCACAGCATTGTACACTTTCAGCTTAGTGTCTGTGCGAATGCCGGCAACATCCCACACTCTCTTTCGAAGCCTGCCAAATGCAGAGCTGGCTTTGCTGATTCTTGAGGGAATTTCAGTATCAACACGAGCCGTGGAAGACAGTGTACTGCCAAGATAGGTGAAGTTCTCAGACACCTTCAGAAGACTGTCATGGACTTTGATATTTGGGGTCACAGGATACTTGTCGTCTGGAGTAGGCTGATGGAGCACTTCCGTCTTCTTTGTGCTTATTGTGAGGCCAAAGTTGTCACAGGCACTAGAGAACTTATCAACACAGTTTTGCATGCTATCCTCATCGTGTGCCAGAAGTGCACAATCATCAGCAAATAGTAGGTCACAGACTTGAGTACTTTTGGTTTTGGTTTTTGCCTGAAGTCTCCTGAGGTTGAATAGACTGCCATCAGTTCGGTACTTGATGCTTACCCCTTGAGGAGGAGAGCTAAAGGCTTCTTGTAGCATTGCAGAGAACATGATGCTGAACAGAGTTGGGGCTAAGACACAACCCTGTTTTACCCCATTTGTGACAGCAAAGGGCTCTGAAACACTGCCGTTACTTTTGACTGCAGCTTGCATGCCATCATGAAACTGGCGCACTATTGTGATGAATTCGGGTGGACACCCAAACTTCGCCAAGATTTTCCAGAGGCCTTCACGACACACTGTGTCAAATGCTTTTGTGAGGTCAACAAATGTGATGTACAGCGCTTTATTTTGTTCCATGCATTTTTCCTGAATCTGTCTGGCAGCAAAAATCATATCCGCCGTTCCCCTCTCTTTACGAAAGCCACATTGGCTCTCGGGAAGCAAGTCATTTGACGAGAGGTGATCAAGAAGGCGATTCAGAAGCATTCTTGCCAATATTTTGCCAGCAATTGAAAGTAGAGAGATTCCCCGATGGTTGTCACAGACTTGGCTGTCCCCTTTGTTTTTGTACAGATGGATGATTGAACGGCAGACAAGTGGGGAAGTCCTGTGGCAGCTTCCCTGCTTTCAACATATGATTGAACAACTCGGTCAGCCTTTCTTCTTCTTCTTCTTCTGCGTTCCCCATCATGGCGGACGTCAAATCTTTACTCCAATCCTCTGCAAGAAAGCAGCTGTTCTCTTCAATTGTTCCAAGCTGCCATACAGCTTCTCCCTGACAGGCGTGGCCTCAGGCCAATGGGCTTCCCTTTGCATGTTATATTTTGGACAAGTCTGCAGGATGTGTTCTGCATTTTCTGCTTCTAAGCCGCATTCGCATACACTGCTGTTGCCAATTCTAAAGATGCGATGCATGTGATCCTTTAGCAGATTGTGTCCTGTGCGAAGCCTGAATATCATAACCTGTTCTGCTCTGTTCAGTTGTCTTATTGAGTCTTCACCCTGGAATTTTGGATGGTTATTTTTCCATTGCTTTTGGTATGTGGCTTTTATGATGGTCTTTACTTCTTCGTGGGAGACACTTCCATCTGGTTGTTGCTGCTTAGCTCCCTCCTTGGCCAGATTATCTGCAGCTTCATTGCCATATATACTGCAGTGTCCAGGAATCCATTGCAGGTAAACTTCTCTGGCTGAGTTTTTCAGTTGCATTAGCTCTGTAATAAGTTCATTGTGTATCATGCAATCTGGATTTTGGAGAGATTCGAGCACAGACCGTGCATCTGACAGGAATACAACTTTGGAGTCATATGTGCCTTCTTCCTTGTAGATGGCCTTTGATCCCTCTAGCAATGCCAGTGCCTCCGCTTTGTAATTGCTGCATCTCTTCCCTCCAGGCATTCTGATTTTCTTATTAGTTCCATTTGGCCATTCAATGAATATGCCAGCTCCTCCGTCGGTGACAGCTTCAGTAGCCGATCCATCTGTATATATTCTGACCCATTCGTCTCTTGGGTATTTCTGGTCAAGGTACTGCAGTGTCACTCTTTTCAGTGCCTCCTGGTTTAGGTCTTGTTTGGAGGAAATGCCCTTCACACTGGTTATAATAGGTGGCAGCTTTGTTCTTGCCCATGGTGGACATCTGTTTGTTACTTCTCTTACTTCCTCCACCGATAGTTTTGTTAGGTTGTGATTTTTTTCTAGTCTTTGTGCATTTTCCACAAAGTTTGTTCTCTTCAGCCTGTCAGTGCCTTTCTCTTTGGATCTCGGGTGGAGTGGTTGATAGATCTGTGACTTTATTTTAGAGTACTGGTTTAGTATCTTCTTGTCTCTTCTTTCAGGTAGAGATTCCAGTGTAGTAACTGTTTCCATTTCTGTGATGGGTGTTGATTTTATGCCTCCCGTAATGATTCTCAGGCTTTGGTTTTGTACTTTGTCAAGTTTTCCCATTTGGCTTTTGGCACATGTACCCCAAGCAGCCATTCCATATTCTAGTGCTGGTCTGACATATCCCTGGTAAGTATGCTTTAGGATTGTCATACTTGCTCCCCATTTTGTTCCTGCTAATTTTTTCATTAATCTGGTTCTTTGATATCCTTTTCTTTGGCATTCTGCTATCTGGTTTTTCCATGTTAATCTGGTATCAAAGTGCACACCAAGGTATTTGGGTGATTCATTTTTCTTAAGAGTGTGTTGGCCTACATTTAGCGTGATGTTGTCCAGCTTTGGAGAAAGGCTGAATACAGTGTAGTTTGTCTTGTGAGCATTTAGTTTCATACACCATGTTTCTGTCCAGTCTTGTAGGTGGTCCAGGGTGATCTGTAATCTCTGTCTGGCCGCTCCCGCATTACTATCGGAGGAGAGCAGAGCAAGGTCATCTGCGTACATCACTGCTTTTACTTCTCTGCATAGTGTTCCTTTCAGGTCGTTGACATATAATAGGAACAATGTTGGAGATAAAACCCCTCCCTGTGGCACTCCATGCCTCAATTTGGCTTCTCTGCTTAGGGTTCCTTGAGATGACACTCTAGCTTTTCTTCCATACAGGTAGCTGCAGATCCATTTTAGCATATTGTGCGTCACTTTAGCCTGCAACAGTTTCAGTATCATTCCATCCCTCCATACTCTGTCGAAGGCTTTCTCCATATTGACCCATACGGCTACCGTCTTCTTTCCTTCTTGGAAGCCGTCTTCTATGACCTGTGTGATATAGGTGATCTGGTCTTCTGTACATCGACTTCGTCTGAACCCGGCTTGTTCATTCACAAGGATGTGATTGCTTTCCAGATACCACATGAGTCTTGCATTAACAATCCTTTCTTGTAGTTTGCACAGACAGCTGGTTAGACTGATGGGTCGGTAGTTTTCTGGTTTATTACCTGGTTTACCTTCTTTTTTGATGGGGATAACGGTTGCTTTTTTCCAAGTGGCAGGTATTTCTCCAGTCTTCCATGAAGCATTAAAAAGTTGGAGTAGTTTTCTTTTGGCTGTCTCTCCCAAATGAATAAGCATCTCATTTGTTATTCCATCAGGTCCTGGAGACTTTTCTGTGGTTAGGGCTTTTAGCGCTTGCTCTAGCTCTTCTTTCTTCAGTGGATCCGTCATGATTTTATCCTCTGGTTCCTTGTGCTTGTTCTTTAGGGTTCTATTATTTTCCTTCACCTCCTTGTCAGAATGTTTTTCCACTGATATGTTGCCAGTCTCCTGAAATTGTTTCATGAATGAGTTGGCTGCCTGTTGTGCGGTTTGCAGGTTACCATTTTCTGTTTCAAGGGCTGGGGGTGCAAAATAGTTTGGTTCTCTATTAAGTGCTCTTGTCAGTTTCCACAGTTTTGTCCCGTTCTTGTCCAGGTCCAACCTCTGTGTTTTCTCTTGCCATGCAGTCCGAGAAGTATGTATTGTTTCTCTTTTCAGTCTGGCCTCTGCTGCTTTGAAGGCGATCATGTTTTCATCCGTTGGTTCTTCTTCTGCTGTTTCTCTTGCCTGTGTTGCTGCATTAGTGAGATTCTCAAGCCCATCAGACCATAGGGGGATGTAGTTTTTTCTTGCTCCTCTTGGTATACTTTCCCTTGCGGCTTTCAGTATTGCTTCTGTGAGTTCCCTTGCAGATTTATTAACATTCTTGGACTTGCAATTTGTTTTGGTGGAATAAAGGTTGGTGCTCCTTTGGAATTTTTCCCAGTTTGCTCTTTTGTAGTTCCATCTGGGGACAGTTGGTGCTTGGTTGCAAGATTTATTTGAGTCTATTTCAGTGAGTATGGGTCTATGGTCGCTACCTGCAAGTTGGGGAAGCACTGCTCTTCGTATTTTCCCAGTCAGGTCTTCTGACGCAAAGGTGAGATCTGGGTTTGTGGTAGTTCTCCATGTGCGTGAGAAGAATGTGTCTGGGTCCTCTTCATCGTAGAGTAGTTGTAATTTAGTTTCCACTTGCCAGTTTTCCATTTCCTCTCCTCTCTTATTCAGATCATCGTATCCCCAGCTTGGGGAGTGGCTGTTAAAATCACCCAGTACTAAGCATGTCTCCTCTCCTATATCTAGTTTCTCAAGTGATAGTTTCTTGTTGGGTGGGCAATAGCAGTTGTAAATACTGATTTCAGAGTTGTCTTTGTATAACTTGATACCCTGTAGTTCTGACTGGTTGTCCGTGTCAATCACTATATCTTTTATGGTGTAGTCATTTTTAACTAGTATGATGATTCCACCCTTGTGTCCCGTTATCCTATCTTGCCTCAAGCACTGGTATCCTCTTATTGAGAAGCGTATGTTGTCCGTGAGATGGGTTTCCTGTATGCAGGCGACATCCACTTTTTCTTGATACAGCTTTCGCATTAATGGCAGCTTTTTCTTGGCTACTCCTTCTGCGTTCCACTGGAGCACTTTAAGATTGGTTCCAGTCGTCCGTAACCTCACACCTCTTCCCCTGGTTCCACAAGAAGAGGGTAAGGCACCACCAGATCGCTTGGGTGGGCCCTTTGGGCCCGGCGCTACACCTGTCCGGCGGGAGTCCACAGGCTTCACACCATAACTTTTAGTAAATTTTTGGTGTCCGTCCATGATTTTTAGGGGGTTGGTGCGTGTCACTGCAGTTTTCAGGCAAGGTTGTTACACCAGTCTGGTCTATCTGCACCTTTCGGTCCAGTGACTCCGGCTTTGGCCTGCTTTTCTGTCAGGATGTGCTTCCTTAGCCTTTGATCTGTCAGGATCTTCTGCAAGGCAGCAGAGGTTTAAGTTCGGAGTTTTCCATCTCCTATTTAGACTGCCTTTCGGTGCCTACGGTCTCTATCTAGCCGGGTTTGGAGTCAGAGTTTTCCTTCTCTTAGATAGGTTGCTTGACATTGCTCACGAGCCCCATCTGCCCGGGCCATGTTGGTCCACGGCACCTTCTAGGTGCAACCCCTTTTTTTTTCGGGGCTCCTCTATCCGCCACCCTGTATGGCCCCAGCACGGGGGGTCAGCCTTTCAATAAGCTTTTCTCCACCGAAGGCATACACCTCAGCAGGAATTGAATCCACGCCTGGTGATTTGTTAAAGGACATCTGATTTGTGGCAGTCCGGGTCTCATTTGCTGTGAATGGCTTGGCAAGAGCTGCATTAATAGGAGTCTGAGGGAGGCGGTCAATGGACTCAGTATTTATATTTGATGGCCGATTTAGCACACCTCCGAAATGTTCTGCCCAACGCTGAATTATGGCATTCAATTCAACAATGCGTGTTGAACCATCTGACGCAACAAGTGGCGTAGTGCCAGAGCGGGATGGTCCAAACACAGCTCGGAGGCTCTCAAAGAACTTTCTAGTGTTGTTTGTGTCGGCATATTTCTGAGTTTCTCTTACTCGCTCTTCTAGCCAGTCATTTTTCATTTTCCTCAGCTTCTTCTGGAGTACACCCTTACATGCACGCAGTGCATCAGCTTTTGCTGTGGAAGAGGGGTCACTGCAGTGAGCTTGGATGAGACTATTTTTTTCTTTCATGAGCACTTTGATTTCATTATCATTATCATTGAACTAGTCCTGGTGCTTGCGGACAGGAAAACCAACTGTGCTGCTGGCGCAAGAGTGTACAGTCGTATTTAGGTCAGTCCAGCTCTGTTCAATGTTCTCAGGGTCAAAAGTCACGCAATCCAATTTTGAGGAGAGTTCTGAGGAGAGCTCGCTCTGTTTCTCAGCAGAGCGCCTCAATGTTAGTCTGAGCTTGCAAACAATGAGTCTGTGGTCAGTTCCACACTCGGCACCACACATCGCCTTTGTTACAAGGACATCCTTTCTGTCAGTCTTCCTCACAATGACATAGTCTATGAGATGCCAATGCTTTGAGCGGGGATGCATCCATGACGTTCTGTTTCTCACGGGGAGACTAAAATTTGTGTTGGTAATGAACAGACCAAATTCAGCGCACAAAGTAAGTAAGCGCAACCCATTGTTATTGCATGAACCAACTCCATGAGGGCCCAAAACCATGCTGTCTCGGTTCGACTGCACCCTTGCCTTTCCAGAAGATGGTGTATCCACCACTGAGCTCTTTGAGTTGGCCACTATCAGGGAGTCTGGTTTCACTGAGTGCCACTATGTCCAGGTTGTACCTGCTGAGCTCTATGGCAATAAGTGCAGTGCGTCTTTCCGGGTTGTTTGAGTTGTCCTGTAGTGTACGTATATTCCAGGCTCCTAGCCTGAGTAAGCTGAATTTCTTTTTGTTTCGACCGCAAAAAGGGATCCCCACTGGTCGCGGTATACCAGTCAGGGTGATGTGAAGTGGGCTTTCTCTAGGGCACCTTTTCTAGCCCCTTCCTCAGTTGAGGTGAGCAGTGCTATCCTTAAATAAGGCTGCTCAGCTACTGTGGGTGCTGCCTCCCCACTCCTCCACTTCAATCGACGATGAAGCGACCATAGCCCACAGCCACCAACGTGTAGGTCTGTGCTAACAGCTTCCAGTCTATCCAAACCTGCTGCCACCGCACTCGCCCATCGCCGTTGGAATTTTGAGAGGAAAGAAGACGAGACAAAGATGAAAGAAGACGAGGTGAGTGTTAAGACTGGCGCAAAGAATTTGTTTTTAGTGAGAAAGAGCTGCGCAAACATCAGACTCACTCTCTCGCCTGGACACAACTTATCCAAGTGGCAAGACAAGGTCAAGACGACTGGAAATGTATCCAGGTGCAGGAGGATGCCAGAGGGACAGTCATATTGCCTGACCGGCTGCCTGTAGGCTACTCCACAGCCTCGCAGTCCCAACTGACTAGGGTGAAAGACCCAAACCAAAGAACACCAATACTGGTGGATGCTCTGTGTCACGATATCCAGGCCAGAGTGACGGTATATTGCCATCTGCCCTATCAATCAACCACTGGCCTGCTGCCGCCAGCTTCGAAGCTGCGTCCGGGAAGTTTGCTCAATTCTTTGTCTGTGATTTAGGCAAACAAGCCTATGACCACACCGCTACCGGGGGCCAATATGAAGGACTCAAGTACTGAGGGTCACATTGTGCCCTAGCATGTGGCCGTTGGGTTAGATGAAACCTCCTCCGCCCTGGCCGTTTGCACCGACAGGTGCACGCCCACTGATACCATGCTAGCGTACCAGTTCATGAAACAGGTTGTACTGGATTACATGTTACCAGTAGCAGATTTTTCTGACCTGACACTCACTTAATAAATTTACACTATCAAAAGTCAGTTTGAGGGCCAGCAAAGTTTTCAGGTTAACGGACAGACACAGACAGACAGATACACAGACAGACACACAGATAGATAGATAGATAGATAGATAGATAGATAGATAGATAGATAGATAGATAGATAGATAGATAGATAGATAGATAGATAGATAGATAGATAGACAGATAGACAGATAGACAGATAGATAGATAGATAGATAGATAGATAGATAGATAGATAGATAGATAGACAGATAGATAGATAGATAGATAGAAGATAGATAGATAGATAGATAGATAGATAGATAGATAGATAGATAGATAGATAGATAGATAGATAGATAGATAGATAGATAGATAGATAGATAGATAGATAGATAGATAGATAGATAGACTTGGTTACAACTTCAGTGAAACCTGAAACCTGAAACTGCCATTGTCTACATAAGTGACGACAGTGTTTAAGAAATTCCCTGCTCCTGAAATTTCCCACTCGTAGCGCGACCCATTGATATTTTTATTATCCAGCCTTATGCATGACTTAATATGACATGAATTGAAATTTCCCTTATTATTTGTAGGCATAAATATATACGGCCAAAGTTCTTTCACGGTAGAGTTGATGGGGATCTCCGCCAGCTGATTTACGAAACAACTGGTGTTACTGACAAGGGTCGGCAATCTATTAGAGAAGAAGAGGCATATTATTTGAGATTTTCGACAGAATTCAACTTTAGAGTTATCTACAATTCGAATCTAAGTTTATACATGTATGCCAGTACACAGTTGAAAGCTAAAAGAGCCACATTCGGCCTGCGAGCCGCTGGTTGCCGACGCCTAGGTTAGAGTTACGCTTGTCAATATTCTGTAATGAACTGTTCCATCAGTGAAGTTAGTTGTCAAAAGCGTCAGGAACATTGTTCAAATTTTTAATTAGTTTCCAAATATTTCATATCATTGCAGCCACAGTGTCAGGTGTCAACCGGGAAAATGTGATTTACCCCATTTGCAACAAATGGCCTCTTGGGGACGTCTTTTGTTAAATACAAAAAAAAAAAAAAAAAATTAAAAAATTCTTGAAACTGATACTGCCATCTTGAGACACGATAATAGAATGTTTTCGTGGTACGACATGTCAGGATCATGACAAAAGATGCAGTCTTGCATTTCAATAAGGATTTAAATAACCATGATATTATGGAAAATAATGCAATGCCATAATGAATCAGCACGGCTAGGCCACGTAAGAGTTATTGACTTTGGCGTACCTGCTGCGCTCCGGCAATAGAAGTCGGGGCTCGCAGATGAGCGGATTTAATGTTCTACAAATATTTCATATTCTCCAGACTTTTTATTGTTCAGTTATTTTATCTAATCATCTTTCCATCTTTTTGTTGTTGTTGTCGTTGTTATTTTCCTGAAGAAAGTTCTTAACTGAAATATTTATCTTCCCTTTTTCTTTTCGTTTTATTGTATTGTTTCTGTGATATCTCTTACGCGAGGCTTTGCTATGTTATAATAACTACTTTTTCTTTTGGCCATATCTTGACCACATAAGAGTTATACTGAGCAGGCTTCCAATAAATAGAATAAGGAACTTTAGATTTCAAGCCTAAACGAGAGTACTTACACATTTTCTAATGCGCAGCTTACTTCAGTGATCTAAACTCTTAAGTGCGGATTCATAATCTGTGACAGTGTATTCCTATACTCGATACATGCATGTACTTATTTTCTCCTGTCTGGTAGTTTGGGATGATGTCTTCGCCATTGGACGTCATAGGCCTACAGCCACCGATCTTTAAGAAACACTGGCAAATGATGTATTAAATGAGGGTGGAAGAGTCGGGAGGGTAAGAGTCTGGAGATTATAGAGCAGTATTAAAGAATGAGGAAAGAGTGAACAGAGAAGGAACAAGCTAAGAAAGAAAAGGACCTAGAGATGAAAAGGGAGAGGGAAGGACAGACAGAAGAAGAAAAAGGGAAACTAGAACTCAACTTCTTGTCCTCCCCCCCCCCCCACACACAAACTCTCTCACACATACAATTTTGCCTCACGTCATCTCTGAAAATACTATGCTGGACCTTCTGCTAAATAAGGCCAAGAAAACACGCACAGAAATGTAATACAGTTTTGAATTGATCATTGACAAAAGTGAGTACATAATTCTGTATTAAGATTAAAAGGCACCTAAAGTTTGTACGAGTGTGCAGATTTTCAACCAGCCATTCGGTTTTTTTATCGTTTTTTTTTCTTTGACGGAAAGTATCGTGCCTGAACAGAAAGAAACTGTCATTTTCCAAACGTTAATTATATGAGTAATAACATTAATAATAATAAAAAAAACACATCTTTTTTAAACATCCAAAAAACTTTTAATAAATAGCATGATCCTTTAAAGTTACTTTGGACCACCTCAGTGATGTGATAACAGCTTATTAAATAATTATTATTAAATCGCTGGGCGACTGACGGCAAGATGTTAGTTGTGATTATCCAACTTGCCACGTCATCAGTAGTTAAAAACTCAGTTTAATTAATAATTTCTGCACAAATGACATGAATAAAAAAATGTGTGTGTTTGAAAAGGGGAGGGGGTGGGGGGGGGGGTGGAGATCCCAACCACCAATAGACGCACGATTGTGATTCAGCCCTTAGCTATTGTCTGAAAAAAAAAAAGGATATAATTCTAATATTATGACGTGGAAGCTGCTTAAAAGTAGATACGAGTATGCCCACGCCATACTGCTGGTGTATTATAATGTATTTAGGCAACTGCTAGGTCTTCCAAGGAATTTACGTAAATCATTGACGGAATTTAAGTTTTTCCCTAAAATTACGTGGCTGAAACCCGAAACTGGGAAGAAACCTTAATCTTGCGTGTCTCCAAAATTAAATCAAAATATCGACCCTATAAATATGTGAGATTTATTTAAACCTGTCATTAGGAGAGTAGAAAGGCAGCTTCCTTGCTTAATTAAATCTTGTGACGGGAATCTAGTTTGCCAAAAGTTGCATTGAATCCAGCTTCCCCGCTTTAAATCTAGCTATATCTTGTGACTGGAGAGATCTACTTTGCTAAAAATTGTATTTATCATTATACCACGATGAGCAAGATTGATTTCGAAGAAATTGTTCAAACATGGGCCCTGAGCGAATATCACAAAAGCCAAAGACAACGAAATGGTAATGTAAAACCTTCACAAAAATACCTGTTGTTCAGTGTGTGTAGTTTTTTTGTTGTTTGTTTTTCAAATGCGTGTCTGTCTGTGTGTATATTGTGTTGCTTTTGTTGTTGTTATGATGATAATGATGATGATGATGTTTTTGTTGTTGTAAAAACCTCCAGTGAATGTTATCGTTTGTCATATCACATAGCTCAGTAGACATGGTCACAATTTACACTCTTGGAAAATAATTATATATTATTTGAATAGGACTGATTTTGCATCATTCTGCCCAAGCTAAAAAGATATCACTCAAGTTCATATGTATAGATGTAAGCACACTGACCACCTGGTTGTCTAATTTAGGCACTCAATGAGTATCTCATTTCTCAGTTATCCACTCCACTCACTGTCGTATACATCATCATCATCATCATCATCATCATCATCATCATCATCATCATCATCATCATCATCATACTATCATGGAGCTGAACAAATAAGTACCTAAAACTTCATGACTACAAGAATAAAAATTATGAAATTTAGTCCACCCCTCTGTTTTTTAGGTAAACTATGTAAACACATGCATATTGGATAAACTTCAGACTTTTATATTATTTATCTAAGATAATTTTTTTACCTTAGCCTAAAAAAAAGACGCATTTTCGTCGAGTAAAATCGAAAAATATGATCGGAAATTTCGCCTCTATATTACCTCTTTACTCATTGATAGTGGAAAATCAACTTTATACATCATGTCTGTCTATTCTCGGAGCCAATTTTCTCTTAATTTAAGCTTCAAAAATACCCCCAGTGTCACATAAAAAATTAGGTGGAAATCAATAAAGAAAACAAATACTCATTATGTTGACATTGTAATTTTAGTCTTCTGTACTTAAATAATTTACCAATGATTTGTGCATAAAATTCATTTTACAAAGTATTTCTTTATTAATTTCTTTGCTCAGAATATACATGAATATTTTAGTTATTTTATTGATTTAACATTTCTCTGTATCCCCTGGGTTCATCTATCTTTCCGTCTCTCGGTAAGTCCTGCGAAAGCCGATGTTATCGTCATCGTCCATCCTTCTATAATGTCCTTTTTCCCTGTCCTCAGGCCTATACGATCGATCTGTGGAGTTTCTCTGTACAAAATAATAGCTTAATATGCATTGTGAAATTATAATATTTTTGCCTAAGAATAAGTTTATTGAACTCGAATTGCTTAAAAAAATAACGAAGCAAACGTTTTACCATTAATATTCTCTTGCGAACTTTTGCAGGTTCCTCTGATAATTTAAGGGTAGACGTAAACTGGGAAAAGACTAGTTTGTGCCTAATAAACCACACGTGGGACGAACTGCCCCTGAACCACATCAAGACTTCCAAGAGCGTAAGTACAAGTAATACAGACATTTGCTTGACGTGTTCGTACATAAGACGTCTCCAGCAAATCGCGACTTCATTTCTTGTTTGTTCCAACTCCATACTTTGCATAGTTGAGAAATTGGACGTAAACGTTTGCGGCTTTAGTTATTATGATAAGGAGTCAGAATAAATTGGAACTGCGAAACAGCTTGATAAGTGCCACAACGCATTTTAAACAAGTGTCGAAGTGTGCATATTTTGTTATACCTCTTCTACAAATTAAAAGATCTCCAGTTGTTCCGAAAATGGACATAGAACAAGCAAAAACTAAGGTCCCAAAATAGCGCTGGCCGAGAGTCCAAATTTAGTTTTGGATATTGAGTGAAAGGGGTTAATCCAGTTACCCGGACACAATCGGATGATCCGCTTGCGACCTGCTTCTGACTCTCTTTAGAAATCTAGATCAGAGGTTTGTTTTTCCGAAAAGCAAGTCACTGCCCAGCACTACCATCAAACGTAATTACTATTGTACATGTACTAGGCTTCTACTTGCAAACCCTTGTGAACGTGAGGCATTTAACATAATGAGTTCAGCTCTTCGTTGAAACGTCAAGAGGAAAAAAGAAGGTGGGGTATGTAAGACAGAGTTTTTGGATGCAGTAACCATTTTATTTTATCGAACTGGTAATGGAGATAAGTAGATGTGAAGTAGTGGTAAGGTTATTAGACTCTTGAGAAAGCGCATCGCACCTACTCGAAAGATCAATATTGGCTGGCTATTTATATAGGGTGTTTCTACACTAATGCACTGGCGACTTAAGCACTAAAGATTTGATATTCATTGATTTGATTTGATTTATCATTTACTCATTTATTTTATCCTATTTACTTTACTCTCATTTATTCATTCGTTCATTCATTTATCCTTCTTTCTTTCATTCGCCCATTTTTAATCTCCACAGCACCATCTGTGTGGCAATTATCGCAACGATACAGATGCTGCACTGAAACAAACCATTCAACTAGACAAGCAAACAGAGGCTCACTGCAAGGTCACTGTAACACAGGGACATACAAAAGGTAATTCCACAGATAGTTTGATCAACTTTCAATAGGTGACGCACTGCAAGTATTTGAATTCATATCAATATCTATTTTAATACTAAACAATGAATGAGCTTAAACAAATCATCCCGGATATATAGGAGAGGGATAAAATTCAAAATTTTATGATTTGTAAGTCCTTCTGACCCTTCAGTTAGTCAGTCCTTACGGCGTGACCATTAAGCATTGTCTACATCAATGTTTCTCAAACATTTTTGTCCCATACGCCACTTCAATTTTTAAAAAACCGTCATCTGACAATGTTAGTATACAGTACATACAAAAAGATTTTAAGATGAATATTTTTTTTTATTCCGTATTTATTCACTCAAAGACAGTTTTGATTAAAACTTTATATCAAGTTTTATTCACTTGTTTCCCAGTTCAATGGGAGCCTTGCCCTTTCCAAGAAATATCCCTATGCCCCATTCTGAAGTCCCAGCCCCCATCAAAATATTGCCATGCCCCACCTTGAGAAACACTCGTCTATACATTTGTATGTCAGCTGAATTTGAGGGCTTTTTAATGTGTTTCTGGGATAGTAAGCATAATTATCAGAAGCAGTAAATTCATGCCAGCAAATGGACAGGCGCAGGGAGATAAAAACTTTAAACCAATAAATTTATCCACTGAATGACTAATGAATTGGTTGGTTGGTTAGTTGGTTGGTTGGTTGTTTAGTTGGTTGATTGGTTGGTTGGTTGATTGATTGGTTGGTTGGTTGGTTTGATGGTTGGTTGGTTGGTTGGTTGGCTGGTTAGTTGGTTGGTTGATGAGTTAGTTGACTAATTGATTGGTTGATTGATTGATTCGCTAATAGGGGGCCTGAGCTATATTCGTAAATGGTCCTGAAATAACTATCGTTTTACATCAAACCCTCTTCATTTCCAGGGCTCGGCGCGAACCTATGCGTTATCTTACCCGATCACTTGACGTCCACAACGCTGGCCTTCGGTCGCTCGGTGAATGTCAGTACCAATGAGGTCACAAATCAGTCGGAATCTATGACTTGGAAAGTAGACACAGTGATCACCACGCCGCCACGCAGTGTCACCAAAGCAGAAATCATTGTCAAGGAGAACAGCTTTGAAGGTGTGTGTGGGGTATAGGGAAATCAGATTGATTAGATAGCTAGATAGACTACTAGGTATATAAACAAACTCTCACAGGTGGATAAATAGTGAGACAGACAGACAAAAAGACACAGACAGACAGACAGACAGACAGATAGATAGATAGATACTTAGATAGATAGATAGATAGATAGATAGATAGATAGATAGATAGATAGACAGATAGATAGATAGATAGATAGATAGATAGATAGATAGATAGATAGATAGATAGATAGATAGCGTTTTGCCACCCCCCCCCCGCCCCCCCCCCACCACCAACACCAAATTACATGCTTGTAACTTGTAGAAAACGGCATCACTGTGATTACCACCAAGAATAGCCCTCATCAACACACCAAACGTTTTCCTAGTGTTGACATTATTTACAAGCATGAAATGTATACAGTTCATCAAAGCACTGCATTGTTGTTTCTTATATTTCTCATCATTGCAGTTGGATTCAAAGGAAAAGCTTGTCTGACTGGCACTGTTGTTGCCAACATACACAACAAAAACACGGGGGCATTCATTTCACCCGTTGAAAACGATGTCAGTGAGATCCGGATGTGGATCGACGAAAATAGTATCGCTTCCGCCGAGGAGGTCGACCGGAATGAACAGAATGTGATCTGGCCAGTGGCTGGACAGTGCTTCTTTCAATTTGGGGTGGAGCACGAGGTTAAACTATCCCAAACTGCTTTAACAACCACAATTTGTCACAAATAAAAGAAGTTCTTTGTGCACAATTTGTTAATCTGGCTGATGATGTCAGTATAATTTAGCCTTGACTGATTCAACCTCTTAACTTGCATGCCGTTGTTTCATGAGTTTTAGACTTAAAATTTTGGTATCCTACGAATTTCAGTGTTGGCCTTCAAGGCCATTTGCCACACATCACGTGTGAAAATTCAGTGGTTCAAAAAATCTGTAATTCCGATAATTCAGAGTATATTGCGCAAGCCTCTGGCCACACTTCTGAGCTAACTTAGATACTCTTGGCTATGTAAGTCTCTGCCACTGCAAATTTAATATCCGAACAAATGCAGATACTCAAATTTCTTGTCTGCTTTGTCTTTTGGTTTTAAATGGTTATTGTAATCACCTCTGCTCGACGTGTCATAAATGCCACAGTTGATTTGTAGCATAAGAAAAAGACATGAAACAATATATTTGTATTGATTTTTTTTTTCAAATCTTCGGCAAACCTTACAGTTTATTTTACAGTGATTATTTTCTATGTTATGCATTGTCATCTAAGCAACTTTTTTTTCTTTTTTTCTTCATTTCCTTCACCCTTGCGTTGCACGTGTATGTTTGTGTTGTAGGCCTGTTTTTGAGTTTGTGTTTATGTTTGTGTTTTGTTTCCTTTACTTTTCGCCAGGCTTAATTTTGCAAAGAGAATTTGTCGATAATAGCGAGATTCATTCATCAAATACTCGTCATCAAAAATGTTATCACATGGACGTCATGATGTCTGTATGAATCAAGATTTCTGCACTTAAGAGATTTCCTGCTTGGAATAGTAAGATTTATTGTGTGGACTGTATTTGTCCGTTAAAAAACCAGTTAAACATTTTGAATAC